>VZTB01008347.1:257090-310600 GCA_013397245.1 Thryothorus ludovicianus
GGACAGGGGCAGGGTGTCACTCACCTGTACAGGGACAGTGTGTCACTCACCTGTACAGGGGCAGTGTGTCACTCACCTGTACAGGGACAGGGGCAGTGTGTCACTCACCTGTACAGGGGCAGGGTGTCACTCACCTGTACAGGGGCCGGGTGTCACTCACAAGCCGTGCGTGGGCAGCGAGGGGCGGGTTCAGGGTCCGGCGGTTCCCAGGTGAGGGCTGCTCCTGCAGGTGTGTGCTGCAGTTTGTTCTGTTGTTTCCTGTTCCTGGCTGCAGTCAGGGCTCAGGGAGCAGTGCAGGGTCCTGTGCAGGGGTGCAGCACTGCAGGCACCTCCTGCTCACGGGGCAGCAGCGTGGCTGGGGCTTGGGTATTTAATTTAAACACAGGGAGCTTGGGTGAGGTCCAGGGAGGTGTTTGCAGGAAGCTGAGGTGAAAGAAGAGCAATCATGGCCTGTAGCCCTGATATTCCATATTGTTGTGGGAAAAAGAGAAAAAGGAGTCAGTGGAGTACAACAAGGACCCCCTCCAGCGTGCAGAGCTGCACCCCATTTACTGCATCACAGTGGGCTCAGATCTCCCAAGCTCTGCCCTCTCTCCTGTGTTTTATGCTGCAGGAATAACAGCTCCAAGCAAGTCCCGTGTTCCTCGTGGTTGTTGTCATTATATCTGATGACTATCACACAGAGAAGAAATGATTTGTTTTGCATATTGTAGGCTGTTAACATCCTCCACTTGTCAAATCCTACAACCCTACACTCAGGGCTGTCACTCTGTATTAACTTGCCCCTCAGCAAAACAAAGGTACACGCTGTACTCAGTGTAAAGCTGAAGTGACAGAGTCCTTTATGCAAGTAAAATAAATCCATCCCTGTCACTTTGAAACCAGCAGCGTTCCCGGCGTTATTTCACAGGGGCTAGTGGGGGTTAAAGGAGGAACAGGGACAGAGCAAACTTACTGACTTCCCTCACATATCTGTACCTGTACTGATTTTAACCTTGTTCATAAAAGGTCAGGCACAAAGTTATTTCCTCAGAGCAGCTGTCCTCAGGGGGTTGAGTTTACATAGATGGAGAGTGCCATAGGAAAAAAGTTCATTTCACCCTAATTGGATTAGGATCAGTCTCACCATACTGCAAGGGTGAGGTTTCACTCAAGTACAGGTGCTGGGCTGACAGAAAAGGATTAATTTATGTGCCTCTTCTCAGGTTGTTGACTAATAACGTATTGATCGTATCTGTAAGATATGCAGAGTGTCTGTCAGAAAGGAAGAGACTCTGGAATTGAAAATTGCCAGCATATCTGACATGATCAAAGCTGGATTAATCCACTGAGCAGCATTAAGGAGCTGCAGCCTGGATCAGACCCAGAGTTTTGTGCCACGTGTCTCAGAGCAGGACACCATAACCAGGCACAATTCCCAACTTCAGCAATGACTGACTGATTTGTGCAGTTCCTGACATTTTATTTTCTGCTTTTCTTTTATGTATTCCTGCAGACATATTGAACTACCACAGTTTAATCCCAGAAGAGCCTGCAGGTGGTATTGTCCTTGCATTGCGGAGTTATTAAATTCTTAAGGTCACCATAAAAAAGGTTCCATTAAATTGAGTTAATAAAAACATTGGGCAAAGGTTTGCTAAGAGTGCAGGTATCAAAGCCCTGGGAATTGGAATGTCTATTATAACATCAAGCTAAAAGAATATTTTAAACACATGGCAATATGAAGATGCCAGAGATGCTGCTGCTGTGAAGTTTTGGCGTGGGTGGGATGGAGGCAATTGTGCTTTGCTGAAGGAAATGTCCTCTTTAATATTCAGGTATTTTCAGGAGTGGGCTGCAGCAATTGGCACTGAAGAAAACTTTAAACATTCTACAAAGGAATAGTGTTGTGTTGCTGGCCTCACTTATTTCTGCATAAAGAGACACAAAGATAAATGGGTGCACATGAAAATGCAGATTAGAGCTATAGATCCAGGCTGTTGTTGACCCCTGATTTGTATTTTACAAGGCCAGCTGTGCCCGGTGTTTTTCCAGTAACGCTCCAGCATTTGGAATGGTTTTAGGCAGGGTAGCTCCTGAAGAGGAGCAGGATCCAAAACCATTTAAAGCCAATTTCCTCAACCAACTCTGGTGTGAAGCCTCTGATGAGAAAAATATTGATAAATTTGACTTACCTTTTTAATATGTCTTTTTTTATGATGGCTTCTTTTCTTTAAATGTTGGTGTGAGATTTCAGCTCCCCTGGGTTAAATAGAGAACCCTTCATTGCTTCAATACAACCCAGATTTCAGAAGAACAAGCAGGTAATTTCACTGAAATACATTATCATGGCTTTAAAATGAATAGCTAATGCCATTTGCAACTCCAAAATATCAAGAGGTGATGAATTAAAAACTTTGTTTGCTGCATTTATTGGCAATGAAGTAAAAGGAAATTGCTATACTAGCAATTAATTTAGGACCAGTCTCTCTAAGGTTTTAGTTTTGGATGACAGGACTTGCAGTAAATTACATATTTAATTATACAAAACAATAAAGCTCTTCCATGTGGAGTGAGAGCTCCATAGGACAGTTTTAAATAATCAGCTTCTTCCTTCTTAAGGGTGCTAGAGTTCCTTTATTTGCAATATGACTCCTTTTATTATTTTTATTTTTTAACAGAAGGATTTTAGCATATATAAAATGTAGGGATCTTACTGTGAAGGTCTGCTTTGTAAGCTTTATCAATTTTTATGTTTGCTGGTTAGAGTTAGAGATGGTTTAAACACCAGGTACAAATTGGGTGGAAATTCTGCTCACAAACAGCTTCAATTTCCCAGAGTTTGTGTGCAGCTTGCTGCAGCGAGCCAATGTGGAGCACAGCTCACACTTTATTGTTTAATGAGGGAATTCTGAGGGCTCCATGCACGGCATGTTAATGATGGAAATGGATATAAATAAAATAGCAATAAACACAGCTGAAAGATGCATTACAGGTGGAATTCAGCCCAGACAGACTTGATCTGAAAATCCCTGTGGCTGCTAAACTCAGAAGAGTTCCCCTCATTTTTCACTTGCTTTCAAAAGGAGAATTTTGCATTGGGTGTTTGCTTTTCCATGAAAATATATCAATTTAGCCCTTTTACTTAGGTCTAACCTCATATTAAATCAGACTACACAAGAGTGAAATAACATTTTGGCATTCTTTCCCCATTTCCAGCCACAAGTGCATATTTCTCAGAAGCTTCACAAGTTAATAAGTTCCCTTACTGTGTTCTGTAAGCAAAAGCAGCAATTATTAGGAGAACATATGGCAGGTGCTTTAAAACTCCAGGGTGACAGTAAAGCATATGACTTCAACTCATTATAAGTATTCTCTGTGTTGTTAATTGCTCTAGTAATTAATATTCACCAGAAATAAAATACATGTATTTTTTAAATTTTCAATTCAACTACTTAGTTATTTGTGTTGTTACAGGGATTTATTTATTTTCATTCCACTGTATCAGCTTTTCACCCTTTTTTCTTTAAATTTAGAAATTATATGTTTGAAGATTCAGGTAAAATGTAAATAAAACTAATTTAGCTGAGGCTGTAGCTGGAAGCAAGAGTAGCATGTGCAATAAATACCAGATTGTATCTATGGAAGGAATGTGATTAGTTGTCAATAATGAGAATTTCACCTGTGGTCAATGAACAGCATTAAAAAGTTCTGATAAAAGGTTTAGAAATGGTCTTAAAAGACTTTGGGAGGTCTTATTCAATCTGATACTTCATCAAAGCCCCTGATGTTAAAAAATAACTTCAGGATCAGAGAGTGAGGGATGTGTGTTAGAGGCAGAGTTTGAGCAGGTTTGACTGGGTTTGCTGTAAACAGAGTTATTTTTGTATATGAAATTGGATTCTTAAATGCAAACCTTTAAATGTTTAGTGGTAATAGAGGCTGGATAACACCCTTGAGGAAACAGTTATTTTAAAAATATAATCTAAAATGCATGGCAGCATGGCCACTGCAAATTGCCTTTCAGGAGAAGGTTTGGTTATTGTGTGTTTAATCAATCCTAGCTGTAAGCAAATTAAGGGAATAGTGTAAACAGGAGAAAACCCAGCTCTTTCTTAAAGGCAAAAAGAGAGATTTACAAATAACTGAGCTTTTAAGAGGTTTAAAGAAAGTTCTTTTTCTGGAGTTGAGAGAGAAGCAGGAAGAAGTGATTTATGGGCAATATTTTTTTACAGACAAAAAGACCTCCAGCCCTTTAATTGAATAGCAAAATTGAAAATTGCATTATGAAGCTAAGCACTCCATCTGGAATGACTGTCCATGTAGCCCAGGCAGTGTTTGCTGGGATCCAGAATATCAGGAGACTGAAATTATTAATTCGGGGAGGAAGAATGGCTCAAGTGTCTCCTCTGCTTTGTAAAATCCTGTAACTGTATTTTTTGGGTACTGGTTGGGGTTCTGCAGGCCTGACTGTGATTCCAGTTTCTCATTTCCTGTGCAGTTTGTAAAGCTGTGGATGAATTTTCCCCTGTAACTGTATTTTTTGGGTACTGGTTGGGGTTCTGCAGGCCTGACTGTGATTCCAGTTTCTCATTTCCTGTGCAGTTTGTAAAGGTGCGGGTGAATTTTCCCCTGCACCTTCTCTTTGCACTGTTCAGCCCCAGCAGAGCCAGAGGGGCTCCTTGGGAGGGATGCAGTGGTTAGGGACAAACCCAGGCTTTGTGCAGGGCGTGTTCTCCTGTGTCCTTCTTTAATTCTCCTGAACTGGCCTTTCGTGGGGCCCTGCTCCCCTCCCTGGCTGTGCTCTGCTCTCCCTGCAGGCACTGGCACTCCAGCTCTGTGTTTTCCTGTGCCTGCAGTCCTTGCAGTGCTCTGCCAGCATGTTCTGTAGTGAGGGAGGCGTTTCACATCTGTCCAAAATCAGCCTCTGTGGGGCACGGCCGAGCCCCGGGGATGCTGCAGGGGCCGGGGCTCAGGGGCTGGCCTGGAGAGCTGCAGGATTTCAGCACCACAATTTCTGTACTGCCAGGCTCCGTGGCTTTAACTCTGCCTCCTGCAGCTCCATCCGTTGGACTCACACCCAGCAGGATGGTTTGTTTGTGTATTTATGAGTAACTTACAAACACTGAAAGCATAAGGCATTTCAGTCCTTTATCTCGTAATTAATTATACAGTTAAATTTTAGTCTTAGATAAAGTTTTTCTGCCATCAAGCTTTTATTAAATAACTAACTTTGGCCATTAATATTGGAATCGTTTGGCCTCATGAGTTGGCCATACTGAGATGAAATCTGGGGTCTCTTGACTGGATCCTTCCACCTGTGAGAGGTTGCTCTGTTGCTTTTTTGTTCTAATTTCAGTAAATTCAAATAGACTGGCTTAGTTTCAGCAAGTATTAATGTCTATGAACTTTATTTTGCTTTGAGGTATTGTGCAGAACACTGCAATTTTCAATTAATATAGATTGCCCTGGTAGCTTGGAGATCTTTGGAGAATACTGATTTTCTTTCCCCCTCAAAAATAATAATAAAGAATCTTCTGCCTCTGTGATTCTTGATTTACTTGTGTGGAAAGGGAAATGGTAATCTGATAGCCAATAATATTGGCTTTTTAGGGCAGGTGATTAATTAATGCAGGATTTTATTTCAGGTTTAGTAATAATTTTTATTTTGTTTCTCAACAGCATTGTAAAATCCCAGAGGGCTTTTGCTGAAACGGGAACAAAAAAAGTTAGCAGGTGTTATTAAGAGAACGTGTCTGTTGCTTTTGCAAAATGCCAGGAGTTGATTGCAGACCAACCAGGGAAGACCTGTGAGATCCTTCCAGTGTACACAAAAGGAATGAAGCTATAATTAAATTACAGTTAAACACAGATGGTTATTTTACAGCAGGTGCTCAACTTTGAAAGTGTATCTCTGGACTATTTTTGTTCCAACATGGTGTTTGGTCCCTGTTGGGTTCCTGGCATCATTTTATGCTTAGATAAAAATATTCCTTTGTATACACTTTTTTTTTTCCTTTCCCCAGGATACAAAGCTATCAAATGTTGCCGTGTTTTAAATGAAAATTAGGAGAAAAACAGAAAACAGATTAAACATAGCACAGGAAAAAAAATTAGAATATAAAAAAGATGTCTTCATACTATTTATGAGATCTAGAGGACTAAAATGTGCAATTAAATTAAGAGCTCGGAATTTGTAGTTATCCAAAATGAAATGATTGCAATACAAATATTATAACTGAATGTATTTTTATTTTAATGCCAAAAATACAACACTGGAAGGTGAAATCATTGCAAAGTGTAGCTATGTGATTTATGTAACCCGTGGCATAGACTGATACCGAATGAAGTCCCAGTGAAATTTGTGACTCTGTTATTACTAAAACATTGTATATTGAATTGGGTTTTGGGAGTTTGGTTTGTGTGGGTGACTCAGGTTAACAGTTCAGCCCGGGTGTATTGATGAGTGTCCAGAGGATGTTTTAGTGGCTGTCCCCAGTCAGGTGAGCCCCTGTGAATAAATAAACCATGGCAGCAGTGTGGGATTACAGAGATTTTTAAAGAGCAGCTCTGCGGAGCTCTGCAGCCTCTCACCGCTGGACTGGTGTCTTTAAAGTGCCCCTCCACCTTCAAGCCCCGAGCTGGTTTTGCAGCCCTCAGGCTGGGGAAGTCTCGGGAGATGTCCAAAGAGTGAGAGGAGTTTTGATGCCTTTGGCAGCCCTGAACAAAGGACAGTGAATGGCTCCGTTCTGCAGCTGATGAGCTGCCTGCTTCCTTCTGTTTCCTGCAGGAACGGGAGTCTCCCTAAATATTTCATTTGGTACTCTGGAAATTCACAGAAGGATGTCTTCTGGTAATATCCCCTTTTGAATTATTTGCTTTACTGTGAAGATGCAAGTAAAGAAAAGGAGTTTTTTCAGAGTGGACAGGTCATAGCTTATAAATGGCCGGGCTGGCAGTGGTTTGAGGCAAAGCCAGGCTGTGCTCCTGGCGAGGAGAGTTCTCCTCCTGGGGATCTGGAATGCCTGGCTGACAACCCAGCCAAGCCCACCCACTGCTGCTCTCCCCTCTCATTCTGTTATACATGCAGAACATGTGAGAAACATTTCCCAAACAGAGTACATCCCAAAAGCACTGCAGTGTTTGTCATTTAACTTTCCCTTTGGCCAGTTTCTGGGATGGCTGGTGCAGGTATCATGGTTACAGCCTGGACTGATTTCTCTCATCATCCCATCACAAAATGACGTTTCTAATAAAACCCTGTATGTTTACAGTTTAAATTGGTAACTTTCAGACATTCCTTACTCAGCTTTAATGTGTAGAAGGGGGTGTCTTAGAATTAAAAAAAATACATTAATCCAGAGGTGCATTATGTGTTAAGGGATTCTTTTGTTTGGGATTTTTTACTATACTAACATTTTTTATTCACTTTTTTCTGGACGCATTCTTAATTTATTTTAAATTTTTTTAGCTGATCTGTAATATTGCAACACTGAGATGATTTTGTTGTTACAGATGAAATAAGACAATTTTCATGAACATTCATCACATGAAATTCAGTGCTTATTTTTGAGGTTGAAGATGAATTGCAACATTTATTCTGCTAGAGTTATGTGAGAAGACTGCAGTGTTCCAAATGAGTATTAAACAATGTTGACTTGCTTTGCATTGCTTCTAGTTGAGGTTCACCTTTATGGATTTTAAATTAAAATGCTTAACCTTATTGAGGCAAACATTATAGTTTTATCATAGGTCAATACAATAAAATGGAGAGTGTAATGGTAGCAGGGAAGAAAAAATATTTACAGCATAATAAATACAAAGCTCTTTTTTCTTCTTTTTAAAGATCAATTCGCATTATTTGCTAATATTTAATCAGTCATACTGACACAGTGATTTACTTGGCATTACCTCTGATGCATTCCACTGAGACTTTGATTCTTAAATTATTTGTCTTTGAACTCACCATGACCTGTATTCAGTCTCTGTAGCTGATGGAAATTACTCCCCTACCTTGCAGTGCTGGTGAGTGACCCCCAAGACAGGGAATGTGCTCTGGCATTCCCCAGTCTGAGTCCCCAGGTGTGAGATTCTCTCTGTGCCTGAGCAGCCCAGGTGAGCCCTGCTGCAGGGTTTGGGGTTCTGGGGTGCCAGAGACCAGCAGAGCTGTGCAGTCTGCAGCCCTGCTCTGCAGCTGCCCCTGCACCCCCAGGTGAGCCCTGCTGCAGGGTTTGGGGATTTGGGGTTCTGGGGTGCCAGAGGGCCCAGAGCTGTGCAGTCTGCAGCCCTGCTCTGCAGCTGCCACTGCACCCCCAGGTGAGCCCTGCTGCAGGGTTTGGGGTTCTGGGGTGCCAGAGGGCAGCAGAGCTGTGCAGTCTGCAGCCCTGCTCTGCAGCTGCCCCTGCACCCCCAGGTGAGCCCTGCTGCAGGGTTTGGGGATTTGGGGTTCTGGGGTGCCAGAGGGCCCAGAGCTGTGCAGTCTGCAGCCCTGCTCTGCAGCTGCCCCTGCACCCCCAGGTGAGCCCTGCTGCAGGGTTTGGGGATTTGGGGTTCTGGGGTGCCAGAGGGCCCGGGGGAGGGGTGGTCTGCAGCCCTGCTCTGCAGCTGCCACTGCACCCCCAGCGTGGCACAGCCTGTGACAGGCACCATCCAATTACTGTGGTGGTGTGCAAGGTAAATTGAACTGTTAACACTAATTTGGATTCTTGAACTTTCTAGTCTGTTCTTTCCCCTTTGTCATCTTGGGTTTTTTTCTGTTTAGCTAATGGACATTCTTTCTATTACACAAGAGGAGTTTTTTCCTCTCCCTGATTGCTTTTGCTGCCAACTGCTGCCTCTCATATCTGGAAAGAACAGGTGTGTGAAAATACTGGATTTGGCAAATACCCATTTCAATCACACATATTTATATAATTTTTAATTAATTGCCGTATTTCCTGAGATCTCAGGCAGACATTATCCACAGATTAAAATAAAAAAAGCCCTAAACAAATGGGAATTGAGACACTATTTATATCCTGGGGATGCTTTCCCCAGGTGCTGTTCCTGCCATGCTCAGTGACTTGGTGGCAGTGATGGAGGTGATGTCAGAGCACTTTTTGCTGTGGTTGTGTGTCCTATGCACAGGAATGTGACTGCCTGTGGTGGGAGATAAAAGGCATCCTAAGGCACTATAAAAGGAATTATGGACACTCTGTTTAGCTTCTTACTATTTACAGTGTGAAACTTCACTCTTGTAGAAATTCTGGCTCTTGACAGGGATCTCCTCTCTCCCAATCTTGGCCTCAGTGTCTCCCAGGCCCTCAGCCAGGCTGTGTGGGTTTGTTCTGCTCCTTCCTGTGCCAATCTTTACGTTCCCCACCCAAAGTGCCCTGGGAAATCTGAAATCCTGTGTCCTGCTGACACGGGGTCACACATGGTGCTGGACACCCACTCTGAGTCCTTGCTCACCTGATGAGGAAGAGCTAAAAAAGCTCTATTTAGTGAGATAATCAGTCTTGGAAGAAGACACTAAATTACCTCTTCCCTATGGAAAGAAAAAGCAGGGAATTCTCTCTGCCTCCCAGACCAGTAGACAGAGGAAGGTTTACAGTGATCAGTAGAGGAATATTAGAGTGCAGTAATGATAAATCAGTGTCTTGGTAGAGTTGTCAGGGCTCTGAAGCTGTCTGAAGGGTCTGCCTGGAGAGCAGGCAGGAGGGGAATGCGTGGCAGAGAAATGCCCTGCCTGTTTCTGTGAGAAGGCCAGGTGCAGTCACCTCCCCTGGGCTGGCCTGGTGGCTTCATTGCAGATCTCTGTGCTGGTGGTGGCTGTGTCAGAGCTGGGCTGCCTCTCCCTGTGCAATGCCAGGCCTGGTGTCTGCTGTCCTCTGGACCTGCCTTGTCTCTCTGTGCTGTGCATTTCCCTTCCCCAGCCTCCCACTCACAAACTGGGCCTGTCTCAGAGGAACTGCTTCCTGAGAAGTTTAAGGGAGCAGTGTACACAGCCCAGTGTCTCTCAGTAGGATTTAAACAAGGAATGCACACATTACTGTATATAATGCACTTTCTTTAACTACATCAAAGCTGGAAGGACAGAGTATATCCATTAAAGACCAAGCACCTTTCCTTAAAGCCTTATTTTCTGGCATTGCAGTCAAAAGTCAGAAACTCAGAGCAGATGGAGGTTATTGAGAAATTACTCATGCAGATAGACTCTGTCTTATCTCTAGTACTTCTCTACAGATAGGATGCTCCTTTTAGCTGCAAAAGCACTGTTTTTGTCTGCCTTTCCTCTCTCTCCAGATGCAGTCTGAGGCTCTGAAGGTGCTCTACAAGCTGGATCCTGGCACTGCTGCTCTCATTTCTAAAATGTGAAGTGGGTTCAGAGCTTTATCAATGAGATGCTCAGCAATCTCTTCCTCTGTATCTGACTCTCCTGAAATGTTATGCTCACTTTATTATTATATTTTTTCCATTGTTGCCTTTAATTAAATTGTAAAGCTGTCGTCTTTGTGTACTTGGCTCCCAAAGGGAGAATTACAGCTAGGCAAAGTATTTCTGACAGTATTGTCTGAAGAGAATGTGAGATATTATATTCATGGTAATAACAGAAAAGGAATTCCCAAAGCTGTGTGCCATTCCCATTCAGAAAGCAGGAACTCTTCGTTTGGGCAAAGAGAATGACAGTAGGAGTTCATTTCATCTGATTTCTTAGCAGCACCAAACCTTCTCTAAATCAAACACAGGTGCAGCCTTCAGGCTGGGGCCATGGGGGCCAATATCAAATGCTGAGTAGCTACACCTACCACTGCTTGTTACCAGAAACAGCACACATTTTTCTAAAAAAAAGTGAAATATTTATATTTAAAGAAATGAGATTTTCCTCTGAAAGCAAAAAAAAATATTTAGAAATCTAATTTCTCGACTGTATCTCTGGATTTAGAAAAATTAGACCTAACTTTGCCATGGTTTAGCTTGTCTGCTGGAAATAGGAGTGGTATTTTGGGAGGCATCAGGGAGCTGAATAACCAGTGCCTGATTAGGATGCTTGTAGGAAGCAGTCTGTCTGGGTATAATGAGCACTCTGAGGAAGCAGTGATTTCCAGATGGATTCTGGGAACATATGGACTTATTTATCTGCAGCATATTGAAATTTAGTGCATGAAAATGGGACAGGACAAATATCCTTTCTGCCTCTGTATGTTCCCCTGCTCAAAGTCTGGTTTTGTGCAAGAGGGGGAATGCATCAGGGGTGCAAAGCCCAGAGTTTCTTGTTGGTTTAATTGGGGGTGAGATCAAACTCCAGTGCTGATTGCTGGCTCCGTGGCAGTGGCACTCCTGTTCACAGCATTGTTAGACAGTTTAGCTGCATTTAAAATTAAAAGAACTCCTGGATGTTGAACCTTTCTGCCTTTTGGTGCCGTGCTCTGCCTGCTGCTGCCCTGCCTGGTGCAGAGGCCCCTGGGGATTGCAGAGCCTCCGTGGCAGCAACTGGGACACACTGGAGACTGTGGAACATAAAGATGGAGCGTGAACCAGGTTTTATTAATACACTGTGTCATGTGATAAAACAAGAAAATTTTGAATTATCCGCATTGCTTGTGCAGAAAAAAAAAATTGAGTTAAAAGCTTATTTTTTGTGCCAGATTTCCAGTTGTTTGTTTGGGTCTCAAGAGGGTATTAATATTTTCATTAGTGTTGAAATAGTAATTCCTAGCAAAGTTGGGGGTAGTGCTGTAAACATAATTAGAAATTAATTCCAGAAGAATGCTCAGGCAAAATAGTAGAAAGCTCAGGCTGTGTTAACATGAGTGTGTGTCCTGGTGCTTTTAACCAGGGCATATTCGTGTCCTTGAGTGGTTTGATGAAAAGAAAGAAAACATAATAATCTCTTTCCTCTTTTGAAATATATCCTGAAAGACATTCACCAGCAGCTGGTGTGTTTTCAAATTAATGTCTGCAGATAATTCAAGTAAAATTTTGGAGGTATGAAAATAGAATTTCACTTAATTGATAATTTTCATATTCAAAGAAGAGTAATTCACAGATAAGAGCTGGCATGCTGTATGTCCAAACAATTCCTTCTAAATCTAAATGAAGCACCTCAATTAATGCATGAATGGTTATTTAGAAGCCAGACCTATATTTCATCATTTTATTGACTGTGTAAGAAGCAGAGGTTATGGAAGGTGGGATTTTGTAGAATATAGTACATCAAATCCAATCTGCTTTAATCCAGTGCAGTAAATCTCTCCAGTTCTTTGTGGGTTAAGTTACAAACTTAAATTAACATGAGGCACTTGTAAAACACATTTACATCAGTGGTGGTGTTTCAGCTGTGTTATAACTTGCAGCAGCGTTTAATTCCTGTGCTTGGGGATGTTTCTGTGAATAAAGCAGATCCCTGTAATACCCACAGTAAGTTGTTTGATACTTGGGCTGCTGGTTGAATCACTGATGAAGGGTCTAACATGTTCTCTAAGGTAATTGGTTGATGAATCTGCAGTCTAAATTTATACAATTTGATTAGTTCCACTGGCAGATAATTGGTAATTAGATGGTACACAAAATGTCATTTTCTTCCATGCTTCATCTTTCAATCTTAGTTCCCAAATAACATTTGTTGGAATATAAAATTATAGGCTAACATGAAAACAGTTTTATATCCTAGATAATGCAATGGAATAGAGAATTTGGATTGATTCATTGATATGATTTTCTATACTGATGGTAACAATTAATTTATTCTTTTTAAAGTAAATGTGATTTAGGTTTATTTTTCACCCTAACATTTTAAAGACAGATCAACTAAAATGCAAACCCTTTAGCTTGCAGGAATAAGGCATGAAATGACACCAACCATGTTGTTTGTCATGTTCCAGTTTTTTTTTTTCCCCTTAAATTAAAATCTGTTCTCTCTCTATGGTTTTCACAATGGATTATTTTGACATATATGAAAATCTTACTGGAAGTTTGAGATATCTATTTTCGGTTAGTTATAAGACAAATGAGTGTAAAATTTGGTGATTAGCTTAGCAGAGCAGTGGTGAGTGTCCCATTATTTCAGCAGGATAAGGCAGCAGCTTTATTAATTCAGAGACCAACGGGAGCTACCTGAGACAGAAGCTGTTTTCAGACTGGTTGGCTTCTGGACTCCCCACTGAAGGCCCTTCCAAGGTGCAGTTTGCATTGAGGGCTGAAAACCAAGGGCAGCATTTTCTGCTAAGGGACACTGAACCCTTCAATTGTGAGAAAGGTGTTAGCAAGAAATGGGCAGGCAGAATTGCAAAATAAATAGAGAATAATCTGCTAGAGGAAAGAACAGAGTGGAGTGGGCATGGGGAAAGTTGCACGATTTGGGCTGTTCCCAAATTTAAAGGCAATAAAGTCAAAATACACGAGTTTAAGGGAGTTGTTGAATCCCCTCGTGTTCCTTTGGCTGTGTTTGCTGGCTTTGTTTAAACTCTTTGCTTCCCCTTCACTCACAATTCAATAGCAGCAAAGGGAAACAGAGGGTTTGGATCTGCAAGTTCTTGCCCCACACACGTTCAGCTGTGCTAACCCTTCATAAATCATTGCCCCTGAGGATGGCCGTGCTCTGAGCCCCTTTGGAGCTGACAGAAATTATTTTCAGAGTTAAAGCCAGTAGAGAAGCAGGCCATATGAAGCTTTTTAACATTTTTTTAAAATTTAATTGATATTTTAAAAGTTCAAACCTGGTGTAGCTGAGGAAAACTCCAGCAGGGATTTGCACATCTATTTATCCAGTTCTTTTATCAACATGCAATTTTTAGTGCCATGGCCAAGCCCTTGGACAAGTAATTTTAAAAATAGCTACATTGCTCATTTCATTCCCTGCAATTAACATCTCTCATTCCCAAAATCGCACAAGGCAGGAGTTGAGTAACTCTGAAGTTAAAGCTCAGCTATCTAAACAAGTGTTGCAGAGCACGTGGTTTTAGCAGAAGTTTACAGAAGCTGCTTAACTGCCCTGTGTGCTGCAGTATCTGTGAGAAACTGGGGCAGAAGTGACTCAGGAGATCTCAGTTTGATGTTCAAACGTGTATCAGATTCTCATTTTTAGGATGTGTGCCTCTAATACAAAAAGTAGATTATTTCCTTTCCTTTCTCTCCGTTAGCCTCTGGTTTCTTTCAGTTTGTCTGGCTTTGGGTCCTGCTAAGTAGCAAGGTTTGCCTTTTTTTTGCTCATGGATTGAACCAGTCCTGCAAATCAGCCAAGTTCTTACACTGATGGTGCTCACAGTAAATTTCGAGTGTAAATCCTTCATAGATACAAGTGTCTTAGTAAACAGAAAACCATCAGGAGCACACTGGTGTGGCTCTCTGTGGATTCATGGGTTAATGATGTGCTACAGGAACAGCAGGCAGTCCTTTTTTGGGATCTCATCCCAGTCCTGACCTGCTTCACTGGGACTGTAAAGAGCAGAAAACATCTTTTCTTCTCTGTGTGGATGACCAGTGTGTGTGTCCTGTTTGCCAGCTTTATTGTCAAGCTCTCCTCCCTGGAGCATCACAGTAGTCATTCTTATCTTCAGAAATTTGTTTGTTTCCTGAGAAACAGATTTTCTTGTAATCTGTATGAAGATGTTTCCCTTCAGTGCAATTTTTGCTATCTAGTAAGTGCATGTCTCTGAGTTCCTTCTCTACCTTCCTTGGATTAAGGCACTCTGGGGATAAAATCCCAAATGAGACCATGCATTATGAATGCACTCTGGGAATAAGCTGTATTTTGAAAAGCAGCCCTTTCTAGGTGCTTTAATGTGTCATAAAATGAACCACAGCTAAGCAGGTTACTTAACAAACCACTATCTTCACAAGCCCAGATCCCTTTTTTGTTGGTTTTTTTTGCTACAATAGGGCCACTCAAGCATGAAGTGTTTGGTTATGCAAAGTAGATAATGTCATATTGTCAGTGCCATAAATAGAAAAGAGAAGAGAAGCAGCAATGTCTGTGACTTTTGCTGTTCTTCATATTCTCTGTGACCCCCAGAAAACTGGAGTTTGGTTCAGCAGCAGGTCCATCCTTCCAGGGACAGCACAGAACCCATGGATTTACCCCATTCTGTGATGGCAGAGGTGTTGAGGCACGGAGCAGCTGCAGGTCACAGTGAGCTGGGGTTCCTTGGGGCAGAGGGATGGGAGGAGGCAGCTGAGAATTCCACCTGACATCCCAAAAGCAGGCAGCTCTCCAGACTGGAGCCTGTTCGGGCTCCGTGCTCGCTGTGGGAGCGAGGGCAGGCTGCCCTCAGCCTGGGACCTGGGACTCTGAGGGGATTCAGAAATAGCAGATAATAATTCTGCTCCTCTCAGCCTGAGTAAAGCCTCTGTTGGAGCTTTCTTGCTATTTTTTGACATAAACTTCAAGAAATGTAAGGACAAATTGGGGGGGATCGTGTGACGCAGGGAAGGAGGGATCCAAAGGGTAGGAAATGTAACTTCTGGAAAAGAAATAGGTCACTGTTGGTATTAGGAATGGAGAAGACAGGAGTTGAGGCATGGCAGATCTTCAAATGATTTAAGGAAACGGAAGGAAAATGCAAGAAGCTCCCCCAACCTCCAAGGAAGTTGAGCTTCTGTTGCAGAAAGTGAGATTTATAAATAGCCTTAATAAAGCCTTCCCAAAGTGAACAGTGGGAGATATTCTCTCACATAAGTTTCATGGAATACAATGAATTCTCCATCACCAAGGGATTTTATGAACAGGATGTACAACCATCTGCCAAATATAGGTGAGATATTTTTAATCCTTTGTTGTGGTAGGAGTCTGAGAGCAGAGGACTGCCTGAAGTCTCTTCCAAGTAATTTTTCCTAATATTTTCCACACATCTTACCCATATATTAAAGAAACAATCAGGAATAAGCATTTTTTTCTCGGAAAGGTTGTAGATTTCTTTTTTTATAAACTGTTTTCCAATAATAAAAATACATGGGCTCTACTATCAAATTTGACAAACAGTTTGCAAGAGTATGTGTACCTTGCTGAAGAACAATTCAATTTACACTTCTACCATAAACATGCTTCTGTAAATTTTCCCCTTAGTGAGATATATATATTAAAAAGTATGCAAAGTAAATAAGTTTAAACATTATTCATAAAACATTTCCCCAAGGGAAAGCACACTATTACTTGTTCCCATGCCCTGAGTGCTATCCTTGAGCTGAGAAGAGGAGCAATAAACAGGCTGAAATATTTTATAATGCAGAGTGGAAGGAATGCCTTAGTGTCTGGACTGATTTAAATACTCCTGAAAGCAGCAATTCTGATGCTTTAAAAATGCACTCCTCTATAAATCTGCAGCTGCCATTAGGCCAGCAAACTCCTGAGCATCTGTGTTAGCTGCAGGATTTGCATCTCCCATCTAAGCTGGGAGCAGGGCTAAAGCAGGGCCCAGGGGCTGGGACTCAGGGCAAGAGCAGCTCCACGAGATCTGGGGGCAGCATTGCAGCATTGCATACACTCCAGCACTATTCTATATCTCTGCAGCTGGTAGTGCCCGTGGCATGGCAGGTCACCCTGGCTGCCTTTCCTCCCAGTTACACTCCAGCACAAGATGCTCCCACTCTGCTTTGCCACTGCAAACCATTCAAAAGTTTGACGAGAGCAGAAGCAAGGCCAAATGGACTCTATTACCAAATATTCTGTCCAACCCCTCCAGCTGTTTCCTGGGGTCCAAAGGAAGCTCTCCAGCTGGAAAATATGCCCTCCAAATTACCCAATATGAGATTTTCTGTTCAGTCATTGTTTTCATGTTTATCACAAAATCTGTAGAAAAACATGGTCCCTCTTTTTGATGGCCTGCTGTTATTTCCGTGGCTTTTTGACATAAAATTTGGAATATATTTTCAGGCTAGCCTGCTTGTGTGTGTCTCTGTGCACACACAGAGGGATAAGAGCCTGTTGGGCACGATGATTGCCACAGAGCATTTACCTGAATCTTCAATAGCTGCAGCATTTTGTTCATTGAGCTCTTTCCACTTGGCAGAGGTTATTCTTGAGGGGAAAATCTGAGCACCAACAAAATGTTTCCAGCTAGATAATAAAACCTTGGAGGGGCTGATCAGCTGGCAGCCTCCCAAACCAGAACCTGACACGCACCTGCTTCATTTATTTCTTTTATGCAGCTTCTCATTTAACAAACTGTAAATGAGAAAAGGAAAGCAACCAGGTTCTACTGAGCAAATTGCTAATGTTTCCTTTATTTAGTTCAGGAAACTGCACACTGTGATGTCAGGCTGCAGTTACAATACAGGGATTCTCTCCAGAGGATTGGAAAATAATTAGAAATATCCTAGTTATTCTCAACAAAAATTCTCTGAACCAGAAGTCTGCAGGCACTGATGCTTTTGGTGACTGAAATTGCTCTGGGGATAGATGTCTTAAATACAGCAGAGCTGAGATATCAAAGACAAACAGCCCTACTACAACTTCAGTTTGATCTTCCACATTATTCACATGGATGGGTGCTGAAAACCCAAACACAACAGAGGATTTAGGCTTAAATGTGTTGTTTAGACCAGCTTAAGAGACATATCCTTGTTACCTGACATTTCTCCTCAAATCTTTTATCAGCTAATCAGGTTCTGCCTGCAGACAATCCAGGAGTCCTTCAAGTCATTCTATATTTGAGCCCATTAGTGTGTGTGTTGCTGTTTGGAGTTACTTGAATCAACAGAATATTACTAATTAAAAAAACACAGATACTCCAAAAAATAATATGAGATGTATTATTAAAGAAAATAAGCAACAGAATTTTGTAGGGTGGCTAATCAATGTATTTCTACTCTTTGACCCTGCTCAGACTTGTTAAATTAATCTGTTGGTGAAGGCAGTAAAATCATGGTTTGAGTTCACTTACTGATGGGGGTTTTACATAGCAACTTTCATGTATGTAGGCAGGTAGGTGTAATCTGCATTAAAGTACTTACCTGTCTATCACATCCCTAATTATTATGATAATCTGGGTATCCTGAAGATATAATTTCCTTATATTTGTGGGTTTTCAACTTTGATTTCATCCTCCCTGAAAAAGTTTTCTGTCCTGTTTCAAATTCCCGTTGATTTTCGTTCCTGATTAACCTTTGCCCCCTGCTTCATAGACACACTTTTTAATTGTTTGATTGCTTGTAAAGCAGGGACCCTTTTGACTCAGCATTCAGCCACGTCCCAGAGCAGGCTGGGGCCCAGGGTGGGAGTTCAGGAGTGTGCAGCATGCTGGGGCTGCCTGCTGACAGGTGGGGAAGCCACTGCCAACGAGATTTCAAGTTGCTGTCACGTTTACACAGCTGCCTGGAAAGGGCTGGGAGAGCCCTGTGATTCTGTGGGAATTAAGCAGCAGCAGTTGCTGGGCCGTGGCTCTGTGCAGTGGGTGATTAATGTTTGACATCTGCATCTTTCTGAGGTATTTCAGCCGCTTTTCCTGGCAGAGGAAATGTGCTCTGGGTTCCTTTCCAGTCACGGGGGAAGGTTCAGTGCTGAGGTTTCCAGGGCTCAGACTGAGCTCTTCAAGTCGTGTGAGTCCTCAGTTCTGAACCCTTGTAAGGATTTCCAATAAATCTGAGCAGCTGGGAATTCTGTTTCAGTGTTCACAGTCCCACTAGGCTAAACAGATTTTTAAGCTGTTAAATACTCTCCCTTGGTGCTCCCTGTGTTTTCTTCTTGGATTTCCTGGTAGCTGACAATGAGCAGTACCAATATGGATCTGCTAAAGGAATTGTTTCCCTTTGCATATGGAAATTGCTGCCAAAATGGAGAAATAGTGCAGAGACACAAAGACCATTCGTTGAGATGACTCTAAATCAAAATGCATATACCTCAATCCCTCTGAAATCCAGGTCTGTATTTTGGAATTACGAGATTTTGATCCCGAGTATGTGTTAATTCAAAATATTTATTTTGATATGTACTTGGTATATAGAATTTGGATATAATATGAGCTTGCCTCTCTGGCAGGACTGCCCTGTTACTTCCATGGGGGTTTTCTCCTCTGGGAAAAACCCAGGACCAAACTGATAGTAAGGCAGAACGTGGTCTCTGTATATATTCCAATGTTTGGATTTTAATAAAGCACCGTAATATGAGCACTTTTCTGCTGGATTTCTGAAGAGCTCCCATTAATATTCTATTTTAGTCCCCCAGTAAATTTGAAACCTGCCTCTGTGCCTTACCAGGTGTCATAATCAGTTACCAGGTGAATCATCTGTAGTGACATCACTGCCAGGGAGTCACTCTGTCAGGTTTTGTGTCTGGAGCTGGTGACCTTGCAGCCAAGGCACACTCAAGAGATGCATTCTGAGAGGGTGAAAATTTATCTCCTTTCATGTTTGTGTGATTTGGTGCTGCTGTGTCTACTTTGCATTAATCCTGATTTATTCCTCACTCCTCTGTGTGTGATAGCTGATGCTGGTGTTCATTCTAGATCATAAAGGAATCTTTTAAATTCTTAGAAAAATATAAATTATTTATAATGATTATTTTTACAATGCAGTGATTATAACCCATCCCTCATTTATGTGTCAATCAAAGCAGTACACATTAGTTACAACAGGATTATCACTGCATTGTTTATTTACATGGCTGTTGTTTTCCTGCCCTGTGTGTGATACTCAGGGAGATGTAGTCTGGAGCTGTGTGTCTTGCATATTAATTTAATGCAAAGCACGATAAATTAAATTAATAATATGTTCCAGCATTACTGTTCATAACCTTGTGAAAAAGACAAAAAAGTCATAGCATGAAGAATTAGAGAGGCCAGAGGATGCAGAAGAGGCAAAGTGTGACAGTAGCTGGGGAGCAGCTGAGATCCAGACATCAGGGGGAATGTTAAACACCTTTCCATTCCTGCCCTCCAGTGTCTGATGCTTCTGAATTCCTCTTTATTGATTTCAACTAAAGGAAATATAGAGCAGTATAGAGGTGACCCATTTTGTTGACAGATACATGTGTTAGTCTTGTACTCCCAGCAAATAGTTTAGACATCAGGAATAATGGCTTACAGGTAAGAGATAAACACAGTTCCCTGGGATTTCTGAACCCTGGGAGCCAGCAGACACAGCCTGCTTTCAGGCTCTCACTTGTTTATCTTTTATCCAACAGATTGAGCATTCAACTGGACACTGGAAATGCTAAAAAAAACCCAATAAACCCCTGATAAACCTGAGCAACTGAATAACTAAAGCCCCATCAGCAAAAAAATTACTGCAATGATTGAACTTTTATTGCTCCTGGATTAGATAATTCACTCTTAACAGAACCCGTGGCAAACCACCCCTCCTCAGCCTTGTGTGCTTTCATAAAACTGATATTTTCATAAGTTGCAAGTAACTGATGTCCTGCAGTACACAGATTGTGCTATAAAAATGAAAATTGGGCATAAATTGCTATCCAGGTGTGAGTTCCAGCCAAGGTGCCAGTAAAGGATTTTCCAGGTGGAGCCAGTGTCACAGCTCTCCACACTGTGGGTATGAAATGTTTGGAGTCTGTGTGCAGTTCTGACATCAGGGAAACAATTCCTGCCCTGGTCCCACGTGGTGAAAGCACGCCAGAGTGAAGATGCAGCGTGTGGAGCAGTGACAGTGCTGCACAGTGACACTGCTATCACTCACTGTGATGCATAAACCACTCATGTCCTATTTCACATGGCTTCCTTTGTTTATTTAGAAAAATGTGCTTTTCAGTTTAAGTTATAGCTTTAGGAACATGTGAAACCTCTTTCCTTTATGCTCAGCTAGTCAGTTTTCCAAGCTATTTACTAAGGAGACATGAACTGTGGAGCAAAAAGCAATATCCATCTTTTTTTAGAAAAAAAAATCCAGTACTTCCCTCCTCAGGTGAAGGTGTGTCCTAGATGCTCAGAGTATTTCGGTGTGACATTGTTCCAGGGCACAAAAGATGTTTTATTGTATTTTATTGCACATTAGAGGAGCCTGAATGGGAGCTGCTGGTGTGTCCAGCAGGGATTTGTGCAGCACTGCTGGGATCAGGAGGGGAGATGGAGCCCATGTCAAAGTAAACCATAAATTGGAAATTGATTCATCATCTGTAAGAGTCTGTGCATTCTAATCCTTATGAAATTCTATTACTCTTTGTTATTGAGACTGGAATGAAAAATTATTACATGCAGAGATCTAAATCTAGAACTGTAATTACCTATGTAGTAATTAAAGCAGAAAAGGCCATTAGAATATTGTGTAGTTTTTTCTATGGTTACAAGCACAGTAGACTGGGTTATTCTAATTCAACATTACAAAATTAAAATAAGGGAAAGGAAAAAGCAATATTAAAAAGTCAAAAATAGTGGAAAAGTGAGTTAACAAAACAAGCTTAATGGGGCCCTATTCCCCAAGGATTCTTTGACTGACATTTTTCTTGTGAGATAAAGATTTTTAGATATATGGATATGTGTACTTGATTTTTTTTTTAAACTAGGACCAAAAATTTTTCATGTTATTGTTTTCAAAATGAAAACAAGAGGAGGTCAGATTTGTTGTGTCTAAATAAGTCTGGTAATAATCTTTATTTTACATAGATGAGTTATTTAATTGCAATGCATTCTAAAAAAAAGGCTGCAAGCCCACATTAAAATAGTGAATAAAGATGTAGGTTAAAATTATGTCTATTTCTCCAAGTCTTTAAATAACACTGCAGGAAGCCAAACACCTTCTGTTGCTCTTGAGCTGAAATATGGGGGTGCAGGGTAATGACAGAATATTTTTAAATAAGACATTAGTCTTTAGTTAACCTCAGTGAACCAGTTAATGAGTGAACACATGTTAACAAACCAATTAAATTCACAGGAAAATCTACACTGAGCTAAAGGAAAAAAACCAACTTACAGGACCTGTAAAAATGGTTTCTTTACACTTCCTGAGGAGGGGTAAAAGGTCCCTGCTCAGTCCCACATGGCTCAGGAATAGATTACATTTCATCCTTAGTTTCTCAGTTTCTGGTGGCAGATTCTCATTTCTAAACCTATAAGGTAATAACCTCAGGAAAACAGTTGAAGATATATTAATTATTTGTGGACTGTGGATAATCTAAAACCCTGACAATTAACCAAAAGAATGCTGTTCTGAACCTTTATATGACAATCCCACCATCAAACCTGAGTGGGATTTTTCCCAGTGTGTGACTCCTGAACCAAAACACCTTTCATGAGATTTGAGCTGCTGCTCAGTTTGTGTCTTTAGAAAGAAGCCACAGATGCATTGGTTTGGACATCTACACTCAACGTGGTCTTGAGACTGTGCATAGCAAAGCTGGATTAAATTATTAACAATTACACCAGCCCTAAATATCTGTCATGGCATTTGTATAGTTATAATTGCAGTTATTAATATTGCCTCGTTTATTCAGTTCAGTTAGATCTGAGAGCACAATCATAAGCACGTGAGCCATTTGTCTCACTGAAGTGTGGTAGAATATTCACAGTGAGTGGCCACACTTGCAGTGGAACCACGTGAAGTGATTTGCAGTTAAATCTCTGTGTGAGAACCAGTGAGGGACCAGGCCTTCTTTCAAACCAGCAGCTCCCCAGGAAAGGGATTTAAGCTGAGAGGAGCAAAAGGGAGCTTTTATGTTTAACTGGGCTTTCAATCAGCATTACCAACCATAAGGTGTATGACAAAACTCTACATTACCTCAGTAGAGCTGAGATTTAGCTTTCTGCTCTTAATCTCTCTGTGTCCCTTACCTGAGTTATTTTTCATTTTTCCAGGTTTGATTTGGAGGCTGGGACTCCCAGCAGAGATTCTGAGACCCCTTTGGCAGGTCCGAGCTGTGGCTGCTGGGTTTTTGTGTTTGCAATGGCAGCTCCTGGCTCGGGGAGAGCTCGTGCAGCATTGTCCCAAAGTCTGTGCCAGGATGCTCTCCTGCCCTGCAGGATCAGTCAAGGATTAATTTCCAGTCCTCTCTCAGCCTCAGAGCACTGACAAGGTAAGAGGAAGATGCCTTTGGAGATGTCCCAGCACTGAATCCCCTCCTGAAGCAGGAGCTGTGGGCACTGGCTCCTTGTTCCTGACCCTTTTCTCTGAGAAATGCTGAATTCCCTTGGTGGTTCTGGGTCAGCAATAGGACAGCAGTGCTGCACAGCTGGGAAAAAAAATATGGTCCAAGTATATGGAGATAAGTATCTGCATGATCTTTAGGAGATGGAGTTGTGTTTGTGAAGCCAGCAGTGACCAGCAAAGGGAATGGCTGCTTTGCAAACCTCCAAAGCAGCAAACCTCCCCTCAATCACAGAAAAGCCTTGTGAAAGTGGCTCAGAACAGATACTGATACCATCATAAATGAAATGTAAAACTTTAAAAGTCTAGATTTCTTTTTGTCTCTAATGAGAGCCCATCTCATTAAAAATTAACACCTTTTTATTATACCTAATTTACTTATAAATCTTATTGCCAACCATTATCAACTCTCACAGACATCTCAATCAACCTTATGATTAAATCTGTTTTATCCAAGCTATTCTTTTTCTACTGATTTTAATTCTATCTTAATGACTTTCCTTTTTTTCTTTTAAAATTCATCCAACTTTGGAGACTTTCTCATTGTTTCATGTGCCACTGTTTTCATACCTTGGAACCTGACTATTTCTGTAGCTTCCAGCTGAGCCCTTTTATTACAGGTGTGCTCATTTTGTTGAGGAAAATAAAAATCTCCTAGCTGTATAAACACTTCAGCATCCATGAATGTGTTTTGGTAAACAGCTTTTCAGGAATTTAAACACTAATTAAAATTGTGTTTTACACTTCACTTCTGTATTTTTGCTAAGAATATTGAGGGTTTGGTTGTGACTGAGTAACCAATGAGTGCCAGCCCTGTCCTGTGCCAAGGTGTGAAAGCTGATAATCCTGGCCAGGTGAAATGGCCAGAGGCAAGCAGGAGAATCACTTTATTCCCTCGTCTCTTGATGTGTCACACAATTATTATCAGTGCATGCTAGGATGTCTCCTGTAGAATCTGAAAATGAAGTTATTTTTCCTGATTATCTCCTGCTCTCTGACACCTCATACCCACTAAGAACTTATAATAAGCTATATAAGAAATAGGACAGAGGTTTTTAATAAACGTTAAGACATCTTTGAAGCAGAATTCATTCTTAGCCTGCCAGGGTCCATCAGGCAGGCTGGAATTCCCAGGGCAAGTTCCTTCTCATTGCCAGGCACAGCAATTGGTGCTTCCTCTGTCCTGGTTCCATGTTCCTGCTCTGTCACCTCCTTGGAAGTGTGACTTTCATCCCAATTACACTGAGTTAGGCGTTCTTTGTTCCCAAGGAAGTGATGGTGCTGGTTATTTCTCTTTATTGCAGTGGTGTAAAACAGGATATTTTATGTCTGTACATTTGAGTGCATTTCTTCCTGTTAAATCTGCATTTCTTCCAGTTCAGTGTGGAATTAGTCCCTCAGAGTGGACTCACGGGAGTGTGGAGGGCTCTTGCAGCTGGCAAGACAGAATCTCAGTGGAGGCAAACGTTTGAGTGTTTTCATAGGTGTGTGTGCTCAGAACTGCACGAACCACCAAAAACACAAAGCACAGTCAGGATGGTGTTTCTGGGAGGGTTCAGGAAATGAGAGCATCACGTGTTGCCCTTAATTCACTTCAACATCTCTATGTTTAAGATTTATTTGTCTCAATTTGCCGTTTAATCTCAGAATCACTTGAGGTGAGTATTTAAGAATAAACATTTAACACATTTGTTTAAGCATTCTCCAGGTCACCTGGCATTTGAAACACACCCTTACTCCTGTCACTCAGAACAAATGGCAGAGTTACTTGTTTGCTTAATTTCGTCCTGTTTTTGTTTGTACAGCACAAGATGGGCTATTGAGATCTGTTTTAGGGGGAAATGCCCCTAAATAATATTCTGTCATTCCCTCCCTGCTCACATGGTGTTGTTTGTGCTCTGCTGTTGTTCGTCTGCCAGCTTGGATGTGATAATAATCATAACACAAGATTTCAGCAAACAGCCTACAAACCTCAAAATCCCCATTGTGTGTTATTTGGAGAAGCAGTTTTGGTATTTGTGTCTCAGCTGGCATGAGCAATATCACATTACTGGAAATTGTGTTTTCCTGCAATGACTCCCACAGGTAAGGACTCTGCAACGTCAGGATTGTTTTGTTCAATTTGGCACAGGTAGGTTTTGCTGCAGGAGCTTGTCAAACGTGAAATAATGCCAAGTTTCTGGTCTTGAATCCAAATTTTCCCTCAGTTCTGACTCTCCAGGTCTTGATATGCTGCTTCTGACCTTTCCAGGAGGGGATGGCCGAGAGCTGGGCACGTGGATCCCTGTTTGAATCAAAGTAAGATATCTGTGCTGCTTATGAGTCACAAAAGGATCTGTGTCTATTACCATTTACTGAGGAGTGAATTAAAATTCAAATGCTTTCACTTTTCCCAACATCCCTGCTTTAAATACTTACCATTTGTTGACCTGTGGGTCATTGCTGTCTAAACTGCTTCAGGTTGCTGCTGCTATTTAATTTATAAAGCTTTTAAAAAGTTTCCTCTCTCTTTTTTCTTAATAAAGAAATTTTGTTATTAGTTGATAGGAAGTTGAAGGAGATGTTAGTTTTACCCCTCTGCTTTTTGATAAATGATTTCTTCTTAATCATTCTATTTCTTTTTGACTGAGTCCTTCATTCAATGTGGCTCTAGGAAAATATCCTGACGCTCACTTTCTAACAAAACATACAATGCTGTATTTGCACACCATATTCTACTGAGATTGCATATTAAAATGTGTTGAAAATACTGCTCAAACAGAGAGATTTTTGAAGCAAAAGGAATAGTTATAATTTAAGCATCTTATCCTGAGGCAGTTGTGTGATTTTTAATTTCCTAATGGCATATTGTATATACAGTATGTCTAGCAGTTGCAAAGAAGTAAAAAGTTGATTTTGTTCAGAATAAAATGATGACAGTGATAAGTAAGTTCTAATCATATAATTGGCATTTATTCAGAAACATCATTCTCTTGAGATGGCTTGATTGCATTCATTATCACCAGTTAGAAATGACTTAATGTTTTTATCAGCCTGATTCAAAATACTAAATTGGAGTACAGATGTCACTATTTGCTCCTAATCAGCCTGCAGGGTTTTGTTTTCTCTTGGGCTTTTTTTTTTTTTGTGTGTGTTTTAAACATTTCTAAACTTAATTTCAGTCTTGAAACGTGTTTTGAAAACCTACGTGTCAGCAAAACTATACAGGCTTATTTACAGAATTAAAATAAACTGGTTTGAAATGAGTTTATTCAGATCCCTGTGGTTCTGAAGGCATTTCGTGTTGCTGTGACTGTGGGGGGCTGCAGTGTGAGCGTGCCCCGGGGTCGTGCCTGGCTCTGCATTTTCATTTCAGGAATTGGCTGATGGCTGCCAGGCCTTGGCACCGAGGAGCTGGGAACTGGAGGCTGCCAGGGAGCAGAGAAGGGGCAGCGAAAATTCACCCTTCCCTAAATTCACCTTTTCCCATGCACTGGGAAGAGCTGCCCCTTGCATGTGCTGGAATTCCTCCAGCCAGAGCATCCCAGCTAAATTACCCTTTGAACTTTGAAATAAATAATCACTTACCCTTTGAGACACCCTCGACAGACTCCAGCTACTTTCTAACCCTGCACAATGACATTTACCAAGCAGTTACAGAAGATTAGCTGTGCTCCTTTTGAAAAGGAATACAGTGGTGCAGTTCCTCTCTGGTCATGCTAAGGTTTTGAAACCTTCCAGAATTGTTTCGGGAAAGCAATTACAAAGTAAAAACAGACTGAGTGACCTCAGATAAACCTCAGGTATCTCTTGAAAGATAATTTATGTATCTAGTGGTTCTCTTCTAGAATCTCTGTCTGGCAGTGAACACCAAGGGTTTAAAATATTGATTTTAAGAATTTGACTCCATATTTAATTAGAGAGTAACCTGTCTTCTATTCATGCTTGAGCCTGGATATTATTCCTGATTAAGGTCTGGAATTTAGAAATCATTCCCGTGTTTAAAGTTGCTCTTTCAGAGCTGTGGGTGTTTTGAGACTTGGTGTATCCAGAGATGTCTCAGTGTTCCCCTGATTAATGGTACCTTTTTTCAGGAGTGCTCCTGAGCAGGGCAGCAGAGTTTGGGCTGCTGACACCCAGGGAGCAGCCCAGGACCAGCTCCAGGCATTCCCCATCTCGCTGTGGAGAGGCTGTGGTGAAGCCCCGGGGTGAGATCCTGGCTGTATTGGGGTCAGTAAGAATTTCAGCATACACAAGATTTCGCTTTGTAGGTAAACTCTCAGGGCCAGGACCTGTGAGCTTTTCTGCAGAGGACAAAAATAAGCAAGTGGGTTTTGCCTTTAGAGAGGAGCTGGGGAAAAGTCAAAGAGACAGATGCTGAGCCCAGGATCTGCTGCCACCTGCCCTGAGCCTGCACACTGCTGTGCTTTGAAATGCATTTTGAATCCATGGGTTTTTATAGCCCACGGAACACTCTGAGTATAGAGATTCTGGAGCTGGATTCTTGTGTGATAAACTTGTCTTTGCTAGAACTTCCCGTATGAAACTTGATTATATTTGTGCTGCAGATTTATTTCTGTACAACAGATGTAAAATAATGGTAATTGTCCGAGGTGTTACAGCCTTAAGGTAATTGAGATAAAGTGCAGTGCATGAAAGGATCCAGGAGATAATACACAAGAGATACTCTGGAGATAATACACAAGAGATATTCTTTCTCAGACTCCTCTCCAGTAAAGAACTTAATTGTGAACTTAAGTGCAACTAACTAGCATTAGTGAATCCTGAAAGTTAGGGGGTTTTAAATTCCTTTGCTACTTCTTTTGCCTTAGAATGTGATATTGGGAAATTAAAGTGAGATTATTTTAGGTTAAATACCCAAATAAACAACCAGGAACCTGGTACACATGAGTACCCAATGTACATAATTTTTGTCATTGACACAGATTGAGAAGGTCCCCATGGAACTATTCGAAAAGAAATAGAAAATATCAGATATAAGCTTTGTATAATTCTGTCCAAAGCACATGCCACAGTCTCAGTAGAGCACGGGAAAGGAATTCCCAACTCGTGCAGGTTGAAAGCAGAAGTTTTGTGGAATTCATCTGCTGTGGAAGGGATTTGGAGCAGTGCCTGTGTGGTGGAGCCATGGCCATGAGAGGGGGAAGCCCTTCAGCTTCTGCTCAGAGAATTGTTCCCTGCACCACACCTGGCTGAGCCTCACGTGGGAGGTGAAAATATTTCATTTGTGTTTGCTCAGAGCTCACAGTGTGATGCAAAGGCAGCTGCATGTGAGGATAGCCAGGCAATCCTTTTCAAAAGAGCAGCCTTGCTCTGGACTAAAACACTTCCACAATCTTCCTGCTTTTCAGAGTCCATCTGTGGAAGGATTATGCACCTTATTGTTGCTGCCAGTTAGAGTCCTTTCTTCTGTGTTGTTCAAAGGGGGAGGAAATGTGAGACTATAAAATATTAAAAGAGCAGCTGATATTTTTCTGTTCAGAAAGAATGTTGTTATTTTCTGTACACTGTGTGTTTCTT
This sequence comes from Thryothorus ludovicianus, assembly GCA_013397245.1. NCBI lineage: Eukaryota > Metazoa > Chordata > Aves > Passeriformes > Certhiidae > Thryothorus > Thryothorus ludovicianus. Next base: position 285,594 of record VZTB01008347.1, read on the forward strand.
TTGGGGTTTGCTGTCTTTTTTTTTTTTCCTGTGTGTTCCTTGCTTGGCTTTTTTAATCCCTCAGATTGTTTTAGAAGAATCTTTAAATCTAAAATATTTATTTTGATTCCTCACCCCTCTTTTTTTAGGAGAGAGGATCTTAGATATTTGTCTCAGACAAATGGCTGGTCACTGACCTGCATCTACTGATATAATGCAAAATATCAGAAGCAAAAACTTTTAAAATTCTTCCTTTCTTTCCTTTCTCTTGTTTCAAATTCTAACGATTACAGATTTTCAAGACTTTGAACATTGATTCCCATCTGATTGCTAGAGTATATTTATAAAAATCAAAGCCAGAAGCCTGCAATGGTTTCCAGTGAAATCCTACTGCTTATTGCAAAGCCTGACTTTCCAGGCCAGAGCTGCGTGGTAGGGGTTGTAGTTTGGATTTTGTGTTATTCAGGAACATTCTGCTCTGGATTTAAAAAAGAAACAAATTATATGCATTGCTAGTAAAATATGGTCTGAGAGACCATTCAGTTAAAAGGAATACAAATATCCAAAATAAGCATAAGAATTCACCCTTTTATTTTTGAAATAGTGATTATGTCCTCGCTGGGGGCTTATTCATGAAAATAGTAATGGCCATAATTTACTCTCTTCCCACACTGAGAGTAAAGTGACCGTGCAGAAGCAGAGCTGCCAGAGTGATAATCCAGCTGCTCCTTGCTGCTTTTACCTTGAGCCTTGTGAAATTCATAACTGCATTTAGCAGTGGGGAAATATTTATAAAGGCAGCATTGTAGCTGGGGAATAGAGGGCAGCTGGGTAAAACCAGACAGGAATTACCTGGCAGTGGCAGGGGGAGATGGAGCCCTGTTAGAGCAGAGTGTCTTTTGAGAAGGTTTTTTGGGAAAACCCAAACACCATGATCCCTTCTGCCACTGCTGGTGCCTTTCCCTGTCCTGGCACAGCCCTGGCCAGGGCCCTTGTGCTGTTTGAGTCCTTGGGCTCTCTCCTGTGCCCAGCAGCCTCCCTGGCCCAGCTGGGCAGCCCCAGGCATCACTGCAGCACATCTGGATGGCAGCCAGCTGAGAGATGGATTCACAGCTGGAGAAAGGGACTGAGCTGCTGAGGCAGAGGATGGGTAGCAGAAAGGATGAGGGGTTAAATGGGGCACAGCAACACTGCTGCATGAAGTGACACTCAGATTTTCCCAAAACAGGCGACTTGTGGCTTAAACCCAGTCTAGAAATTGGAGGAACTGCTGTCCATTCAGGAAAGGGAAGTCCTTTCTCGGGTAGTGAGGGGTCTGCTGGCCGTGTGGAACCTGCAGTTCAGGAAGGGCAGAGGGACTCAATTTCCTGGTTATGGGACAAGAGTTTGCTCCATGGGACACAGGTAAGAGAAAACCAGAGCAGATCACTGGCCTGCAGGAAACAGCCTAGTCCCAAGTAGTTCTCATTTTCCCTGACAAGAAATGTACCTATTAATATAAAAATGAAATTCTATGGAGGGGAGAACCCTCCACAGGACCTGTATTTTGGAAAATGAATTTATTTTAGCTTACATTATTTGCATTGCTTCAATCTATCCCCCACAGGTGCCTGTAGGAGCACCTCTGATTCTTGAGTTAACATTTCCAGTCACAAGCAGCAGAGGCTGGGCAGTGTGCAGAGTACCCTGTGATTTCTGGGCTTTCTTGAAACCAGCTTCATGGTTAATCTTTATATACCGTGTGCAGTGTGTAAAAAAAAAAAATGTTGATCTTTTTAAATTTAAGCTGTTATTTTTCTAACTATCTGACAACCCACATAAATTCAAAACCGCTTTTATGGTGCTTTTCCATTATTTTTTGTTGCTTGCTAATTACTTTTCTTGCCCGATTTCATTTGCAGTTTGAATAAATAAACTGTTTGGTTCTGCCTTCAGGTTATTGTAGGAATAGTCAATATGCAGCTATAATAAAATCATAAATTTTTTTGAACAGGCAATTTCTAACATCCTTCCAAGAGTTTTAAAGTTCTATTATTATAGAAGCAACTTGCTTAGGAGCTGCAAAGTTGCAATGCTAATTTCTGAAGTTGGGAAGACATTTAAATCATGCATAGCTCTATATGTTGTACAGGTAGTTTAAATATTTGTGTGGCAACTTTGGTAATAATGATTCTGTTGTGTACTGGAATGCAGAACCCTGAATAATTCCATTCCCTTTTTATCTAAATTTAGGGAAGTTTTGAGCCTTGATCAAGGCCTTGCTGGGAGGAATCAGGCTTCATGACTACTGCATAATGGATCATTTTTACCCCAGGTAAAATCTTACGAGTTAACTACTTCCTTTTCCATGATACTGCTTTTTTTAAATGCTGCTCTAGCTGATCATATAAAATGTCATTATTCCTATTTCCCTCAATCTTCTTCAAACCACCTGAGATTATCCTTATTATTACTCGGATGGAATTGTCTCCAGGCGTGCTTGGAAATCTGCAGAGCAGGAGAATCCCTGACTGGGAGTGAGAGCTCTCAGGAGCTGCCTGTTCCCATTGAGGACAGGAGTTTGATATTATCAGGAGCTGCCTGTTTCCATTGAGGACAGGAGTTGTATCAGGAGCTGCCTGTTTCCATTGGGGACAGGAGTTTTATCTGGAGCTGCCTGTTCCCATTGAGGACAGGAGTTAGATATTATCAGGAGCTGCCTGTTCCCACTGAGGCCAGGAGTTGTATCAGGAGCTGCCGGTTCCCATTGAGGACAGGAGTTAGATATTATCAGGAGCTGCCTGTTCCTATTGAGGACAGGAGTTGTATCTGGAGCTGCCTGTTCCCACTGAGGCCAGGAGTTGTATCAGGAGCTGCCGGTTCCCATTGAGGACAGGAGTTAGATATTATCAGGAGCTGCCTGTTCCTATTGAGGACAGGAGTTGTATCTGGAGCTGCCTGTTCCCACTGAGGCCAGGAGTTGTATCAGGAGCTGCCGGTTCCCATTGAGGACAGGAGTTAGATATTATCAGGAGCTGCCTGTTCCTATTGAGGACAGGAGTTGTATCTGGAGCTGCCTGTTCCCACTGAGGCCAGGAGTTGTATCAGGAGCTGCCGGTTCCCATTGAGGACAGGAGTTAGATATTATCAGGAGCTGCCTGTTCCTATTGAGGACAGGAGTTGTATCTGGAGCTGCCTGTTCCCATTGAGGACAGGAGTTTATCCGGAGTGGGCTCAGCCTCTCTCAGCAGAGGCAGCTCAGCCCTGGCCCGGAGCTTTTCTCTCTCTGTGAGCTCTCGAGGAGCTGCTCCCTGCAGGCCCAGCCCGTGGCAGGTGCCCTGCTCTCCTGGGATGCTGTTCCCACCTGCAGTTGGGTGTTTTTTATCATTCCTGCCCTTCCTGCTCACTGCTCCCCTGCTCTGAGCCGTGGGCTCTGCCCTTGCAGCCTGTCTGCCCCATCCCCTCCAGGCTTTGTGATTAGATCAGAGGAAGGAAAATGACAGCTCCAAGTGGCTTTGCATGTATGAGCTTGACAATAATAAGGCATTAATTTAATTTTGTCTGGTATTTATAGCAATGCAAACACATTTTCATTTGTAACACAAAGCAGTGGGCATAGATTAGCCATGATTTGGGATATCAAAGCACCAAGAGGGATCATTACCAACACCATAAATGCTAAAAATTACTTAGGTATATCTAAATAGTCACAGAGATAATTGGTTTTTAGCTGCCACACAGCTGTTTAATATTCTTTCGAGGTCAGTTTCCTAAGCCTTATGTATTACTACATTGTGCAAGGGCAGTTTGTAGGAGCTATAAATGACAGAAATATATGAAAGATTCTATAATATTTAATAGTTAATAGGCCACTAGTGGCTACTGCCTCAAGAATGAGAATGAGGACGTCTCATAAGAGTCAAACACATCTGGCTGATGTTCTGTGGGTGTTACATGACCTTGATCTCTGGACTAGAAAAAAGATCATGGTGGCAAAGAAATTAATTCAGCTTGGTAAGCTTATATTAGTGGCAATGGATGAGGTGATTTGTCAGGCTGCAGGTGAGCTGATTTCCTTTCTTCCTCCTCTTTTCTCACAATAACAGAGGGCCAGTAAGATCTTTAGCTGTTGCATCTGGAGGAAATTTATAATCACAGCTGTGTGCTGTGTATCTAATGCATAAATGTTGGGACTACTCTAGGTCTTTCATACCTGCCCTAAGTAAAATATTTTGTCAAATACTGAATGAATGAATGTTTAATCAGCTTGGGAGGGTTTTTTGAGGTCAAGGTCACAGATACTCTTTGTATTCAGTCAGAAAATCTGTTTTTTTCTCTTCGTATAAAGGCAAACACTTAAATGTGAGTTTCTAAAGCATAAATGTCAGAGTAAGCAGCCTTCTACAGTGCAGTGAGCCTGATCTGTTTGCAGTTGGAAACTTGAACTCGTTGTGAACCCAGGGAGTGGTGCTGGGCTCTGCAGTGTCATTCGAGTGCTGGAGCTGAGAGCACTCAGGTTTTGTGTGCTCTTACCCCGTGTGTGATGAGAAGCTGTGAAGGGTAGATCAGCCTTGTAAACCTCGCAGGGTTGGAGAGGGGAGCAGGGAGATGAATGGCTGCAGCAGGTTTGTGCATTTCCTACAGAAGTGACTTCTGTGTTGCTGTTTCATCCCACGCTGGAGCCTGGAAATCCTTGTGGCAGTCCCTGTGACCACAAAACCAGCATTTACCCAGATAGTTGTTCAGTTTGTTAATTATTTGTTAATTAACATCAGTCTGCTTTGCAAAAATTGTTGCTTGTTTCTAATTACCTCTCAAAAGCATTTTTTCCTTCTCTTATCTTTGCCTGTATGATCAGTCCCATCATACTGATATGGCTGAAAACCAAGCACTGGAAATTCATTTTATCATTAGACATTTTATCATTAGAATATTCATTTTATCATTAGAACATTCATTTTATCAATAGACCCAGATTTAGTTTTTCTGAACATGAAGGTTTCGTTCGTGTCATGCTTTCCTTAATGCATGAGTTGATTCACCTTTCCAGAGGAACATTTTCATTCCTGATAGACTTTGACATTTAAAGTTTAAATCCTCTAGCAACAACATAGGACAAAAACTCTAGGAGACAGGAGTTTTTAAAAAAAAATATTAAAAGGAGATGTCACTGAAAGTATAAAATGGTAAAATTGCTCCTGCTTGTGAACTGTGACTAACCCAAGTGGAGGCAGTTTTTCCAGCAGTTGGACTTGAAAATTATTTTGTAATTTAACACTCTAAGGTGTCACTGTTAGATAAAGAATCCTTTTCAGCATGCTGTAGCATGTCCCTGGCCAGTGTGAAAACCTGAGCCTGATGTAATTCTGATAGGTTAAAGTTCCAGCACAGAAGTCCGATTCTAATATTTTTTATCCTTTTGGCTACAAGACTTAGTAATTATTTTAGATTTTACGTCTTCTACCTTAGAGGCACATGCATTTAAAAATACAGAAGTCAGGCTGGAAGTCATTCATAAGTAAAAGTTAAAATCCTCTTGGTTCTGAGAGAAGTTATTTTCTCCAAAGCAATGTCAATACAGAAATTTGGGGTATGTTTTAGAGATTTCTGAAGTTACTGTCTGCTTTTAAAGTGAGGATAAGAGGCCTGATTCCATCCCTTTGCTCCCTGGAGAAGCCCAGTGTATCGGGGCTGGCTGACAGGAGAGCTTTGGAGAATTTTGGCAGGCACAGGCTCCCTTCACTCCTCCCCTGGCAGGGGTGCAGGGCCTGAGCCAGGTGCATTTATTTGCCCCCTCCTGTCCTCTGGTGTCACCTGGAGCCCCTGTCCAGACTGTTCTCCCTGTAATTTGAAATCTTCCTTAATTGTTTCCAGTCTTTCCCCTCTAAAACAGTCTTCATCTTTCAAGACATTTTCAAATTCCTAATTCAGCTTTTCTGTATCAATTCATTGATTTAGTATTTTGTAGGGGTGCCCTTTACTTGGGCACTCAACTGCAATTCTTCAAGATTGAGCATAAGATTCTGTCCTGACAAGAAAGGTTTTTAAATTATTGCTAACTTTATTATAACCATTATTTAGGCAAATATATAAGAAGAGGCTAGTGCTGTGGTCATAATGATTATTTCAGGAAATCTAAATTAGTCTTGAATTTTGAATTAGGTTTTTAGCACTTTACTTAACCTTTTGTATTTAACAAGTAGGCAAAGCTCTGTGTTTCTGTAGGATTCCTTGGAAAGAAAATCATTGCCTCTACATCAGGGGCTTCTCAAAATGGCAGATCAAAATGTAATTCTATCTTCTATTTCCATCTTCAGTGTGTATTTGTTCATTCCCTTCTGTCTGCTTTTGTTTTACCTGTCCTCTTTCCACTTTATTGACACAGACTCTGGAATTCCACTCTTCACATTGTTGATACATCACTGGGTAGGAAAATGAAAATAGAAGACAATTCTAGTTTTATACCATCACACCTAAAATGGGATTAGTCATCTGTGTCTTTCTAGATGGAAAAAATTCTAGGAAGCTAAAGTAAATGGTGAAAAATAAGTTGTCTGTGATTGTTTATGTTGATTGTCATTGCTAACTAAATAAGAAGGGAAATGTAAAATAAGATTTGTTCACATGCAAAGCTTCCATCTGCTTAGGCTATGGAAAAGTAAACCAAAACTCTGCAAAAATATAGATAATTGAAATTGCTGCTGGAAGCCAAATACGGCACATTCCAAGCAGTGCCATGAGATGTATAAATTTATATATAAATACGTAAATTATAAATAAATCATAGACCCTGCATGGATTTGCCAGCTAAAAGGGAGTGAGACAGAGGATCAGGAAGGCAAATGAGTGCTGGGAAAGGAACGTGTTGAGTCCTTGGCCATCAAGCAGCACCAGTGGATTCCCCTCTTGACTCAGATTCTGTTTGCAGCGTGGAAGAGAGGAGAAGAGCAGGAAGAGGATGAGGTGGGTTCTGTAAATCCCAGACGATGGCGTAGGGAAGGGTTTTGAAGATACTCCTCAGGGCAATAGCAAATCCTGCATTAGAATTTCGTGTTTAGAGTCCCTGCATTGATCAGTTCTTTTCTGGAGTCGATGCTGCTCAGCCTCGAGGGGCCTTGGGACAGGGACCAGACTCCCTCTGTTCAACGGGGAAAACAAAAATTGGGGTGACACAGAACCTGTGCCACCAGTCCAAGGGACAAGGAGGATTGTGACCCTCAGTTGCCTGCAGCAGGCTGCTGGGGTGAGGCTGCAGGCAGGGAGCAGTGATCCCAGCCTGAGGAGGGGTGGATATTTTGGATAATGTCTGGGGAGGGCAGGAAGGGGAATTCCAGAGGGGTTTACAGGAAGGAGCCTCACGACTTCCCTTCAGTCTGTGCAGATGAGAGAGAAGCAACAAAAGGTTAAAGTTGAAAATAAAATTAGAACTAAAAGCAGCAGAAAGACCTGATGGTGATGTTGACTATAACAATTCACCAGGGGAGTTGAAAGGACATAGAGAAATATTTGACAGAAAAAAAAAATCAGTGAACATAAGGCAAGAGTATTCTAAATGCTAAGCAACAGCTCTGTTTATGTATATAACTGTAATTGAACCATCCTCTGATGGCAGAGTAGCATTCAAACAAAATTAGCCAGCAGTTGTAGTGATAGACTAGAACTTGCAATGTTGATGTGTTCCTTGCCATAATATTTATTCAGAAAACATAGAGGTAATGCAGATATACTGATATAAATATTTCATTTATATCAAAATTTTAAGTACAATTTTATATTTATGCTTCTAAAAATCTCTTTCTGCTGTGGTCAAATTTAATTTCTTTAATTTTTCCATTTTCTATAACATAAGGAGGTAATGTTGAGGGATCTGAGCATGGTAAAGCTTTCAGTATGGAATGCTAATGACTCCCTGTGCATAAACTCAGATTTTCCTCATTTTGCCTTCTTTTTCCTCTTTGCTGCTTGTCAGCTATTTCTAGATTAATTTAAATGTGAACAGATAGAAGTTCTAAGCTAATATCAAACCACTGCTCCAGGGAATTACTGCAGCCCTGAGCCCCAGTCCCAGCTCCTGGCAGTGGGAGCTTCTGCCTCTGCTCATCTCCAGAGGCCTCCTGTCACTCACAGAGCCTTCACCAAACCCTCCAGCCTGCCCAGGAAAGCACCAAATCATAAACTTTTATGAAATACACTTAAAAACTGTGTGGACATAGCTGAGCATGCTGCACGTTATATTTTATCATAAACCCAAGCAGGTTTATTCTGCTTGAAGAAGCATCACAGTGCCCCATTCCAGCAGGAATTGTGTATTTTATTGTAAATTCTGTATTCCCTGGGGCAGTGAGGGCTGGGGCATGGTGCCTGAGCTGATGCAGTTCATGAGCTGCACGAGCTGTTGGCCTGAAGCATGAATGAGTGGAAAATTAAAGGGATGATTCCTTCCTGAAAGTCTGCCACATGGCTGCAAAGGGGAATGAGAGAGAGCCTATGCACAATAAAATCTGCTGCTGTTTTTCAGTTAAAATGCCACAAAATCACCCCTTTGAAAATGTCCCTGGTGTTCTGTGGTAAGCAGCCACGTAGCAAGGAAAAGATCAGTTAGATATTAATTTGAGGATTTTTCCTTTTACCATAGAAGAACCTTAAATTCTCCTGTGATAAAAGGATATTTTGAGATATTGGTCTATCTCAAAAATTCTCTGAAGTTTCTGCCTGGCATCACACTTGGGTGGCAGCACTGGGTGGTGCTGGTTCTGCTGAGAGCTCAGATGATCCAGAAATGCAAATTCAGGACCCTGCAGACAGTTTGTTCTGCACTGCCTGGATGCGTGTTCATGTGTTCAGCACCTGGAGCTCATTTGGTGATAAATATAAATATTGGGCCATGGACTGTGGAGACAGAAGATATTTAGGATGAAACCTGGCAGTGGTCACTTTGTGAGTCTGTCTGTCCTTACTGAGACTCAGACACTGCGGGTTATGGATTATTTTGGAGATGATAAAGGTGAAACCAAAAGTGCCAAAGTCAGAAAATGAATATCACTGTTCAATTTACAGCCATTTTTGATACTTGATGAGAATGTCCTCTCTGAATGGGGCACAGCCATTCCAGCCCTGTTGGCCCAACACAGCTGAGGAAATACCAAACACAAACTGTGACTTTCCCTCATTGCTCTTGGAGCACGACAATAATCCTGGAAGGCAGCACTCACCAGGAAACGGAACAGCTCTGAGCTCAGGAAATGCACTGAACCATTCTTCTTCCAAAAAATACACCTAAGTCTCTTGGCAATTATTTTATTTAAAATTGCATCATTCCTTTGTGGTAACTGTTACTTTGAGGTGAATCTCATCCTGTAGGCATAAAAGGATGCAGTTGATAGGGAGGCACAAAAATCACTGAAATCAGATGTATTTATTCAGAATATATACTCATGCACACTCAGATATAGAACATGTTTATGCTAGCAGAAATAAAATGAACTACAAATGTTTCCAAAGCACAAAAAGTTTAGTGATAAAATGCAATGTGACTGTAATTTGGTAATAAATAACTCTAATAACACTGTAAAATATAAGAAGTAAAACTATCAAATAGCCTGTAGACTTTATCTATAAAACAGAAAGCTGAGTATATTGTCTTATTTATTCTCATCTTCTAACCTGTCAGGAGAGCATGATGGCCTTTCAAAGATGTAGTTCTTGAGTAAGAGTCAATATAAACCAAACTGTGTGGGATTATATATCTTTAGCTAAATGGATGCAATATGATCCAGATCATTAACTGTGAGCAGCTCATCCATTCATCTTTACAATATACATATTGAGGCTGCTGGGTGAGAAATGCTGCTGGAGACACAGGCCATTTTTAACAGTGACAGAAGAGTAAAATCAGTAACAAAAATATAAAGTCTGTGTGAATTTGCACAATTTCTTAGTTTAAATAACATTTGCTGCATACACCCCTTCCCACAAATGTTTCATACGTATCACCCTGAAATATGAAATGGGGATTCATTTAATTTGGAGTGATGAAAGAACAGAGAGTGGAGTGTTGTTTTATTTTTTATTTATGCTTTACATTGTTTTTTTATCCTCCCATGAAGATGACTCCTGTAACACAAGCAAACACCTCTGGATGTTACTGTCTTCCCCTAATCAGGGTAAGTTACAGCGTGTCATTGCTGCTACCTACAATTCATATTTAGATAAATCTCACAACCTTCCAGAGCAAGGAAAGGCCTTATTTATAGGCTTCTGAGGCCATATTTCTATTTCACAGATCAAAATTTATTTGGTAGCAGAAAACACCCCAGCACTTTAAAATACAGATTTGCAGCTGTGGTGTATTGTCAAAATTGAGTGCAGCTTTTACATATAAGGACTTCATGGCTGTATTTTATAATGAAAAGCAGAATCTACATTTGCACATTACCCTGTGGACTTTATACTCACTGTACCAATTTATTCAGATTTCTTGTCTGGACTGTGAAAGCAGTTTTTCCTCTCTGGCTAAGGTTAAAGAAATTAAAGGGTAGATTCTGCTATTAAGGTCAAGGAAATAATACAAAATTTGACTAAAGAAACAGGAGAAAAGCTGTTAGTTGTGTTCTTTTTGCTAATAACCCACTAGGATGCAATGGCACAAAGAGATCATGGTGAAAATATGATTCGTGGAGAAAGAATAGCAGCTGTTGTGTCTGGAGTTTATTGGAAAACTAACAGCTGGATTTGAAATCAATGTTATTACTTTGTATTTTGATAGAGGTTACATTATAAGGATCATTTCCAGCAATGGAATGAAAGCTCCTCAGCACTACTGCAGAGAACAACAATTGATCAATGATTGATATGACTTTGCAATTGTTCCCAATAAAATACTGTTTATAACCAGGTGAGGATTTCCCTTGAAACCCTTTGAATAGTAGCAGTGATCACCTACAGCTGTTTTTGGATGCATGCTTTGAAGTGCAAACATTGGCATAACTATTTCAAATATCAGTGATATTTCAGCTATCTGTGAATGGTAGTTCAATGTTGATGATTCATAATAAATTGGGTTTTTTTACTGTAGCAAATATGCTGTAGTATATATATATATTTGTGCTAATGTTTTCTTTTGTCAAGGCAAAGACTGAAAACCCAGCTTCTCTTGGTATGGAATTTAGGTGTAGAATCTGTCTCCATTTACCCAATACCATTCACACGTGACAAATCTTGACCTGTTAGTATCAGATTTAGCTGCTTGGCCTTTGTTCCCCTTCTCTTCCCTCAGCATTTTCTGTGTTTGCTGAGAAGCTTTTCAGCCCTTTCTTTTTCTGTTATTTGTGCTAAAAACTCGTGGGAACACATTTCCTGTGTTCCTTCTCTTTATAGTTCCTCCCAGGTCACCCTGAGCTCCCTGGGTGACAGGAGCAGGGTGGGTGCACCTGGCGGGCCTGGCCCATCTCCTGTCTGTGGGTATGGTCAGCAATGTGCTAAAATAATGCCAGGAGATGGAAGATGGTATGAGGAAAAGAATAGCAGAGCAGGAAGATTTTTGTTTGGTTTTAATCTGTAAAATTTCACAGCCAGATGGGTTAATCCAAAAGCATGGTGAGTGCTGACAGAACAGCAGGAGCTTGCTTTGCAGTATCTGGTTCTTTAGGCCAAATGTCACCCAGTGCACACCAAAATGCCACATGGAACCAGGATCCATGAAATTCAGAGCTGGCTGTGAGGAAGGTGTGATGCACAGAAACTGAAGTTAGAACGTGTAGAATTATGGATACCTGTATAAACCTGCTTTATTTCTCTTCAAGCTGCTTGTAACTGCAGTTATCTCTCACTTTATTGCTCCTAAAGCATTCTTTGAAAGAACAAATGATACATGTGTGTTCAACTCCAGTGGAAACGTTCAAACATCCAGAGTGGCAGAGTTAGACTTGCTGGGTTCTGTCCAGTTGCTTGGTGCTCTTTTGTCCATCATTTGTTGTTCATATTCGACAATTCTTGTCAGAGTAGGATTTGCTCTGCTGTGCATAATCCCTGCATGGATGCTTTTGTGTCCCTGAAAGTGAAGAACCCCAAGTACATCTCATTTGTACAAAACCTCTAAAAGCTAATTGCAATTAAAATCTGGGACAGCAATAATTAAAATAACCACACGAGGTTGTTTCAGTGTTGGTTTGTAGTTTTTTGTATTACCTTTTGTCTCTCATGTTTACAGGCTGTATATTTGCAAATGAAATCCCTCTTTAATGTAGGCTTTGCTTTTCAAAGAACCTATTGGATTTCCCTTATGTAAGGGTTTAATAATAACAGTAAGAGTGATGGTTAGGATTACAAAAATGCCTTTTCTACCCTCAAAGCATCTCTTCCCAATGGCAGATGAGGAAATAATCATTGCACCTAATGGCAGAGAACAGGTAAATCTTCAAACCTTGTGGCTCTATTGTATTCCTTCATATCATCCCCTGCTAATATTTAATCCTTTCAAAAATCCTTTGACTGGCTCTTTCTTCTCCTCTGAGCTTCATTTTCCTAAATCTTCCCATGCCTTTTGATACAGTTAAGAAGATTAGACAGACTTAGGAGGAAAATTTCTTTCTTTCTTTCTCTTTTTTTCCTAAACACACGAAGGCTTCAGGGTGTCTCTTAAGAACAAGCTATTTTGTGAAATTACAGTGGTTGTGTCAGCAGTCTGTGTAACCCCTGCTGCAGTGCCCATTTTCTGAAGATTCCCTCGAGCTCCTGGGGCTTGGGACCAGGCCCTTTGCATCTCCACCCCTGCCCACACCTCATCATTTCTTAATTAAATGAAAGAGAAGCGGCCCAAGCACCAGTGCCACGGAATGCTGACTTTGTACCAAAGATACCCCAAAAGAACATCTGTTCAATTCTCCATCACATCTGCTCAATTCTCCATCACATCTGTTTAATTCTCCATCACATCTGCTCAATTCTCCATCACATCTGTTCAGTTCTCCATCACATCTGTTCAATTCTCCATCACATCTGAGGCGAGCACCACCAGCAGTGGTGTTTGCAGCACACCAAAATTGTGCTGCCTTTTTCACAGAGGCCTTTTTCAAAGAAAAAAAGCCTTTTTCCCAGAGGGGGACCACGAGGCTCTGGGGCTGGCACACAGGAGATCTCCCCCAGGAGAGCTGCTGGCTGCCCCCTCACCATATGCAGGAAATTGGGAAACAGCTGCAAGAAAGGAGCTTAAAAAGCTGAATTGCCTTGGTTTTGCCTCTGGGCTGCAGCAGCTTGGGCACAGGGCTGTGCTGGGATCTTCGGGAGCCTGGGAATTCCAGCCTCTGGGACCTGCTGCTCCCCACGTGTGCTCCACGTTTTGCTGAGTTTTCCCACTCCCTGCGTATTTCTGTGACACAGGAAATCAAGGCAATAATAACTTCAGGAAAAAAATCTGAGTGGTGGAAGAATAAACTGTTAGGAGGCAAAAGCCATGTCATTTAAAGATTTCAGTTTGCAGTTCTCACCTTGGCCAAACCCTTTTCCTTTCTGGCTTCAGAGAAGAACACAAAGTCCCAAAGGTAATCTGCAGATGAAATCTGTTAAGGACTATGAGATAATCTTATGCAAATAAAAGCCCTAAAAGTGTTTAGCTAGACAATATGGTTCCAGTAAATATTAATGCAAAAGATTTCCCTAGGTTTTTATTATGGTTCACACATAATCAGACTCCAAAGTGTAGAGAAGGCAGATGTTTGCCTGTTCACAAATTTTTTGTTCTTATGGTTTCAAATATCCCACAGAAAGTCCGAGATAAACCTTAATGTGCAAGTGGTTGTACAGGATAGTAATGCTTAGCAAATTCCCTTTTATTACCATATTAATCCTGGCATGTAACTGCAAGCCTTTTGCCTTTTCTGAGTGGTGTGAGGGGCCCAGCTCCCCGAAATTAGGTGATTCAAAAAAGGCTGGATTTTCAGTGTGTTTAGCACCCACAGCTCCTACTAAATTAAGCTTAATTAGCTCATCAAAGACACAGAGGGAATGTCAGCAGCAGGGCTGGGGGTGCTGCTCTCACCCTGTCACAGGAACTGTGCAGCACACTGGGAAGGTCTTCAGCATAAATAACAGAGAGAAAATGGCATTTTGGGGTGTCTGAAGGCACAATTCAGCCTTTGTTTAACTCTTTAGGGTTGGTTCCCAAGTGCAGTAAGCATTTACCTGCCCTGGGCAGCAAATAGTCTGTACTGAGTATGAAAATACTCTTTAAATTGCCAGAATGACAAGAAATAACCTTAGAATAGAATCAGGCCCTTTAGTGAAGATTTGAGAGACTAAAACAAAGATATTGTTGTTATTGGAAAGTTATTGGTTACAGTATTTATATCCCTACTACAGGAGAGTATTCCTGCAATTTCCAGAAGCAAAGATGTAGGAGCAGGAAACTTGAAAAAGAAGGGATAGTAAGCAAAAATGTACAGGAGTAACAGGAAAAGAAATCTGCAATGTGCCACAGGATGATGGTAATCAAAAGGAGTTAAAAAAAATTAAATGGAAGCGTTTTTATTTTTGCAGTGTGTAAAGAGTAAGAAATTAATTTAGGGTGACCTGAACATACTTTGCAAAAGTCAGTGCTGTTGGAGTGGAATACAGATGATTCAAGAATGCTACTCATATTTGTAATATCCAGGCTGATGAGAAGTTGTCTGCAGTGTACACACTATTGGAATATCATTAATGAGGGTACAGCATTCTAAGATTAAATTTATAGAATGTTCAGACATTGTGATTTTGTTTTAATAATGCTAATCATAGATCTTTGAAACAAATGTGATTAGTTGGACTGTATGTTACATTTAAATCACCACAACTCCTCTATTTCACAGTAACTAAGAGCTCTGGGCAATAATAAAATGTGAGTAATGACTCTTCCCATTTCAGCCCTGTAAGCAAGAGGTAGAAATGCTCAGTTTATGAGAAAATTGTGATTGGGGAAGTGAAAAAGCAGTAATTGTTCTGTGTCACATAAACAAAGGGAACTCTCGTACATTGATGCACTCTATTTTATTACACCTCAGTCAGAAACTCTAATCAGCTGTGACAGGAACTGAATGAGCTGGCAGCACCCAAAGGTGCTGCTGATTAATTTATGATTAATTTATCATAGCAAATGATGGTGCTGTGTCAAAGTCCATTATGTCACTTGTGTGTCTTTGTTTCAGAGCACCAGCAGTGCAGAAGGGTTGCTCAGGTTCCCTTTCCAGAGTCAGAGGTGTTAAACTTTCCATGTGTCACCTGCTTTGGTGTTTCCCTCCCTTTTCACTGTAATTTGGATTAATCACAGGGCTGGACAAAAATAGAAACACTGGGAAATTCTGTTTGCATGCCCCTTTGCTTCTGCACTGAGATAGGTTAATTCTGATTTATATAAAATCTCTGCTTGGAATCCACCCCACAGTTTGCTGTTCAAGGGGAGATTGTCTATAAATGTGTGTGTAGATGATCATTTAAATGTGCATTATGTGCACACATGCACCCATGTGGTAAGAAACTGTTCTTAAAGCTGAGGGAACACCATCTGTAAGGACAGAAATTGTTCTGATTGATTATTGTTAGAATTTCTGTGTTGTCAGTAAAAGAGAGCACAAGTGCTCCACAATAAAATGGAGCACACATTTAGTTACCATAGCCTTGTTTTGCAGAAGTATTGGAATATTTTTAAACCCACAATAGCAAAGGCAAAACTGTTACCTCAGCCTGTACTGACTCACCTAAAAGTAGCTCCAAGTATGCCCAGAGCTACCCAGATTGGAAGTTCCCCTTAATTTCTTTACATTTTAGGATTAAGAATATGAACAGAATCTGTCTGAGATTAATTTATCTGGTGTGATGAAAGAGAACATTCTTTAATTGCAATTTAATTAATTGCATTTATGCTTTTAGACATGGAAATTATTGATGCTTAAGATGAAATCTGAGAATTAATAGGACTTAAAGTATTTTGCTGTATTTATTATTTCTGACAATCCATCACTTTTTCAACTATGACAACTCAAATTTGCTGCCATGAATCTTCATTTATCTACCTAGATCATAAATCTTTCAGGGTGTATGCACTTGAGCTGGAGATCTTGGCCACCCAGAAAATATGTTTTATTTTTGTGGATCCTTTATATTCATAGAAAGTCACAAAACTCGTATTTTATGTGATCTTACAAAGATTTTGCATCCACAAAACAGGGAGTGTTTTCTGTTGGGGTTTTATCCTGCTGAATGTGACAATGGCAGCTGTCATTAATGTGGGCTGGGTTACACTGGGTGTCGTACTAATCTAAGCTTTAAAATTGAATTAAATTCAGTTAATTGAAATGTGTGTGTAAGTAAGCTTCAAACAAATTGCTACCATAAATATCTCATTTATATTAAAATACACTTGCATGGATGTGTTCAGAGGTTTTTTGGTATTGTTTCAGTCTTCAGCTCTTGTACCTTCAGATCCATTTTTAGGTCAAAAAATGCAGTTTTTCCAAGAAAACTTGATCAGAGTCCTCAAGTTTTTAGGGAAGATTGGGATGAACAAACCAGAGGGAAATCTTTTAACCAAGCTGCCTGTGGCTGCTGGCGTTTGTGCCTCTTGGTGGCACGTTCTGAATCAGGTACTCGTTTATTCTTTATATGCTCACATACAAACACACAGAGGTTGCTGCTTTAACAAAAGTGAGATTGTTAGCACAGCAGGCGTGCAGAACTGCAGTAAAAATTGGGAATTAGGCAGAAGAGAAAGCAGGGTGTGAGAAGGAGGGGAATGCAGCAGTGATGAGAGAGCTGCTCAGCTTGGTTTCATGAGGCAGCACGACTGGGGTAGGAATTAGATGACTGATTTTGTATTTCAATTTTAATTGAGTTTTCAATATATTAATTCTGTGGACATGTGTCTGAGTTTAATAACCTTCAAATACATGTTCAGATTGAATGACCAAGTCAATTATTCCTCAGAAATGCTTATTAGGATCGTGTTGGAGGCATGCAAATAGCAAAGGAAACATTCTCATGAATATGCCACTTGTTTCCAAGTTAATTTCTCTCAACCTTGGCAGCATGTTTTTTTGTTAAATAATTATTCCTATATTTGAGGCATTCTTGTAGTCCTACAGTAAATGAAAGTTGCAGCATTCCATGAGCTTGCTGAATAAATGAGCTCACAGTTCCAAGGGCACTGTGAGAGCTGAATTCTCAGGTGTGAATTTGGACAGTGACCACTGGAACCCTCCTGCAGCTGTGGTGTGCAGTGGCTCAGGGGCTGTGCTTTCTCCCAGGCAGTGTTTATCAGAATCAGCTGGGCAATTCTTATACAGGAGAGACCTTCTCTGTTCTCTTGGACAGCCACTGTCCAAAGACCAAGGTTTTATTCTGGAACAACTTGCAAATAGCATATATATATATATATTTTATTTTTTTAGTAAGTATTGAGCAGACGTGATTCCTTTTGCAGTGAAACCCGGAATGAACTGCTGCTTAAATACTTTACTTTGTTATCCTTCACCTCTTTGATGGGAAACAACGTAAAACATTTTGTGGGAAGAAAAGAAAGTGAAAGCAAATTTCCCTTTTTAGTGCATGTGCCTTTGTCAGCCACATGAAAGCAAACTGTGCTACATTCAGAAGCACAATTTCGTGCAATGGGTAATTTAGCAAATGCTGTCATTGAAAAGGAAATATTTTGATCATAATGTGTTTCTTTAAGGCACTTAATCTTCATGTCGTGAGAGCACTTGGCCTTCACCCTTTCCCTCTACCCTATTAATCTTCTGGCCTTTTTATCTCATCCCTCACACTGAATAATGCCATCAACTAGAAAACCAGAGGATGACACCAAAGAGAAACAAAGAACCATTATTGAGTAAGATAAATGTAGTGCCACTTCTGCTAATTCTAATTTACTTAGAATTTAGTGAGGATTATTCTGCCCCATCATCCATCACAGACAGACGTTAGGGTGGGAGTGA
Source organism: Thryothorus ludovicianus (assembly GCA_013397245.1). Classification (NCBI taxonomy): domain Eukaryota; kingdom Metazoa; phylum Chordata; class Aves; order Passeriformes; family Certhiidae; genus Thryothorus; species Thryothorus ludovicianus. Next base: position 303,515 of record VZTB01008347.1, read on the forward strand.
AGCAAGCAATTAAAAACATGTTCTCCATTTCAGGTGTTTTGTGATTTTTTTTTTTTTATTCAGTTAGGTTCCATTGACTGTTTCTCTCTTTCTGCCAAGTATAAAATCATTTGTCAAATTTTGAGGTTAAAATTAGTGTCCCTGAAAGGGCTTGCATTGACAGCCACTGAGGTTGGAGTATAAACATATTTTATTTCTAGGATGAGTGCTGCATTACTGTTGAAGTTTCCCCAGGCTGCCCCACCTTGGCCTGTGGTGTGAACCCTTAGAGACAAAATCTGCTTTAATATTTTGTCATTTGGGTTGGTGGGCTGTCACTCCTGCCTGAGGGAGCCACCAGGTGCTGAGCAGGATCTCTAACAGGATTGAAACATTTTATGTGCAGTAAGGACAGCCAGAGTTATGCAGGCTAGGATAATAAATGTAATCAAATTTCATACTCCAAGGAATACAGTGATTGCCTCAGGGATCAGAAAAAAGGTGACTCCACATGCTGAGCTTTTGTGCAAGCAGAGCAGCTGGCACAGGGCAGAGTCCTCCAAGGCATCAGCTCCTGTCCCCCTTTCTGGGCACCAAACTGTGTAAACAGGAGCTGAACAAACTAAAACCTAGAGAAGAGAATCTTTGATACCATTTTAAAAATGACTATTCAGGGTGGGAGATTTCCCACACTGGAGCAGTTTAAATTTGAGAATTATTTATTTCAGATTCTGGTTGATCTTTGATTTGTATCATGTCATAATCCTAAATACTTCAATTCCAATCTCCTGGTTAATATTTCTGCATGGAAATGTGTGTGTAAAGTCGTTGGCATCAATCAGACATTCTCTGTGCCAAGTCCTGGGTCACACCAACCCTTCAGCACACCACCTAAATTGGGGAGCTAAAGTGCTTTGCACCAGCTTAACATCTCCTTAATTACTGGATTCCTTTGTTTCTCCATTTGTGAGATACAAGAATTCTGTGGATAGCTTTAAGGAGGCTGTAGACTCATTTTTGAGCCACAAATATGTAATTTTAATGCTACTTACCCATTTCTCTGTCATTACAAAGGTGGTGAGGAATGCTGCTTACCCTGTCCCATGAAGATTCTTTCAGCCCTCCTGGTGTACAAGGTGTGAAGTGTGTCACTGATTCCTTTGGCACACACTTGGGATGAAAGTTAGGGTTTAGCTTAAGTGTAGCAAATTTCTGCCGTTTCTCTCAACCAGAAATAAGAACAAAGTTGTAGGGTAACAGCAAGCTCCTTGGTAAAGACAGCTGGGGGAAACTTAATGCTTTGAAATTATACTGCTGAAATCAGCCTGGTGTTTGTGACAGCTGCAGCCTCATCTGGGGAAATCTGTATTTTGTGGTGGTGCTGAGGGTCCAGAAGGTGTTCAAGCCCCTGATTGTTCTCACCTGGCCAGGGGCAGTTACATCCTGGATTATTCTCACCTGGCCAAGGGCCGTTACATCCCGGATTGTTCTCACCTGGCCAAGGGCAGTTACAGCCCCTGATTGGTCTCACCTGGCCAGGGGCTGTTACATCCCGGATTATTCTCACCTGGCCAGGGGCCGTTACATCCCGGATTGTTCTCACCTGGCCATGGGCNTCACCTGGCCATGGGCAGTTACAGCCCCTGATTGTTCTCACCTGGCCAAGGGCAGTTACATCCTGGATTATTCTCACCTGGCCAGGGTCAGTTACAGCCCCGATTGTGCTCACCTGGCCAAGGGCAGTTACATCCCGGATTGGTCTCACCTGGCCAGGGTCAGTTACATCCCCGATTGTTCTCACCTGGCCAGGGGCAGTTACAGCCCTGATTGTTCTCACCTGGCCAGGGGCCGTTACAGCCCCTGATTGTTCTCACCTGGCCAAGGGCCGTTGCTGACCATAATTGGCCCCACCTGTCTGTAATTAAGATTTTCCCAGGCTCTTTCCGAAGTTCGGGGGCTATGCTCTGATTTTCTGGGTTGTCTCAGACCTCTCCTGGCTCAGTGTCTGCTGCCTTTGGAGGGAGCCTGAGCCCCCTGCCAGCCCCTGCAGGGTGAGGTTCTGTTCTCCCAGCTTTGTGCAAGTACCTCTGGCTGCAGCGGGAAGGACCCTCACACAAACAGGTATCTCCTTGTTTTCTTTACCTCTTTTTAAAACCTGTCTTTTTTGGTGTTAGTTTCTGCCTTCACTGCCTCATCAAAGTGTGGCCTGAGGCTTCTTTGGATGATGAGGGGCAGCAATGTCCCCAGGGAAGGGTGGGGGTTCAGGTCTGCGTGTGCCTGGTTGAGTTTTGGGGCTTTGCTGCTCTGTTTTAAGTTGATGTCCCAAAGCATGAAATTTTCTGAAAGGCTTTGTGGTTCTCCCTAATTTGCTTTTTCTGTTAAAAGAAGCCTAGCCTAGCTTCATTTGTTTGTGTGTAAAGCACATGGGCTTAGGTGGTGTGCTCTAGAGATGAGGTGAAATGTTAGCTGGGATTTTTGGCCTGCAGGGTAACCTGATTAAATCAGTGACATTGTACCAGTGTGAGGGTAATTATTGATTATCCATTGTGCCTTGTGCAACAACTGTTGCATTTTTTTACTTCATTTAAATATTGGTCTTTGCTTGGTTAATTCTAAAAGAATATGCATGTACTAGTAAGAGCATTTCTAGAGGAGCAGGTAAAGTCCTTGGAATTTGGGCAGGTGGGAAGCTCAGTCTGTTCAGGACTCAGCCTGTGGCCAGGTGAGAGGAGAGGGCTGATGCTGAGAGGATTGTCACTGCTGGCAGACGTGAGGATGCAAGTGGAAGTGTTGGAACTGTGATTGTTGTGTGACTGTCACAGCAGCTTCAGTCAGGAAAGGTGTCCTGCTAATGGAAATAAATTGTGTGCTGTGGATTTGCAGAGCAAAACACTGGGGTGCAAGGACAGAGAGTAAGATGTTAACTGCACTGGACTTGGACCTGTACCTTAGAAATTGAGCTGAAGTGAACAAGGCAGAAGTAAAATTAGCTGACTTAAAAAAGGAAATGTGGAGTGCTGAAAGTGAAAAACAAGGAGACTGCCTGTCTGTAGAATATGGTAACTTAATGGAAATGCTGCTTTCCTGGCTGTGGCCCTGTAGCTACCCATCTGAACATCTAAAGAGCAATACATCAGGAGAAAAAAGGCAGCTCTTCCCTGTCCTTTGCTAGGAGAGCCATATCCTGCAGCTCTGAAAGCACTCTCCAGAAGATAAATAGGACTGGACCAATTTTAAGTATTAATATTAATAATGCTGTGTTGGACCTCAGGGGCAGCTTTGTCACTGATTTTATTATCACAGTACAAAATGGCAGCGTGCAGAAGGATTGCTCCCAGTGCTTTTTGTGAGAGGTCTCTGTGCCTTTCACGAGCCTGAGAGGTTTGGGATGTTACTGCCACAGTTCCCTTTGTTGTTTGGAGGATTTGGGTGTGGCTGGGCAAACAGAAGAGTTTGCTGGCACAGCTCCTTTCACGGTGGGTGCACCCTGTGCTGGCTGGGCTGCCTGGATCTGCTGATAAAATCAGCTTCTTCTACTTTGTACTTCCCAGCTCCTGTGCTGAGAATCGAATCACCTGGGTGGCTGCTGCTGGTTTAATGGCATAATTGAGTAGTCTAAGCAGCATCTTAGCAGCTGCTCCAAGAGGCTTTAACCTCCTTGTATACACATTTCCTGGGATTTTGTTTTACAAAGAGAGGGATTATTGTCATATTCATTGTAATCACCCTTAAGTACTGTAGGCCTGATTCCTGGCTGCCTTGTACCTCGTGCAGTCATTTACAAATGTCTAGAAGGACTGTAATGTGTGATGACACTGGAATGGCTGTGATATTATTGTTTGGAGAGAGATTGATTGTACCTTGCATATTGCAATGAGGAACCAAGGCAAGTTCAGAATGAGCAGAAAGTCTGTGTTAAGGTATTTCTGAGGTGAAAGTGAATGCATGGGAGGGGAGGGCTGTAGGAAGAGAAAAGATGGCAGTGGAGACTTTATATTGTAATTGTAAATGAGGTTTCTGTTCAAATCTGTCTTTGTGTGCCATAGTGCTGGGACTTGTATTGGTCTTCAAGGCAGCCCTTACTCTGGACAGTGCTCTGTGCTGGGGTGTTTATTTTTAGCTGGGTAATTTTCCAGATCTTCATCTCTCTGCAGTCTGCCATGCCAGGAGGGCGCCAGGTGTTTGGAAGTGCTTGCAGGCAGTAATGGTTTTAGTTAAACATAAAGGCAAATCTGACACTGATATTGCCAAAATGCATTGTCAATTGTCTAAAAAACCCAAACAAAACCAAAAGGAAACAGAGAGCAGGCTTCTGCTTGCTGCACTGAAGCTTGTGCTAAGCTTGCAGAGGGCCAGAGTTTGAGGGAGCAGTGGCTGTGCTGCTGTCAAGTTTGACTGCCAGGATTTCTCTGCCCTCAGAGCCTGGAGGCTCAGGCTGGCACCTGAACCTGAGCTGCCAAGAGAGCCCTTGGCTTGTGATGAAGACAAATCCCATTTTGCTTGTGTATATCTGGCTCAGCCTGGCTGTTCTAGTTGTATTTCCACTCAAGCTGTAAATAGTTTGATAATTTTACAAGTGCCAGGGGAAAAAAGAAGTTGCTTCATCTCTTAGGGGCAGCTTATATGTCACTGTCTGTGATTCTGATAGCACAAAATGTCTCAGTCATGAAATGTCAAACCTTAAGTATGACAAATAATTCTAAATTATATTAACATTTATTAAGGGGAAGGTGGAGAATATATTTCAGAGCTTTAGTAGGAGTTCTACTGAATTTCCATCTGAAGAAATCACTCCGCTATTGTTGCTGTTTGGAAGGGCCATATTTTGAAGGTTATGTTGTTGTCAAGGCAAAAGGTTCTGTATTGCATTTTCAACCAAGCCTGACTGATTAAGGGTGTTGGGAAGAATGAGTTTTCCTTCCGGAATCTTAATTAGGTTGACTTTAACTCACGACAGGAGATTCTGCCAGCTGTCAGCTACTGCTTGGATGTCCTACTAATTAAAACTCTGAGGAAGCCTATTAAAGGTGTTCAAAAAGCCAAATCTCCCTTTAAAATATCTCTGGCACTGCAAAAAAAAAAAAAGGTGTATGACAGTGATAGTGCAGCATAGATAACTTGTCTTTTGCTTTCCACGTTGACAAGATGCAGCTTCTATTCCGTGGCTGAATGGGCTCTTCATGGCAAGCCCTTATCTGTCACCTTCCTCTGAATGGCCTGAAAGGAATTTGAGGTGAAGTTCTGCTGGTTTTCAGTTGAGACATGCCTGACATTCAGATTTTTCTCATAAGATGAGTATGGCAGATACTGGAAGTCTTCTCTCAAGGTTTAATTTCTGAGGTGGCAGTATCCTGTAGTTTGTAAATATTTTCAGTATTGAAACAGGTGATTATATAAATTTTGATTACCATCATTTTTGTGCTGTAGTTCATGTTCTTAATTAGATGCTGCAGCTGGGGTATATCTGTATTTTTAGAGCTTTTCAAGTGTACCTGTTTCAGATGTCATTTTTTTAAAAAAAATCCTCCTTGCATACTGTGAGTTTTCTAGACAAACAAATATCCTAAGCTACTGACAAAAAATTTGTTTTGGCACTATCTCCTACTCCACTGGGGACCTGACAAAATATCTCTTAACTTTTGTAGACTGTTTGCAAAGGCAAAATTTTGCTGTTATAACTGCATTTTATCTTCTCAGGTGTAGATGGATAAAAATTCTAGGAAGATTGTGCCGAAAGAAAGGGCTTACTAGAACAGCAAGAGGTTTCAGATGGCAGGGGTGTTAAATGGATGGGAAAAAATATTATTTTCCAGAAGGTCTTTGAACTTCTCTCAGATTTTTGTAGTTTTGTCCAGGAATAGATTTCAGTTGCTGTCAGTTGCTGTCTTCTTGGTAAGGAATTTAGGGGCAAAGAGAAAAAAATTTGTTACAGATGAGAATAACTTCACTGGGAGATTTTCTCAGTAGATACCTGCTAGGAAATTTAAGCAGCCATGATAAATTCTCCCACATGCTCTGGAAGGTGGCGTGTAGGATTTCTGACTTGTGGAATAGAAAGCTTAGAGCTGCTGCCAAGACTTAAGGAAATTTGGGGTCACCCAGAAGTGTGAAATGTGGGATTTCTCCAGAAGAGGAGTTACAGTCCCTGTGAAGCTGTGTGTGCCTCCTCTGCTCTCCCAGCCACTCCTGGTGGCAGCTGCTGCTGCTCCTGGGGTCCCCAGGAGCTCCCTGTGTTCCCTCCAGGCATTTAGCCCCGAGCCAGGAGGGACTGGTGGATGCTCAGGCTCTGATTATGAACCTTGGTGGTGCTGCTTTTTCACAGCCTGGGGAGGGGCTGGCAGCACCTGTCCAGAGAGAGGGAGGGTGGGATGGAGGGATGGAGGGTGGAATGGAGGGTGAGATGGATGGAGGGATTGAAGGTGGGTGCATGGATGGATGGAGGGTGGGAGGGATGGAGGGATGGAAGGATTAAGGGTGGGTGCATGGATAGATGGAGGGTGGGAGGGATGGATGGATGGAGGGTGAGATGGAGGGTGGGTGCATGGATGGATGTATGGATTGAGGGATGGAGGGATTGAGGGAGGGATGGATGGAGGGATGGAGGGATTGAGGGTGGGATAGATGGAGGGATTGAGGGAGGGATGGATGGAGGGATGGAGGGATTGAGGGTGGGATAGATGGAGGGATTGAGGGAGGGATGGATGGAGGGATGGAGGGATTGAGGGTGGGATAGATGGAGGGATTGAGGGAGGGATGGATGGAGGGATGGAGGGTGGGAGGGATTGAGGGATGGAAGGATGGAGGATGGGTGCATGGTTGGATGGAGGGTGAGATGGAGGGTGGGTGCATGGATGGATGTATGGATTGAGGGATGGAGGGATTGAGGGAGGGATGGATGGATGGATGAATTGAGGGATGGATGGATGGAGGGATGGAGGGTGAGTGCATGGATTGAGGGATGGTTGGATGGAGGAGTGGAGGGATGGATTGAGGGTGGGTGCATGGACGGATGGAGGGTGGGATGGATGGAGGGATGGAAGGATGGATTGAGGGATGGAAGGATGGAGGGTGGGTGCATGGTTGGATGGAGGGTGAGATGGATGTATG
>VZTB01008347.1:310920-446459 GCA_013397245.1 Thryothorus ludovicianus
GGTGAGATGGATGTATGTATGGATGGATGGAGGGATTGAGGGTGGGATAGATGGATGGATTGAGGGATGGAAGGATGGAGGGTGGGTGCATGGATGGATGGAGGGTGGGCTCACCAGCCTCAGCAGGGCAGTAGCTGGAGCCACAGTCACACACTCCTTTCTCCTGGGAGCTTTCAATTCCTGTTCCCAGACCTCTCTTGAAACAGATGTTTTTCTGCAAATAATTGCCTGATGTTCATGCTGTGATCCTTTGTAGACATAGATACTTATTTGGGAAAAAATTCTAACCTGCAATGCTGCATTTGTTCAGTTACTTATTCCATTACAGACCTTGAGTCAGTTTTGCATTGATCCTGTTTTTCCCACTGTTTCTTCAATTAATCATGATGTCATGCCAATGGTACTTATTATCTTTTACATAGCTGTGGCTTTTATAAGGTGCTAAAGCAATTCTTCAAGCATTTAACAACTTAATAGGTTAATTAAAGGGTAGCTTTTATTAATTGAATTTCAGACAGTGAGTTCCATCATACACTTTGGGAAAAGATAACATGATTATTGAAACCTCCATACCTAATGTGCTTGAATGTGCCCATTATTGGAAAGAAGAATGAAAGTTTTGGGGGAAAGAAAAAATAAACCCCTCAACAAGCTTATTTGAACACTCCCAAAGGGATGGATTAATGTCAGACCTTTCTAGGCAGCACTTCAGGTTTATGCAATTCTTCCTTGATTTAACAATAGAAGCACATTCAAGAATGACATTATAGATATTTTTGCTTGGTTTGGAACAAAACCTTCTTGGTGTGTGTTTCCATATGTTTATACAGTGATTTTTTTTGCTTTCAATCTCTTCCCCTGTAAAAGAAATATAGCTTCTCTTCCTTCTACTAGAATGGATAATCTAGTTTTTTCTGGACTAAAGATGCACATTTATTTAATAGGCAGCTGGTTCATCAAGGTATTTATGTGCTTCAGTTGTTAAAGTTGATTAGAAAGCAATTTCTTTCTTAAACTGCATAGAAAGGAAGAGTGAAATTTTTGTTTATGAGAACTTCACTCCAGGGGCTCTAGATCCTTACTCATGTATTTATTGATTCTTGTAATCTGGGGATACTGAACTATTCTAACACTGAAATAGGGCTCTGAATCTTGGTTGTGTGGGGTTATTTTGGGGTATTGCCATTTGGGAATCTGGCAACATTTCGTTCATGAGGAAGTGAAATGGATCATAAAATGATCAGTGCATCCACACAAAGCTCACGTGGCAGGTGAGCACCTTTGGAGTTCTGAGTGGGACACTTGGTGGCTCTATCCATGTGCTTAATACACAGCTTTTTAATCAAATTAAAACCCTGTGATTAGAAACTCAAAATAAAGGTTGTGTTATCATTGAGTGCTGCATCTTCCCTTGCATCTGCCATTTTGCAGTCCTGTTTACATATTTTATTTATATATAAATATACGTATGCTCACACGTCATTTGTGTGTTTCCATGGTGTGAAATCTGAAGCTGTCAGGTTTCTTTCCCACATTCTGCTGGAGCTGTGTGCCCCTCCAGTCCCTTGGGCAGCATTTCCCAGTTTTCACATCAGCACAGGTACTGATTTATCTCATCGGGTGAGTTGCAGCAAGCAGACTTTACCTTTTGACCTTTGACAGGAATAAAAAGTACTATTTTGAAAAAAGACAAATTGTAAAACTCACCAAAGTGCTCAGATAAGAGATAAACTACTTTTTTTTCTGTAAGTAATGTGAAGACAAACAAATTCAAAGTACACAAGGTATGGATGTGTTTTGTAGGTAAACAGTTTTAAGTGATTTAAGCTCTAGACTTTAATCCCTGTGTTTTACATATGTTTGATCTGAGGGTTACCACTTGGGGCTAACAGCAGGCTGTGACTGGGGTGTCAGCTCAAAGCTCTAAAATGCACAATCTGTGTTTTGGATTGGGAATGAGCTGTGCAGCAGAAGGGCAGCTCTGCTGCTGCTGCCTGCCTGGGAAGGGCCGGGAGCGTGGCTGTCCTGGGCTGGTGCTCAATTCTATCCCCATTCGTCTGGTTGGGTTTTTTTTTCCCAAATTTGCCCTAAACCAGGAGTGTGGGGCTCTCCTGGGCACCCTGGCCTGTGCCATGGCTCTTTTTTCCTGGCCCACAGCTCTTTCTGCAGTGCCCCGTGCCCACTGCTGAGGATTCCCTTGGGAAAGGGCATCTAACACTGGGAGCACTGGGAGCGAGCAGCAGCATCCTCACATTGAATTACATCCATTTGAACTCACAGCTCCTTTTTGCTGTAGGATCTCCTGTGAGAAATGATTGCCCCTCCTATTTTGGGCAGTTGTGTGTTTGTAGAGTCTGTGCAATCTGATTTTCTGGCTGCCAAGCTCGTGTGCCTCTCTGTACATGTGAGGCACAATTGCATGTACAGTGAAGGGGACCATGACAGCGTTCAGACAGTGATTAATTTCTTAAACAATGTAATACTTCAAATATAGAAACATTAAGTGTGTAATTCATCTTGACTCTGCTCTTCAGGTAGTTCACTTTGCTGCATCAGAAAATTGAACCTAGTACTAGTAGTGTTGCATCTTGAAAAAAAATAAAATTCTTTATAGGTGATATAAGGCTACTAAAAACCAGAAGGTACCATGCAGTGATTTTATCCTGGATACTCCTGTGTTCTAACAACACGTGCCCATGAGAACATTATGTGCCAGTTTTACAGCAATGCCTGTGGAGAGTTTACCACTTAGAGCTTTTCAGTAGCATTTTCACAGTTTTAGTAAAATTATGGAGGAAAAAAAGTGGAGTCCTTTTTGTTTCCTTCATAATGCCTCCCTTGCCCCCTCTTGACTCCACGGTGTAAATTAGTGCCCAGGTTAAAGGACACAGAGTGTCAGCAGTTTCCCTTTTCTCTCTGGTTCCCATGAGCAGGGGGCTGGAAAGGCTTCTCTGAACCTCGCAGCTTTCTCAGAATATTCCAGGGCTGAACCCACTTCTCACAGGCATCTCTGAGAACAAGGTGACACACGGACAGATTTGGGGGGTCCAAGGGATGTGCATACCTGTGACACATCAGGAGAAAATGTTCCCTGTTCAAGGAGACATTTCAGGGGAGCTCTGCCCAGGCAGCACAACAGGAAAGCAAATTGTGTGTGCAGTGTTTGAAGGCACACCTCTAATTAACCTCCACAGTTACTGTGATTCTGTTAGCATAATTGTTGGTGTTGTTGAGGAGGCAACAGAGTCCTTTGATTTTACAGAAGCTGTAATAAACATTGTTGTGCTATTGAATTATTGCCCAGATGCATCACCTTGTGTGTTTTGTTTTGGAAAGCTCTGCCCCAGGAAGAGAGAAGGGTGCTCTCTGCACTGGCGTGAGCAGTGTTTAGGGCAGAGTACCTGATTGTATTGTTCTGGCATGCAGCATCAGTCCTGGGACAGATCTTTGTGCTCACACTTTGTTTTCTGTACAGCTCTAGGTAAAGTGATGGCGTGTTTGAGCCTGTTAGAAGCAGCAGAATTTAAATTCTGTCTGTATAATACATACTTTGGCTGAAATTCTTGTTGTGTAGAGACCAAATACTCAAGTTTCACATTAGCAGCAGCTGAACAGTCTTTTTGTTGACCCTTTGCACAGGGATGAACTTTGCCTAAGGAAGAAAGGCAGTAAAATGTCACAGAAGTGTCGCATGTTCTGCCTACATTAACTTCACAAGGAATACAGAATTCAGAATTTGTTCACTCTGTTCTCTGAGGAGAAGGAAAGAAAAAGGTGCTGGAAGAGTGAGAGCTTCTCAGTGCTAAATGGAAATGTGACCCTGATTCTTTCAGCTAAAGATGTGTGTAGATGCTAAGCAGCAAACAGGTTTGAAGTGCTTAGTGCTATCATGTTCAAGCACAATATTTGATAATTAAAGTGCAGTGAAAGCAGAATGGGTGTTGGACATCAGACTGACTTGATAAAATCCAGAGTTCATTCCCAGTGATGTGGGACATCCAACCTCTTTAGGCAGACAGTAAATAGATTTAATCTTCTATATATGGCACTTGCTATTGCCCTGGACATCTGGAGCTTGGTACTTGTAAATTGATTTGTCTTAAATTACCACACTCTTTCCCCCCTTCTAAATTCTGTCTTATCCCTACTGTCCATATAAAACTCATCCATGTCCATGTTTAGAAAAATTAATTCCAAATTTGGTGCCTTGATTATTTTCTATGTATTACCATAACTTGTTATAAATTGTATTGTTGGCATGAAAAGAAGACCTACTCAACCAGAAATACCCAAGTTGTCATAAAAGCTACACAAACTCATTAATCCTTTTAGTTATTTTTAAAGCAAGCGCCAGAATGAACTGCGATTGATTGCAAAGGTCAGTTCACATTAAAAATATCCCAATGAGCTTACAAATTCAGGCATTTATCCATTATGCAGTCATTGCTGGTGAAATAGGACAGAAGCTCACACTGGAATTCACATGAGCAGCTTGCAGTGCTTCTCTGGTGTTGATAGGAAGCTCAAGATGCAGAATTTATCAGACAAATACCAAGAGAATATAAAATAAAGGGCTAGTGCAGTTCTCACTGAGACCCCTCTGAGGGGTGGTGCTCTGGAATAAACCTGCAGATCAATCCCATCGTGTTCAGCAGGGACATGTTGGTGATGCAATGCCATTGGCATCATAGTGGAGATGGGGCAGGGGCTGCAGCAGCATGAAAAGTCTGTTTGCTCTTAGGAAATACAAGCAAAGAGCATCCTGTGACATCTGACTTGCCTTTCTTTTTCTTTACCTTGCCTCCTTTCCCTAAAGGTGCAATACAAATGGCAGGTTTTGCAGCTGTAGCTAAAAACAACAGAAGATTTCAGGGAGGTGGAGAGAGCAAATTAAAACTGTGATTTAATAATGTATTAGAAAAAGAGGCAGAGGTTGCACTTTGGTGTGGCAGTGCCATTTCAGTTTGCAGTGCAGGGGCAGCTCCAGGCCCATCTGCTCTTTGCTGGGCACGAGGGCAGCAGCCTCAGTGCTCACCCTCACAAATTTGGGGTAGAAATGCTCTGAGATTCTGTCACTCATGCTTAGGAGTAATTGTTTACCACTGGCAATCCCAGGGGAGCAGGATTTAGTATTCCAGGCCTTTGAGGGAAGAGTGGTTAGTAATTGAAGATTGGATTGGTATAAAATTTCATCAAAGAGATTACTTTCTCCAGGTAATGGCTGTATTTAATTTTTCAAAATGTTCATAAATGTGTGACCTATGACTTCCTCTCCTGTAGGTGTGTTTCAGAAAAATGATTAACTAAACTTTCTGGGATTTTGAATTGTTAAGCTTCTAGAATTGGAGTTTTTTGTATAAATATCAATTAGATGTTGGATGTAGTTGTCTCCAGAATAATTAGTTTTTTGCTGTCAAAACTTTGGTGCAATCAGGAATGTCTAATAACTCGAGGGCTAGGTTTCTTCAAAATAATTTACAGGTAAAAATAGGTAAATTTTAAGTGGGATTTGGTCTTTTTTATCTGTGCTTCAGAGGCGAAAATAATATTTCTTATTGCATGCACTTAGACACAAGAATTGATTTTCAGGGCTGGTGCTTGATCTACCATTCACTGTTTATTTGCTATCGCTGAATAAAACGTTTAAAGCAGATTTTCCCAATGTCAGGCAGTAAGGTCTTGGTTCCATGAGTGGTTCCCTGCCAGGAAAGGTGAGGGGCTCTGTGCCCCAGGGCTGCTGTCACACGTGGGTTATTCTCAGCAGAAGCTCAGCCAGGGTTTGGCGTGTTCCTTGCTCTGCCAGGTGAAGGGATGAGCTCGTGTCCAGGTGTGGAGCAGAGTGAGGACAAGGTCTCCAACACTTTGATTGACCTGAGGCAGGGATGGTTTTTCTCAGTTGTTAATATTAAACACAGGTCATTCAAAATTAACTTTCTGAACCAACTCCCACAGAGCACTTCAGAGCTACTTCTAATTTTTTGTTCCTACAGCATTTTGTTATTTCTCCTCTCACAGGGCATATATTATGTAAGTTTGTGTTCCATATTGTCCTGGCTCTGCAAGGAAATGGGATTTATACATTAAAATGCTCTTTGTTACCTGCTAGAGCACACACACCTCTATATTTGAAAACTAACAAAGTTTTTGTGTTCCATGCATCTTAGAAGTGTTGGCAAATTATCTACTTAGAGCTGGGTGAAGAGCAGCTTGGTTTCTTCTTTCACAAGCCCTTTTCTGTGTCACATATCTTACTTAACTGGGAAGCATTTAACCAGGATGGCTGTTTTATTGGGACATCTCCCAGGAAACCAATTTAGCCTAATGATGGTGAATGGCAATGACTGCTGTTTAATTGGGGCGTTATTAGCCAAAATTCAGCTTCTTTGGAAGGGAGTTGGCTGGTGCAGGAGGTTAAGCAGTGTTTAACCAGGTGTTAAATGGACCCGCAGGTCTGAGCTCTCCTCTCTGAAGGGGGAGTAGCTGGATTTATTTAACATATTACAGAACTGAAGTGCTGTTAGTCCTGCTGGTTCTGCTGTTTTTGTGGGAGTGCACAATGCACGTGTTCCTTTCAAAAACCAGATTTGATGTCAGCCCAGAGCTGCCATAAACCTGCAGCCTGGAAATGGCCTCACAGTGCAGCAGCTTGGAGTGTCTGTGGCTTTTTGACTCTCCCCCAGTGGCTCTGAGGTAGGGAGGGCAAATTTAGACACCTCAGTACCCTGGGGAAGAGGCATTTGAGCACGGGCAGCAGGCAGGGTTATCCCAGCAGGGCTGAATGAGATCCCAGGCTGGTTCTGTACCTGCAGCTGGGGCATTCAGGGGGTGGCACTGTCCAGGTTAAATCAGTGGCACTGAGGCAGGGTGCTAGTTTAGTTTGGGATTTAGAAGTTATTAATAATAAGTTCAGAAGAAATAAATGAAGTATGTTGTTTTTTGGTTAAATATATTCCGTATTAGTTTAGCTCTGTAAAATAGAGGATAATTCTTTGCCTTATCTCCAACTTTTGGATCACATAAAAAACTTGAAGATCCTTGACCTCTGCCTCCATTAATGCCAGCTTAACCATTCTGTCTGCCAGGTTTTCAACCATCATTTTCTAACACCACAATTCTCATCTTTAACTTCCTTTTCCACTAGAATTCCTCTAGCCTCACAATGGAGCCATAAAGGCACATTCCTTTTGCTTCATTTATGTTTAGGCCCTTAGGTCATTAATTCCTAAATTTGGTTTCAGAAGCAGTTCTTATTTAAGCGTTAACATTGGGTCATGCTAAGATTTCTGNTTGCACACCTTGAGTCTGTGCCCTTGGGGCAGGTAACTTCTGATGCTTTCAAAAACTGAATATTGGAGACAGATTTTTTATAATTGACTCCATGGATGCATTTTTAATAGTATGTAGGAGGGTATAGTTAACAGAGAAAGATATTCCAATACCCACTTCTGTGGTTCAAGAAAAATTTCTTGGTGTAAAATTTGTTTTAGAGGTGGGTCTCCCAAGGAAACTGTAAAAAGGTGACACAGCATAATATTTTTATAGCAAAATTTCAAGCCAACAAGTCTTTAGTGGTGTTTGTTTAAAAAAAAAAAACCAAACAACAAAAACCAAAGCAGAATACCTGCACAAAGCTAACTTACAATGTCTGGAAAGTACAAAAATTAAATCTCTGTAAACTTTCATACCAGCTGACCACTTGATTCTAGCAAAAAGCCAGATGAAGCTCTTGTTTTCAGATATTCAAGAAAGACAGAGTTTCTGCAGGGTGCTTTAGTTCATACAGAGTTGAGTTTTGTGCTTTCTGACTTGTCCTATTTTCTGATGGAGATCCTGCTTTGGTCCTGCTTTGTATGTTGGTCTGTCAGGCATTGTTTTCTAAGGAATTATTTTTTCCTTGCTGTTTGCTTTCTGCAATACTGGCATTAACATTGGAATAAAATAATACTCAGGAAGTGCACATTGATGAGGCTCTATTACTAAAGAACTTGTTATGGCACAAGATTGTAGCTGAGTAAAGAGGGCAGAAATGTAAAGCTCTATCCACAGTGGTCTGATAGTGCTTGAATGCCAAAGCAAATCTCAAAATCACTTGTATGTTATGATTTCTGTCTGTAAAGTTAGCATTTGAGTTGTGTGTGTTCGCATACAAGGGTGGTTATAAAAGTACTGAGGTTTAATTGTGCCTCCTAACCATTACCATTCTTTAATTTTTTGATGAATTAATGATTTATCAGGCTGGAAGATTGAGCTATTGAGGGCCTTTCCCTGAGCAGCAGGGGAGATGAGAATTGCTCGTGTGGATGTGTCCAGTGCAAAGGTGGGTGACAATACCACAAAGGAAGAACTAAATGAACTTGAGAACTGTAATAATGGCTATAAAACTGTAATTCAGTTATATAAAATGCAAATTCATGCCCTTTGAAAGTAACAATAGGGATTTCTGCACTAAGTGTGAAGCTCATCAGCTGGAAACAGCTGAGGGAGGAAAGGACTTTGTGTACTCTTTCACAGAATCAGGCACTAATGAGACAGAGACATAAGAAAGATAAATGTGATCCTTCAGGATGCATTAAAATATGTGGGTTTTCTTCTCGAGGGAGGAAAGGAAATGTTAATGATGTTGAGCAAGGTAATGTAGTGACACTCCTCAAAAAAGCTGACTGCAATTCTGGTTACCCAGAATTGTTTAAGAAGATGGGTTCAAATGGGAACAGATAAAGAAAAGGTCTGGTAATGTGAATGGATGACTTGCCATGAAGAAGGAAAAGAAAAAGGCACAACTGTTACACCTGATGCACTTGTGGAAAGTGCTTGCTTTTTCAGCTTTTGTTTTGCTGTTGTGGGAAGAGAAAAAGCTGTTTAAATTCAGAACAAATGTGTTGTGGAAAAGGATAAATGTTTGGCTGAGAATTAACTTCAGAGATTCTCCAGCAGCCTTCCTGTAATTGCAGTGGGGGTGTGAGGGCTATGATTGGTGCTTAAGTTCTGCTGGCTCAGTTTGGGAGGATGATGAGGTGATGATGCCAAGGCGTGGTGCCCCTGAGCCGTGGGGACGTTTGACAAGTGCCAGTGTCCTCCAGGCTGCTGACCCCGTGGAGAAAAGGCCCTGGGTGTCCACACACCTGAGGCATCCTGAGAGCCCCAGGCCCTGAGCAAAGCAAGCCCAGAGCTGTTCTCCAGCTGTTCCACCTGCTGGGAATGCTGTGGAGGCTTGAGCAGGCCACAGCCAGCTCTGGGTGAGGTGTTCAAGTGGAGGACAGCTAATCCTGTCAAGTCTCTGCACAGAATGCAAAAAGATGCAAAAAGATTCTCCATCCTCTCAGAATGGAGAGAGCTGTTGGTGGTGCAGAGGCTGCAGCGTGTAGAGGAGAGAGACAGACCCAAGAGCCAAAACCAGAGTCTGCAGCACAAAAGATGCTGTTCACTGTACAGGGCTGTCAGGCAAACAGTGAGCTGAAGTACCCTCAGCTCTCCACCCCCTCCACTTTCCCCTTCACACATTTTGTCCCAGNTGAGCTGAAGTACCTCCACCTCTTTCCACCCACAGCTCTCCACCCCCTCCACTCTCCCCTTCACACATTTTGTCCCAGCAGTCGAGGATGGAGCTCAGAGCTGCTGATGCTCAGAGCTGCTGATGGCCCAGGAGAGGGCCAAATGGTGTGCCATGCTTCTGCCATTAGTGTGTGGCTGTGGCTCTGACACTCACAGCAGGTGGCCACAGTGAATCTGACTGAAGCATTCTTTGCAAAGATTAATTTTTAACCAATTCCGATTATTTTTAAGGATTGCAGAGTGATGTTTTCAGTGTCTTACCTATTACATTAAATTTAGGTTGTTTGTCTGCAGCTGTGATCACACCAAGCGAGGTACTGGATTAGATTTAATGGATTCTGAAACACAGCATTTACTGGTTGAGCAGAAGTGCCACTAATGTAACTTGCAAGAGCAGCAATAAGGAAATCTTTCAAAACATTACCATATATTCAGAAATGTGTGCCAGGTTCTGAGCAAGAGTTAGAATAAATGCAAGCTGTGGAGTTGACCATAAAAGGCACTGAACTCCTCCTGAGGTAGTCATTTAGCAATTCTCTGGAGAATATTGCTAACTTTATGGGAGTGTACTCAGAGACAAGGAGAGGAATAAAAACATAATTTGGTGATCAATGATAATGGTGTTTATTAATAATTTCAGGAAGATCTAGACATGAGCAAAGTAGGAAAACAGATGAAGAAACAGACTAAATGGAAGGAACTAATCCAGAACTATTTATTGAGCTATGAGTGTGACAAATTAAGGGCTTGGAAAAGCTCAAATTAGTTTGGCTCCAGAGTAGTGTTATGCAGTGATTTAGGTTTAATTTAAAAACTATTCTCAAATACTAATTTTTTTAATCTTATCTCTTGGAAAGTCCTTTTTATCCCAGGTGTGTTGAGATGTATAATAAATATGTGTGTTCAATCTATATAGTAATATAGAACTACACCTAGAAAGCACGTATACATTATGTAACAGCAAGAGAGCTGTATCCTTACAGGCAGAGCTGTGTGTGCTGGTGTCTGCTCAGGCCTGAGGCAGTGACACAAATGTCCCCAGGCTGTCCCCCTGTCCCAGGCTGCTCCAGCAGCTCTCAGCTGCTGCTTTCCTGCCAAGGCTCCGTGTTCCCCCTGCCCTGGGATCCTTGGCAGTGTCTGTGGCTGACACAGGGCCCTGATGCTGCCCCACAGCTCCCAGCAAATCCTGAAACGGGGATGGGAGGTGCAGGGATGTGCCCCTGCAGAGGTTTCTGTGTGAGGAGGAGGATGGTGAGCAGGGGCTCAGAGGGGTTAAAACCAGAGCTCTGCAGTGTCCCAGTGCACATCCCAGTCCCTTCAAATGAGCCCTGGAGGAGGCAGGAAAGGAGCTGGGATCCAGCACTGGATGGAGACGTGCTCATGGACACCCTGCAGCTGCAGTGCACCTCTCCCAAACTGCTCCAGTAAGGCACAGGAAATGTTCTACTGGTCATAGCAAAGAGCCAAACAAAAATCCACCCATTTATAGACTTAAATGCACTTTTCTACCTGAATGTTCTTTTCTACTGAATGATAAAGTTCAGGAAATCACAGTGATGTGTTTATTGTGCAGTACAGGAGTTGGTGCAGTGATAAGTACGGTCAAATTTATTGGGCTTTTATTAAGTCAAATATAAGGAAAAACCTAAGGCAGATGATGAATGCATTGTTGTTTTGGTAAAGTTTCCTTTTTCCTTTTAATAATGGAAGGGCTGGGGGTGGTTGTGTTTTTTCAGAAACATGCCTTATTTACGGTGTATTTATTTACAATGCAATTAACAGCAGGGTGTAAAGCAGAGGTTTAACCACAGCTGCTCCCTGTCCCCCACATCAGGAAGGGGAAGGAGTCTGAAGGGTTAAATGGGAACCCTGGATTGAGATAAAGATGGGTTAATCACATAATTTCTTTGAAATGTGGCACGGGAACAAGGCATTATGAATGAGATTGCAGTGGTGGACTGAGTGTGGAGGAGTTCATTGTGATTCAGAGTGAAGCTGCTTGTGTGTTTGATTATGGGAAAAGATGAAATTCAATATTAAGTTGAGATTTCTGGTCTTAGCAGCAGTGATGATAAAAATGTATTTTTCTGTGCTGTGCCATGGGGGGACCCATGAATCTGGAGCCACTTGCAGAGGAGATTGTGTCCAGGTGTTGTGCTCAGAAAATCCAGGTACACTCAGCTGGTGCTGGCACAGTGCTCTGCTTTCTAGGAAATATTTCAACCATGGCCCCCGTGCATCAGGGAGCTTGCCAAGGAAAACTGAATATACAGCAAGGTTGATAGTGCTGGTAAATCGATTTTCCCATGAAACTTAGTGCTGTCCAGGTATAGTATCTCTGTTGTAAAAATGGGTAATAAATGCAGTAAACTTTAATGGCAAAGAAATGCATTAGGAAAAAACCACACAAAAACAAGCTAACAACAAACCATCCCTGCAGATCCTACTAATAATGAACAACCTTTGAAAAAACCCAAGTTTTAGCTTGCTATTGTCATAAATGTCTTCTTGTTTAGCCCCTGTTCCCCCCTACTTTACCATCAAAATCAAAAACTTGGGGAATTGCTTTCCCACCGGGACAATGCAGTAAGTTACTGCCATCTGCAGGTGACACATCTCCAAAATGTCTTTGGAGCTGCTGCTGCCTACAACCCCAACACTCCAGACCCTTTCTTCTGAATCCAAAGTGTGCTTGTTGGAGAGGGTCCGTGGGGAGCACGTGTAGCTGCAGGGGATGAGCACAATTCCTGTTCTGCTTGCACAGTGTCTGCATACAGGTATTTTGGCAGGCTCTGACAATTTAAGCTCATATCTGAAGTCTTTATGCATATATGAAGTCTTTATGTGGAAATCTTTGTGCCCTGGAAAAAATCCCTCTGGGTTCTTGAGGGTTGGTCACAAAAGGTAATTGTGTGTTTGGAGTCTGCTCAGTGGGGCAGGAGGTTGGTGCAGATTTCTCTCATCATGACTTCCCTCTCTTGCCCTCCTCTCCTGTTAAGCTTTTATGACAAAAACCACAGTGTTGTGATGTGTTATTTGACTGCTAAGCTTTGAATATGAGCAATGAGTTTTATTAATGAATTGCAAGTGGCCATCGTAGTGGTGCTTCCATGATTTCATCAGTTCATGGGGTGAGTGAAAAATGAGGGAAGAGCAGTACTGCTGAAGTTAGCAGTAGCCTAAAGAGTCTTAAATAGTTCTGGTATGATCATTTCTATGGCTTCTCAAATGTCTTCAGCTTTAAGGTACTGGTTTGCTCAAAGGATTTGAGGGAAGATTTGAAGCCATTAACTCTATATCAGACTTTGTTTCAGGCTTAATTGATTGTTGAGGGATATTACAGAATAGTTATGCTCTAGGAAGTAATGTGCTAGAAATAATCCTCCCTGAAGAATTGTATGGTTTGATGTATACTGCTGAAGCAGGAAATTGTGACCTTTTATTAAAAAGATAAAAAGCCTGAAAAATAAGTTTAACTTGTGTAGTGTTATTTTGGAAATGGAGTCAGCTATCAGCACAAAGTGTTTGTGGACTTGTCTCTCGAGTGAGGTACAACTTGTTGATGTGGTGATGGTGTTGCATAAATCAGAGGAGGAGGGCTCTAAACTCTGTGAGTAGTTAAAGGAGTGAGATATTTGAGGGACTGGGTGTCCCAGTTAGGAAAGCTTTTGAATTCTTACCACCAAGCAGGTCCTTGGCTTTATCAAAATGCATTTCTGAACTGCAGCAGGCACAGAAAATCCTCTTTATTTTGTATGTAGAGCTAGTGGATCAGTGTGGAGATCACTGTAGACATATGGCAAAGAATGTCTTCTTGAATTGTGCCATCTTGCCTTTCATGATGCTGTGTGTCATGGAGATGTCACCATTAAAAGAGAATGAAGTTTAAACAGATTTTGCATCCCCACTTACTTGAATTTTGGACGTTGCTGCACACAGGGCTGTGGAAGGAAGCTCTTTGTGATTTCAGCATCCTTCATGTCCAGTGGAAATACAGAAACAGTAACCAGTTATGGTTTACCTTTAGCCAGCGACTCACCTTCTGGGATCTTTATCCTTCTCCGGATTCATTGACTGATCAGGATTGATTGCTGTGACAAGTTCAGTGTCTGTGATCAGGATTTGCAGGTGGCTGTGTCCTGGCACCGTGGGCTCTGCTGAAGCACTCTCACCCCCAAGGGCAGTGGGGCTGACGAGGGGCATCAGAGCCCACCCAAGGCAAGGGGCAGAAAAGAGGGGAAATGATGTTTACAGAGCTGGGAGAGGCCAGAGGGAGAAGAAAGGTGACCTGAGATGTTGGTAAATATACAGGGGAGAGAGGGAGTCTGGAAGGGTAGACACAGGGGCTGAAGAAATGAGGATTTGAGAAGGGGCACAGGGAGGGATGGAATGTCTGAGGGAGCAGGTGATGTCTCCTGGGAAGAGGTGTCAGTACAAAGGATTCCTGAGTGCTGATCCAGCCTGTTACACACGCTCTTAACTTCAACCCTATGAAGTCAATGCACTTAGAGTAAGTGCATTTTAAGTATCTCATTGAATCAGGCCAAGTGTGCAACTCCATGTTTAATTTAGCCCTTCCATACATTTAACTCTTCAGTGAGATTTCTGCGAGCTTTATCCTTTTGCAGGTTTGCAGGAACATGCATGTTCATGCAGAGTAACTCCTCTGGTAGCACAGTGTGTGTCTTGCTGGTCTGTGGAGTTGTGCATTTATTTGGTGCTTTGACTGGAGCACAGCTGGGTGATTGAATTCTCCAGAATGCAGCTCGGCTTTGCTCTGTGCTGATGCAGAGTCTGGTCCAAAGCCCACTGAAGCTGGAAGAAAGACTCATTACAGTTTTTAATCAGCTGTCTAAGGTATCCAGAGGCCCAGAAAAATCAACCTGGAGCTTTTGAATACCTTCAGCCAGAGAGGCACAATGTGCTGCCTTAGCACTGGAGCATCATCAAACTCCAAGAACCCTCCTTTGGCCTTGCCTTTTTCAAATCAGAGCTGGTTTTATTGCAACTATAGGTTTGTAAAAATGGAATTGTTCTTTCCACTCGTGAAGGGAGAGGCTAGCACTTTCTGAGGTTAAGATCACTGTGCTAATTATTCCTTTCGTTATTTCCATGTATAAAGATCTTCACCATTTTATTTCCATTGCTGCTGTTGTCTCTAGGGTCATTTTAATTTATTTGCTCCACAGATTTGTTATTGGTATGAACCAGGTCTCTTCTGACAATGTGCTGTGCTAGAAGGGCAGAATTGGATCCAGTTAAGTTTCTCCTCCAAAATGACAATGCTTCTTAAGTGACATTTTCCAATCATTACTATAAAAAATGAAAGGCGATTTTCCAAGATAAATCTGGGCTAAATTCTCAAGTCCAGGAAGTTTCAAGAATTTGCATCCTTGAAGGTTACTTGCATGAGTCTACTCTTGTTGGTGGGTGTAGCAGCACTGGACACAGAACTGGGGATTGTCAATATGACAGAATTGTCAATAATAATAATTCCCACAGTAAATGCTGGAGTTGTTAACAGTGGGCAGGAGCTGTGTGCCCTGAGCCCTGCGGTGGCAGGAGGGGTGCAGGGAGCAGCTCCAGGTGTGGGATCTGCTCCATCCCAGCCTCTTCTGCTGCTCCAGCAGCTGCAGTTGGTTCCAGAGCTCTCTTCACCTCTGCAGGCCCAGGTCTGGAGGTGGCTGTGGGGTTTGGGGGTGTCTCAGCCATTCCTAGCAGGTGTTTTGCTCATCTCCTGTAATTGCAGAGTATTTCTAAGTGTATCAGCCATGCACCAGTGCTGCCCTGGGAGGGGTGGACTCGGGCTTTGCTCCTTGACTCCAGTCAGACTCTGCAGGATTTTGTTGCAGGCATCTTTGAGGGAAGGTTTCTCTTTGTCATGTTCAGAAAATGCCTCGCTGAAGTCGATTACTGTCATTTTTTCTTTGATTCCTGGTTTCTCTGTTTTCTCTTCTGTTGTAAACATTTCAGTGTTTCCTGTCAAAATAGCAATTTGCTTGGAGACAGACTGTGTTCTCAGGGATTTCCATCCTGGAGAGCTGCTGGCTGCTCTGTATTACCCAGTCACAGAGCTGACCTTTGCTGTGGAGTCACAGTACCTATATTTGTAACACGGGCAGCCCTGATGGACTCTCCCTAATAAGATTTCATCATGTTTTTACGAGCAGCTGAAATAAATTGCTTTAAAAAAGGTGCCATACCACATTAAATGGGGTTATGTGCTGTTATCCTCTGTCACGTGAAATAATTCGCAGGCTCACAAAATGCAACCTGGAAAGCCACCCCCAGGCATTTGAACATTTATTTTTCTTTCCTTCCTAGCCTTGGAAATAACAATTTAAACAGAATCCATAGCCATATACAGGAGTGGTCTGATACAGACTCTTTCCTTCTTTAAGCCTGGTTCTGCAGTCTTTGTTAATATCAGAAAAGCTTGCTAACTTGGAAGAAGTTTAGCCAATTTTTTATAAGCTGATTTCTATGAGGATGCCTTAATGTTTTGTGGCTTATAAAAGATTTTGTGAGTGTGGTATAAAATATATTTTGAAGAGGAACTTTGATAGAATCCTTTAGTGAATATCCAGAGTGAACTGTTGAATTAATGTTGTTGACAAGGGTATTTTATAGGCACACAAAATTAATATGGTAAGCCTCAGTTTATTATGGTCTGTTATGTATTATTTTGTAGCTGTCTTGTTGAATTGCCAATACTGTGTTCATCAGCAAATTAAATAGAGATTATTTTTGTCTTAGAAAAATTAAAGTCCAAAAAAATGCATGTAACTGAATGTTCTTGACCTATGGAACCACAGGAGGAAAAAAATCCAAAATTAAGGGTACACTTTTCTATATGCCTGTCTTAAAGAATACATGCAGCCACTGTGGTTTTAAAACTGCGCACACTGCTGTGTATATATATATATATATCCATCTCTTCCAATATTTTTGTAGCTGCTTAGTGTGGGTACTAAGAATATTGACATCCTGAATGTCTCTTTAGGGCTAAAGCCAGTTAATCCATTAGTTCCAGTAAGAGTGCTCAAAGGGTTAAAAATGCAAGAGAAGCATTCCCATAAATTAACAAGTGTAGAAAGCCAAGAACTCTTTTTGCACCTGGCTGACCCACTGTGGAATATCAACCAATGTTTGTGGATACAGAGTGCAAGAACTTTAAAGAGAGCCTTGAAATGCGATTTCAAATAAAGCTTTCAGAAGAGGATAAACCACTGTGGCTTAATGGAATGTAATTGTTTTAATCAGTGTTTGACATACACCGTCATTAACTGCAGAGATAATGTCTACCTTGTTTAATAGGATATTAATTCCACAGCTCTGCAGCACTGTGTGCAAACTGCATGGTATCCCAAGAGTGCCATGATACGTTTTTTTCTTTTTCCCCAAAGCCTTGTTATGGAGGGAGAATTCTCGGATAGTTACCGGTGTGAGAAGTTTCTTTGATTTCTTTTTTTGTGTAGGAGTTTAAGCTGGTGTATCACAGCACTTCAGCACTGCTCACATTTGCAAAAACAGCCTGTCCTTCAGACATCTGAGGCCCATTTCAGAAGCATTTTTCTTTGCCTTTTCACGAACAGAAATCACTGAAGGACACAAATCTATCTCTTTCCCTTGCACACAGAAAAAGCCTCGCAGGCAGTGGTTTCAGTTCAGCACATTCATTACCTTTTAATTGCTTCCAAATTGCATTGTGACCTGCTGCATCGATAGCTGGCTGTGGCAGAGAGGGGCTGGAGCTGGCAGCAGAAGGACACCACGGCAAGGACGGTGACATCTGGGAGCCTTCTCCACACAGCTCCATTGGCACTGTGGGGAGGTAGCTGGGACTGTCAGAGATGTTTCTTATGGGCAGAGCAGAGCCCTGTTCTCTCACTGTCAGATGTGGATATATACATTGAGTTTTTACTCATAGCTGTGACTATCAGCTGGTTTATACACCAGAGATGTTTCCTGTGGGCAGCACAGAACCCTGTTCTCTCCCTGTCAGGTGTGGATATATACATTGAGTTTTTACTCATAGCTGTGGCTATCAGCTGGTTTATACACCAGAGATGTTTCTTATGGGCAGCACAGAACCCTGTTCTCTCACTATCAGGGGTGGATATATACATTGAGTTTTTACTCGCCACTGACTAAACGTAAAACTTTTCAATGTCAGCTGTGGCGTGTAAGAGCCTCCATGGAAAATGCACTTGCATGCAAAGTCACAACTGAATAAGGCATTTTATTTAAAATTCTGAGCCGTGGTGTAGGAATCAGCCCTGGAGGAAGGATGAGCTGGAGCAGGTTTGGGCTGAGCCCCAGCCCGGTGCTGTCACAGGGAGGTGAGCCAGGAAAATCACTGCTCCTGCAAGGCTCCTTCATGCAACCACACCATCTTACCCACTGGTAATTTCAGCCAGCCGGCGTGTGTGTTTTACTCCTTTGTTTTACTCCTCCCTCCCACCAAAAAAAGATACAATAACTGTGAGCTCAAGTGCAGTGGTCACAGTATTGCAAGCGCACCTTTCTTTTTCTTTAGCCTTTACATTTAGCAAACCATGTGCATAGAATAAGAGCAGCTGTTGTGCCTTCAGAATTTTTGGAGGATATTCTTTGTACCTTTTTTTGTGGGAACAGTATTTGGTTAATAGTGAAGAACAGAAGCTTTTTAAAATTATATCTTCCTTTGAAATTGCCCTACTTTAGGGATTGTGTCTATTATAATGGCTTAACACCACTGGCTTTTGTCCACTGCAGAGACTGCTGTGGTTTCTTTTTATAAGAATCTTTTTTTTTCATTTCAATTGCTTCACAGGCTGCACCAGTCTTTGTAACTGGGGACACGAGTGAGAGATTCAAAAGGAAGTGGTTTGTGTGTATCGGTCTCTTGGCTAACACACACAACTACAAACATTTAGATCATTCTTATGCTGTTCTCAAGTTTTGAGGTCACTATTTATTGAACACTTAGATCCAAAAAGGCTTTTCCCAAGCATGCTGGGAACATTAGCAATCCTGGATGTCCTTGAACTGCAATCTCGCCCAGCTCCTCTCAGGTTCCTCCTTGTTATTTCTGTTTTTATGGTATGAGAGAGACCCCTGGAGGCTGCAGAGTGCTGGAAGTGGCAGGTGGAGAAAATGCTGGAAACTGGGAGCAACTGGGAAAAGCTTGTGTGCAGTGGTCCTTGGTGGGCAGCGCCAGCAGAGGCTGTGGAGAGGAACCTGGTGAGGTTTTGACAGAGGGACACATCAGCAGCACAGCCAGGGAGGGGCCAGCTCCAGCCCCTGTGCCCGGGGCAGAACCCAGGCCAGGCCGTGGCTGTGCCCTCACCCGAGTGGAGGTGCCTGGCACAGCACTGAGGGGAGCATGAGGGCTGCTGCAAAATTATCTTTGCTTTCGTTTTGGACTGCATCTGTCTCAGCTGTGGCTGGAACCCAAAAGTTTGCAAAGCCTTTAGGAAATGTTGCAGACTGAAATGAAATGTTTGGCTGGAAATAATATAGGAGACTATTACTGCTTTCTGTTTTTTTTCCTAGTCAGAGGAATTAATGACATTATTAAGCTAATTAGATTTTCATTAAATATAAGGAAAAATGCTGACTGAAAGTCTGAAGCCACAGTAATAAAAGTAATCAGACTACATGGTTACACTCTTCAATTCTGACCTTAAAAGCTAACTATCAAGTATATGAAGCATTTCCTCAAAGCTACTTTCAAATTTGTCATAAGGGTGAGTAAATAAATTACTCAGAAGCACTAGCCTGGTTAAAACGAAGTATATTAGAAATATTAACCATATATTTATCAACTTCTCTTTGAAAAGCATTTTTCTGTTACTGTCTATTAGATACTCTATTGCTAGGTCCTTAAAAAAGGAGAGAACAAAAAAAGAAAAAGCAGCCACATTTCTGCTCTGTGCCCTAGAAAGCTCTCCTGGAACAAAAGCTCTCTTAGACTGATGCATTTCAATAGAGTTCAATGGAGGATTTCAATGAAAGGTCTATCCCTATTTTTCTCCTCATATGGTAGCTTTCAAATGTTGATAGATGTGATCTGCTGCCATGCTCAGGAATGTCTGATTGAAATCAAAGATAAGTGTGTGTTCTCCTTGACGTGAGCAAAAGTTGACTGACCCCACTAAATAGAAAGCTAAATTCAGAAGCTTTTTTTTTAAGAAAATGAATACTAATGTCTTAATTTCTGAAGCTGGATGAGTCAGTGCAGGCTCAGGCTCCCACGGGGATCAGCCACTGCTCTCCACAAACACCTGGTGAGGTTTGGGGCAGGGATGCAGTCTGGGCTCTGTCCTGCCCTGGCTGGCTGCACAGGAGCTTGCCCTTGAAGCCACCCGTCTGTGCCTGGCATGAGCAGCAGGAATCTCTGTCCCTGTGTGTCTGTGGGTGCTCCTGTGGCTGTTCCAGTGGGGAACACAGCAGAGTTGAGGCACAGCAGAGTTGAGGCACAGCAGAGCTGCCGAGCTCTGGGGAGCTGTGCACAAAGTTCATGATTCACAGCCGTGATGTCAAAGTACTGCAGCAAAGAAAGGTTCATGCCAGCTGCTTTCTCAACATTTTCCACATGCAAAAGATCCATTTCCTGTGAGTTTTCCCGTGTTATTTCCCCTGCAGACCCGGGGTGCTCTGGCGTTTTTGTGTCACTGCATGGAGCGATGCAGAAGGTGTTGGTGGGGCTGGCAGTGCAGCTCACTGTCAATGCCCTGCACACCCTTGCAGTGCTCAGAGGTGGTGGCTGGCCCAGCAGACAGTGCCATCCACGGGGTGCTGATCCTGGCTGCTGATCCTGGCAGCCCAGCCAGCTCTCTGTCCCTCTCCTTGGCAAGGGGCAGCAAGGAGGAGCATTATTGCAGCAGGAGGATGTGAAGTCGTGTCAGGTCCCCTCAGGCAAGGACTGATCTTGGAGCTCCTTGCTGACAGCCTCGTGTGGCACCAGTGTAACAGAGCTGCCTGCTGACACTTTCAGTTTGTTCACACTGAGGCTCAGAGGTGCTTTCATTAATGTGAGTTGGGCTCTGCAGTTTTTTTCCCTTCTGACAATTAGAGAGTTGACATTTGCTTTCCCAAGGTCACCAAGAAAGGGATCCTGAGAAGAGAAGCCAGTCCTGGCTCTCATTCCTATACATGAGGCTCAAAACATCTTGCCCTCCCTTGCTCCTGCACATTTCTCTCTTTTGCTCCCTGCTTGTGGGGCTTTTGCTGCACTGTGCAGACTGCCAAGCTTTGAAAACACAGTGTTGTGTGTAATGAATGGTATCAATTTCCTTCCAAGTACTGTGTATTTGTGGTATAACCCTATTAACACTGACAAGCTAGCTTTTATGATTGCTGAATAAATCCTGAAGGCTAGGTCCTAAGTAAAGTTAATATCTGCCACACAGATACTTCCCAAGGGAACATACCTCTCTTTGAAGTAGTTTTAGTCTTTGCAGGACTGTGCAAGTTTAATGCAACCTATAATCTGTTACCAGAAAATATTCATGGGAAGGCTCAGGATATGAAAACACACCAAAAACTCCTGTAATTTTCTCCCTAAGACACTGAATTGTTGGTGTCTTTTTAAAATCTGAAATGGAAATGAGACACTACATAGTGAAGCACTGCATAATGAAATAAGCAGGCACCAATAAAATGACTTCACTGTGGAATCCTTCAGTCCTGAAATTTATGTGAACTAATTCTGTTTATAATTTAGTTGGAGTCATATTTAATGAAAATATCATACAGCTTGAGAACTAGGTTCTGTACTGTCAGTGGTGTTTAGTGGGAAAAGTCAAAGAAATTACCCTACATTTGATGTAAACAGAAATACCATTGCCAAAACAGAGCATAAAGAAAATTCTGAATTATGACCACCAGTGAATCAACTTTGCTTCATAAAGTTCATGTGTTACAGCAGATAATAAATATTGTTGAATGTTCTGAGCCTGCATAAAAGTGCTCCATAAAACCACCTTGGGTGATTTTCTGTCCAGCAGTTCTGTCCAGCAAAATTAAGTTGAATTTACGTGGGCAACAGAATTAAACCCCTGTAATTCTGGGGACAGCGGGGGGCCAGATGGATCCCCCCAGTCAGAGCCACCTCGAGACTGCTGCATTTTCTGTCCAGCTGCTGCAGGTTCTCTTCTCAGGGTGCTGCAGGTTCTCCTCTCGGGCTGCTGCAGGTTCTCTTCTCGGGGTGCTGCAGGTTCTCCTCTCAGGGTGCTGCAGGTTCTCTTCTCGGGGTGCTGCAGGTTCTCTTCTCAGGGTGCTGCAGGTTCTCTTCTCAGGGTGCTGCACGTTCTCTTCTCAGGGTGCTGCAGTTTCTCCTCTCAGGGTCCCGCTGCTCTCCAGAGCCTGCCTGGCAAGGGAGGTGTTCCAGGCACAGCAGCCTTGCCCTGTGCAGGAAATGGGATGTGCAGCAGTGCTGTGTTACCTGGAGGCTGCCTTGTCCTGGGGACATTCTTGGGATTATCAGCTTTGGTGGAGCTGGAGGAGGAGATTGATCATTCTGTGTCAGCTCTGAGAGCTGAAATAGCCAGCCTCACATCCCCACATGAGGAAACAAGGAAAGCTAAGAAACTGAAATGACTTGTGACTGTGGAGGGTATTTTAGACTGTTCTAATGCCTGAACAAGGATATCAAAGCCAAGCAATATGTATTTACCCATTTGGGAGTGAGGCAGGGGGTTTCCAGTAAGAAATATCTCTGTCTGGAGATACTGATGAGGTATTGAAAGAACAGCATTAGCTTCCCCAAGTTCTGTGCATCATTATCTGTCAAGTTTCTCTTTCTCTTTGCAGTTATCTCCCAGCTTCAAACATGTTTATTTACTCTCTCTCTGATTCTACGTTGGTTCTAACTAACCCAAGCAGTCTTTAGACCCTTTGTGCTCCCTTTTCCCCAGGAGGAGGCCCAGGGAGGGTGGCCCTGGCTGGGAGTTTGCAGCTGGACCAGGCTGGGTGGGTCCAGCAGCTCCAGTCCCAGCCTGGGCAGCCTTGCTGCCCTCCTGTACAGCACCAGTCCCAATGCATCACAGCACACCTTTGCTAATTGGTTTCAGAGCTCATTCACTTCCTGCCTATTCCAATCATTTTTCTTGCTGTGCTCCAGGCTGTGTTCCCTGATTTCATGTGCCTCGCTGTGTGACCTTGGAAAAGCATGAGCATTGTGAATTTTGGAATTAGATTTGAAATTAACTTTCTTTGTGGGCTTCCCCCCCCCCCCCCCATGCTCTGGTCTTGCAAGAGAATCACCTTTAGGCTTTTGCTGAAATAGTTTGGCTTCTAAAGTACCGAGTAATAAATTGTACATTTAATGTTATTTCTTCATGGCTACCACAGCATTCTTTGTAAATAGATGAATAATATTCTCTTGACCTGTTTAAAGTTAGAAGGATGAAAACCAGTTTGACTGGTGCAGCAAACCACCAGCACAGTTTGATTTTTCTTATCCATTTAAAGTCCCCATGTTCTAACTGAATACACATTTCCAAGAAAGTTAGAGGTGGTTGGAGACCACATGGATTGAGGGAAAATGTAGATGGGGCAATTCCTGAGCACTGTGTCTGCTCTCTCTTCTCTTTTAGAGATTTTTAAGTGATTAGTCTCAATCTGAGAGCCCTTTAGATTTGTGTGTGGGCAAACATGCCACCAGCTAAATGAGATTTTCTGTAGTTTGGGGATGTGCAGGTGCTGTGCTTAAGCTCAAATAGCTACAGGTAGCTGAGGTGAAACCCATTCCAGGAAACAAATTTTGTCTCTGAGGAGGAACTTCTAGAGGACTTTGAGAGAAATATTGATGGAATAAGAACACGCTAAGAGGTTACTTTAAAAAAAAAAAAGTCAATCTTTCAATATAAAACTCATTGGAAAAGTAGCTAAGCAAAATCCTCTCTGGAACATTAGTGTAAACAAACACTTGAAACAGTGACATAATTAGGTGCAAATCAATCTCCAAGTGAAATTCTAAGAGGTTTCATTGCTCGGATGCTCAGAGTGAGGCTGGACAAAGCGTTCTCTGTCTCCAGTGGATTTGCAGGGCTTGCACCAGGCAAGGCCTTCACCTGGACTGAGATGCAGCTTCCAGTCCTCTTCAGCCAATTAGAATTTCTTCTTTTGCCTAAATTAGTGTATCAAAAAAATAAGAATCAAAAGCTGTCCTGTGTGTCCAGAAAAATGAAGCATAGAAAAGATATCAGTTGATCCTTATTGTTCTATTAATATTCTAACTCTGTTATTTTTCACTGACGAGATACTGCTTTATATTTAGGCAGTTGAACATTTTAATTTTAGAATTGGTAGGGAATTTTATTGTGTTGCAGAGCTTTGTCTAGCTGCATATTTTGAGAGTTAAGATCCAAGTAGAAAAAGGTCACCAAAACTTGGGTAATTCAAGGCTATCATGTTGTGCTTATAACCCCACAGCATCTCAGAAGAGAAACTCATTATTGATTGTGCCTAAGGCTTGGGATAAAGTATGTCTCTGCAGAGTTAATTGTACCCCACGGTGCTGCATCATTTCTGCTGTGGCAAGCTCAATTTAGTTTTGTGGAAGTATTGCCCAGTAAGGTTTGCAGATGGGGCTGATGGACACCCATTAATTAGGTGACCACGGGAAAGGAGGAGCTGCCCAGTTGGGACATGGGGCTCTGTAATGGATTGTGTCTGGGGGTGCCAGTATTGATGGGATCCCAGATTTTGTTGGAAAGTACCAAGGAAGGTGAATCAGAGCCTGTCCAGGGGCAGCTGCACTCTGCTTTGCAGTGCAGGTGAGTTGCAGTGTCTGGGTCTGGGTCAGATCCTCATCTGCTTCAGGTCATTCCAGCGTTGAGGTCACAGGAAGTCTGAGACTGACCCTGGTCATTTATGTCCAGACATGTACCCGAGGGGAATGGGGACTAAAAGCAGGGTTTGAAAGTAGCAGAGGCTGATCAGTCTGTATCTTTCTTATTTATTACAATAAACTCGTTAGCTCAGTAGCACCCAGTCCTGTGCTCCTGGAAAGAGGCAGAAAGCACCGAGTTTTGTAGGAATATCTGTCTGACAGTACTCATTTATCACAGCAATTGTTACCTCTAAAAACCCTTTTAGCAACAAATTCATATTTCATCTGTTCTCCCTGTGAAGTGGCTTGAAATGAAATGCAGTGTCTTGCACACCAAAGCTGTGCCTAAGTAGTGCTGTGGCTTCTGAAGCTTATGGCCTCCAAGGAGTTGCCAAAAAATCTCCTGATTTTTTAGAGTAAGTCCCCTAAAACCTGAAGGTACCACTTTATTGCAGTGTACTGCACGGAGCTTTTACACAGGGCTGTTAATGTGACTTTGCTTTTCTAAATGTGTGACTTT
Organism: Thryothorus ludovicianus; assembly: GCA_013397245.1. Lineage (NCBI taxonomy): Eukaryota > Metazoa > Chordata > Aves > Passeriformes > Certhiidae > Thryothorus > Thryothorus ludovicianus. The sequence continues at coordinate 335,814 of VZTB01008347.1, forward strand.
TCTTCAAATACTTCTGGCTTGTGAGTTCTGGTTTTCAGCAGGATTTAGTCTAATAGTATAAAAAATGTAGCATCATTTTCTGTAGCTGTGTTTTTGATGTGTTTTTTGCCTTGGCACTGTGGAAAACAGCTCAAACCTCAAGGGCTCCCTCCCCTGACAGTGCTGTTACAGAGCTATTGGCCTCCTGTGATTAAAACATCTTTTTAAAAATTAACGTGGAAAAACAAGGGCTACGTTGAGCAAAGGACTTCATTGGTTGTCTTTGAAGCATAATTAGAATGATCAAAATTAAAATAGAATAAATGTCTGTAGTAAACATCTAAATTCTTCTTTGAAATAAGCAATCTGTTGTACCTCTCTCTTTATAGATCAGAAAACTGATAAACTGGAGGTGTTTGACATTTTAGAACAATTTAGAATTTTGTCTTGTCAGTTTTCAAGTGTTCTGTGGAAATGTAAATTACTGTCTCTTGCTTGGCTCAAAATAAGTGACACGATAATAGACACTGCCCAGAAAATGGTTGCAATTGTAGCAAATCATTTTTGGTGTTACCAAGTCTTCTTAAGCAAGTTAAATCATTTTTTGGACTCTCAGACTAATTAGTGTTTTAGGCTAATCAAGTTATTTGTAAAAAGTAAACTGGTAGAATTTGCAGGACTGTTTTTGCTCAGTGGGTGGTTTCCATGGAAAGCCCACACTACTGCAGAAAATTCTTTTGTGTGTGTGTGGCATGTGAAGAAAAATAAGAAATGTGAAAATAAATTCTCAGAATTACAGATTTTAAAAGAAAAAGTCTACTTTGCAAGTATCAGTTAAAAGCTCAGTTTTAATTCATCCAGCACACAGAGGTGGAACAGCAATCTGTGAGCAGAGGCAGATATTGTGTTTGTCCAGGGCAGCTCCTACAGCTCATCCATCACTGCCCTGAGCTGTGATTCATGGCCCAGGCATTCTTTTCCAGGATGATTAAATAATAGGACAAGAACATGAAATAAGGAAATAAATTGCCAGTGTTTCTTTAGCTGTAATTTGTATGGCTTAATTGTTTAATGGAAATGTGATGAGGTTCATGCAGTGCTAATTGGAGGAGCTATGAGCTGATAAGATAATGGAGCAGCTCAGCTGCCTGACTGATTGCTATGTTCAGTCCATGTGTACAAAATTGGAGATTAGCCTGTTGATTATCTAGTTGAAATGCCCATCACGTGGAACACTACATTTGCCCAAGAAAAAAATAAAATAAACTTGAAAAGGTGTAATAAAACTCACACACAGTTATGTACTCATTGGCACAGTTAAGTAAAATATGTTAAATAAATGAATTGATGCTTGTTCTTGAAAAAGCAGATCAAATGAGAAGTAACCCATTACATTTAAAATATATTATGGAGTTTTTTCACAAAATGTCATAAATATGTGTTGTGCTCAGTGAAACTTCTGAAATCTGGACATTTAGTTACCCGTTCATTCTTACAGTCACACAGATCTGAGAAAACCCTCAGCCCATGCCCCAGCGTGTTTGTCTGCCTCCAGCAGTATCAAATAATCTGTTTTGTGGTGGCTTTGTTCCTCAGCTCCCCTTCAGTGGTATCTTTGGTCTTAGGATGCTTTACTGTCTCTCAGGTTCAGGTTTTGTCCAGAGATGGTTCAAGCCCTCTCTGAAGGCGTGGGAAAATGTGGCCTGCACCAAAACTCTGGAAATATTGACGTGGTTGGTGTCCTTGTGCCATTCACCCAGGGCCCTCACATTTCATTTAATTCTTTCTGCCTTTTGGATTCCCTGGGGTCTCACAAAGAGCCCTGGAGGTGGAACCTGAGCGATGTCTTTGGCTGCTGGCAGGATCCAGGCTGCACAGCCTGTACAGAAAGGAGCATTAATGGTAAAGATATGATTTAACAGCGTTCACTGAGGCTGAGATTAAACCCAAGAGGCTTTTTCTGTACTAGACATAATGTAACTACAACAGGAATAATTTCAGCAAACCATTTGAAAGCAATTATTTTTACAACTCTGCTTTGTCCCATAGGAAAAAAAGAAATCAATTATGCAGTTCCCATCTGAATTACTTTTAATATTTAGTCAACAGTTTGATATATATCTATGAACAGATGATACATGAGGTTTTTCTATAGCTCTAAAAACTGTGTTTAATTTCTTTCTACAAAATTAAAATTCCAGTAGGAAATTTTACCCTAGGTAGATGCACATCCAGTACAGCAGATGATGGCACAAAGTTCAGGATTTTTTTCCCCAGATTTATGGGTTGATGTCTTCAAGTTGGGTTAAACTATGCCTTGTGAAATCTTTCAGCTGCTCAGAAGGTTTGTGTCCTACCTTGCCACCAATACATACAAATTCATTAACCTGCAAGATGATGAATTTTCAATATATTATGCTCTTTGAACCTGCTGACCTGTAGTTATAATACATACCCAAAAAGCAGGTGCTTTTCCCTGTAATGGATTGCCAAAAGCCAGAGGGGGGAATGGTGTATTTTCTAGAAAAGCAATAATTCTAGCTGGGCAGATCATCAGCAGCTTGACCTCATTCTGGGAACACCAAGAAATGGTTCCCTACATAGTTCAGTGTTTGAGGTGTGTGTTCTTAAATATTTCTCCACTGACCCTCAGATGTGCAACTGCATTGCTCATTGAGTTGTGATTACTTACACGATTATGGTGCAGTTCATTGAGATTCCACTGCTGCCCTCAAAGATCTGCAGTTCTTTATCAAAGTGCCAGCTCAGAATGGCAGTGCCACAGAGAAGAGCAGAATTAAGGAAAGCAGAAACCTATTTGACCCACTGACACACAGCCACATTCACAGAGAATATTACAAGAGACATAATAATTATGTTCCTGCCAGTGGGAGTAGAGCTTTTGTAGCAGATAGGATCCTATTGTAATCCTTCCTTAATTTTTTATACATATCCAAATAATTTTCAGCAAGAGTTCTGATAAGTTAAAGTAGGAAGCAATTAAACATCTTTTTTTCCTTTCAGCTTAGACTGTGATGTTTTATTTTTTTATTTCTCAGGTGGTACTTTACTATGGAGAAATATGATTGGCTTGCTACCTCCATATATATATATATTTATATACACACACACATTCTTTGTAAAGATTGCAGTAGCAGTAATGGAGGGTTTCCTGATCCTGTCACTGAGGTCACCAGCTTTGTCTAGGAGTAAATTACAGTGAACTTCCCCTGCTCCTGTTAATAGGTCTGGTTGCAATTCTGTGGTGTGGTCTCCTGAGCTGTGACCTTGCTGCTTCACAATGCATTTCCTGCTGAAGAAGTAGAATAACCTGACTGGTTTCATTTGGGCTGGACTCACTAAAGTCCTGTGTTCCATAAAGGCACAAATTCCAGGGTGGAAGATGTGCTGGAGGTGCTTTGGTTCTGTTGAAGTACTGAATTACAGAATGCTGCAAGAAAACTTCAGTGCAGGTGTCTCTGAGTAGTAGTAATTTGGCTTTAAATATCAAATTCATCAAGCTTTCACACACCTAAATAATATTCCTTTCAAAACTGGGACCTTACTAAATTTGCAGAAGTAAATTTAGGAGCTAAGCTGTAATTGCATCTGAGCAGCCCACGGCCAGAAAAAGATTTTTAAAGAAGTGCTTTGTATGAGAAACCTATTAAAGGAGAGCAGTTTATCTGATTGTGGCTAATGCAGAATAAACAAGTGAAGGTGGTGTTGAAAGTGCTCCTGTGCCTGGATGTGAGGAGGAAAAGAACCTGACACTGATTCATGTGCAGCTATGCATGCTTTGTTATTCACAGCTGGCTGAAAAATAGAAGGCATTTGGAATGGACCTGATGCAGTTTTCATGCTGCTAACGTGTGATACCTTCTCAGGCAGCAGCCAGGGCACAGGTGGGATGCATTTTCAGTTTCTGATGGCACAGCTTCTGCAGGCAGCCAGCAGCTGGCTTCTTATTTCTGTAAGCACCTGTGCACAGAAAAAGGGTCAGCACTTCATAGCCAAAACTGCACATCTGGATTAGATTGTAGAGCTGGAAATGTGCTATAATCCAAAGAGGTGGAAGCAAAAAAGTGTTTGAATGTGTGATTCTGGAGTGAGGTGTTGGTGATCAAGGCTGCGCTGTTGGGGCGAAGCTGCTTGATGAGTACAGTTGGAAAGGGAGGATAAGAACCCCTGATTTGTGTCATGGGGTGCAGGGTGGGATCTGCAGCTGCTGCCAGCCATAAATAACACATCATAAATTCAGCCCAGCCCCTTCCCCAGCATCAGCCACAGCTGGCTGCTGCCAGTGCTCGGGAAATGCAGCTTTGGGAATCCCTGACACCTTCACTGTCCAACCATGAGTTTTCTGTTTGGAAAAAACAAACAGAAGCAACTGCCACTACCAGGTTTTTTCCCTTGATTCATGCTTTTTAATGTCTTGTGTTGGAGCTTTCTCCTTGAATTCCTGACTTTTTCCCAAAGTTTTCACTTTAAACACAGCAATGTGCCCACTCCAGTGTGTGGAGTTTGCTCTCTCCCAGTTAGCTCTTGCTCTGGTATTGCCATGTAGCTCTAGCTTTAATATTAGCATCTGTTATTTTCTTTATCTCACTCCATAAAGAAGCCAAATTGTTTTGTTTCCTGCGTTTATTTACCCTGCTGAGCACACTGAGTGCCCTGCAGCCCAGGGCTCAGAGGCTCCTGGGACGCCCCTGGCGCTGTTCAGAGCAGATTCTTTGGTTGGCTGCACCCTGGTGCTGCTCAGCAGGGAGCTGGAGAGCACAGCAGCAGTGTGGGCCTGGCACCCCCTCTGTGTCCCCCAAACCACAGCTTTGGGGTCCCACTGCCTGAGGCAGTGGAGCCCCGAGCAGTCCCTGCCTCTGGTGCTTTGTGCCAGTCCTGCAGACACGGGGTGGCTGCTGCCTCCCCTCCTGTGACCTGTCCCAGTCACTACAGACAGCGTTCTGCTCGTTAGGGCTGGAATAAACCCTATTGCAGGTAAATTGTATTGCTTTTTCTGGGGAGTATTGTCCATGAGGTATTTTTCATTCACGTGATTTCTACAATCCCTTCCAGCTGTAGATGTAAGGAACGTGGAGCCAGGTAACTTTGAATTTGGACACAAATAACAGAGGCATGTCCTGTTAGGAAGAGAAGAAAATGTATCACCTTTCTAGTCAAGAGTTTCTGTTAGGGCTGAGACAAACTGGAGAGCTCTGACAAAATTAAAATCTGTCTGTGTAGCTCTAACTTCATTAATGCTGTCTAGAAATTGTTTGGGATTTTATAAAAACCTAACGGAACAACAAACAAAAACCCCAACCAAACATGGGAAAATAAAATAAAACAAACCTGCCTGCACAGCCCTCTGAGCAGCATGGTTGGAAAGAGGCTGAAAACACTGAGACAATCTTACTCTGGGAACTCATAATTCAGTTTAGAGGTTTCAGTAAAGCTGTTTGTGAAAACTGGTGATTTTTTTTTTTTTTTTCCCCTGGAAAGAAATTGATTTTTAATCGGGCGAGAGCTTTTTGTGTGTGATAGTGATTTAAAATGGATAATAATGCCAGGAATAAGGGAAAAAAGGATTGCAAATAGCTCAAATAAGTGAAACGTATCAAAAAGCCCCATTCACTTATTTTCCTGCCAGGTACATGAGAAGCATTAATGTAGCAAATTCTTTTTTCTTTTTTTTCTTCAACTGGATGTATTAAAAGGCCTTAAGTTTGCATTTCATGCTCCTGGTAGAAACCTGCAAACTAATAAGTAGCACATACTTTTTGGAAACGTGGAGGGAACCAGTCTAAAATTTTACTGTACCTCTGAAAGGAGGAAGTAAAAAATACGAGCAATCAAATGAAAATTGAATCTTTCTAGCAAGGTAGATGTGATGTTTTCCATGAAGAGACACCTTGTTTGACTGGAAAATATCCTGTCTCCAGTTTCTTGTCTAATGTGTTGTGTTTTAACAGCTTCTTGCTGTCAGCGAGTGCAGTTTTATTGCTGGCATTTCAGCATCCATCTCGTGCTGTCAGAGCTGGGGCTGTTGGCTGGCAGGCCCACACAGTCTCAATTGTCAGACTTATCTGTCTCCAGCAGGATTAGACACAAATATGTTTCATCCACACGATGCTCCAGCCCTGGGCTGCAGCAGCCTCGGGAAACTCGAGTGCATTAGCTTCAAAGAAACTGTCTGCAACCTCTTGTGACAGCACATTTTACAAAGTACCCTCCAATCCATTCCTCAAGCTGTTTTCTCTGTCTCTTTAATATTTACTCTTTGTGTTGAATTAATACCTTGCCACTTGTCTCTGGCAGTTCTGTAACAGAAAGTGTTGGACCATTCCTTTTACAAGTTTACCTTAGTTATGTGCTAATGTATTTCCAGTGCAAAATGCTCCTGTACTGGAGCAGGAGAAATGCATAAATGACAGGACAAGACAGAGCTTGTTGAAGACTGTCCCCAAATTCCCACTGTATCCTGATGAGTCTGCTTCAAAGCAGCTGACACGTCCCATGGCTTTGTTTGGTGCAGAGAATGAGAAATATTGTGACTGTATCATCTGAGAAGCTCCTCTTCAGGCCTCAGTCCCATTATTGCAGTCTGATACTAAAAGAAACATAATTTCAGAGTGTAGTTATGTTCATGGCTCCATGCGCAGGCCCTCCACAGTGCTTGTGTTCTGTATGTGTGCACACTCATAACTGCACAGGTACAACCTCCAATGAACATTTTATTTTTCAGGAAATAGTGTCCCACTGAGCAGCCCTAGTTTGCCTGTAAAATATTGGGCTATAAATTGTGTTTATTCTCTCTGGGTTAAGCTGTGTCGTTCTGCAAACAGCCTGGTGCTGCACATTATAGCATTTAGTGCCTCTGAAAGCTTCTTGTTATCAGGGAATGCAGCTTATAAATTGCATATTCTTAATAGCAGCATGCTCTGCCTGGTGTTTTATGGGCTTCAATTCAGACATACCTCAACAACAGTATGTCCCACCCTATAACTAAACTCAGCTGCAAAACTTGAAGTTAATATTGCCAAAAAGTTGGGTTTTTTTCTATGCAAAGAAGTTCTGTATTTTCCTGAGAAGTTTTGCAGTTCATCCCTGCCCATTCAGGTTCTGCTCAGGCTCTGCAGCTGATGTGCAGCAGCTCAGGGCAGAATGCAAATTTCTGAATAACTGCAAGGCTGGGATGGTTTCAGTCACACTGGGCAGGACTGGAGGGAGGAAGCTTTGTTGCTGTTCTGTTGTCAGTGCTAAATAGCAAGGCAAAAGGGGGATGTACCTGCCAAATCCTGCCAAATTTGAATGCAGAGAGAGAACAGAAATTGCACAGGGGCTGATGGTGTTTGCCGAGTTAAAATGGGTGGAGTTCAGAAAGGAACCAAAGGAATCAAACTGTGGGGTGGGGAGAGCCCAGAAACCTGCTAAGATAGGACAAAAAAGATGCATGTGGTGGGGAAGTGGAGGGGAGTAAGTCCAATTTAGCTTTTAGAATTGCAGTTCAGAAGCAGCTCAGGTATTTTAGCTGTGCTGGAAGAAGCTGGTTTGGCCTGAAGAAGTTTTATGAACCATAGATGTCATGTTGGAAGAACTGTGTAAATGGAAACTGTCACTGCCAAGGGAAGCTTGGCATGTTTATAATGCATTGTACATGAAAGTGCAGATATCCTTGGGAGCTTCACAGCAGGGGATCTGGATGCTTAATTGCTTATTCTACTGAATGTCACTAATGAGGGGTGTGGCTTTAACGAAAGGGTTTCCATACACAGTAATTAAGCCATTTTCCTACCCATGTCTGTCCTTTATTGTTGAGCTTTGTGAATAATCTTGTTTTCTGCAGTGCCTGTCTGGAGCTGTGCTGGGTGCCATTTCCAGGGTGTGCATTAGTCAGTCTCTAGCTGCAAGCCGGAGATGAGCCTACCTGCTTTCCCATCTGTGGGAACACTAATTAGGGTTTTCTTTCTCTTTCAGGCACAACTTTTTTTCCTGAAACTTTCAGGAACTTAATTATCTCTGAGAATTTTTTCTGTCCCCTACCCTGTGTCAATTGGATGAAATTAAACAGCAATATTTCTCAGTTATTAAGGTAAAAACAGTGAAATAGGCAGAGCAGTCACAGGAGTTTCATTGCTCTGGGAATTAGGACAAAAAAGATTATTTATGTTATGGCAACCCTTCATTGATGGAGCTAAACTAGTCCTGGGACATCCACTCTGGTCATGGGAAATTTTCTCTCTGTCAAGTGTGCATTTTCCTTGTACAATGGGAGAAAAATCAGATTCTTCCATAATCAAGAGCAGGGATGCAGCTGCACACGCTGGCAGGAACCCAGGATGGAGCAGAGATGCTGCTCGGGTGTTCATTCTCTTGGACTTCACTGGGTTATTTTAAAATACTCTTTCTTTATGTAACTTAAAGTAACATAAAGAAGATGGGTTTGAGTGGCTTCCTCTTTTGCTTGACCTTCCTAAGGGTCCTGAGCAGTGAGATTTGCCCAAGTGTCTGTGCTGTTCTGAAAATGAGCTGCTGCAGTGGTGACGAGACCTTCATTTGTCCTTTTTCATGTGTTAGCATCCATAATGCTCTGATTTTGTGACTACAATATAGCTCTCTGGGGAGTGATTTGCCCCAGTTAGACCATCTGAAAACACTTACTTCATGTTCATTATCCCTCAGTAATTCAGCTATTCCTTCAGTAATTAATACTATTTTAATTAAAGTTTCAATATGTCTCCCTGTATGTACTTAGGCATAACCTAAAGGTATCCCAAAATTTTTGTTCTCTGGTTTTTATTGCAACTTTCTTCACAGATGTCCTTGATTTTTAAAATAGTGAAATAAAGACATGGAAGCTGCACAACTGAAGGGCTCATTGCTGTTTATTGCACAGGGTGGAGTGTGTACCTAGGAGCACTCAGGCCACATTCTCATCTCTCCAAGTAAATCTCTAAACTGCAGTTAATATCAAATTCTGTACATCTGCTGGTATGGGTTTTGGTTTTTTGGTTATTGATGTTGGGGTTTTTGCTTTTTTGGTGAATTTTGGGGTTTTTTGTTTGTTTTTTTTTTTTCTGCCAGCACTTTCTGTTTTAAAAGTTTGTACAAACACCCAGGAAAACCTTAGAGCAAGGAGTGTGCACAGCAATAAAAGAAACCTTTTTCTCAGCATGAAGTTAAAGCCACTCTTTCAGGTTGCAGCTAAATAAGCACTTGAGTGTTAAATATTTGAATTAAGTGTACAGCTATGACCAGGCCTTTGCTTTGCATGTCTGAATGGATAGGAAAAAAGTTTGCTTTTGTTTCTGACTATAAAAGAAAGTTGAGTGTGTGAACTGTAGGCGATGAACAGGCAGTGTCCCACTTTCTGTGAGCAGTGACAACATCAAGATAACCTTAAGAGATCTCTTTCAGAGTTTCCCTCTTTTCAAAATTTCAGAGTTGCCTTTCAGCCCACTCTGTTTATTGCTGAAAATGCCTTGACTCATATTTGTGAGGGATGCTGTGTGCTTGGTGTGAACAGGCAAACAGCCCTCGAGCTGCTTCTGCACTGCTGCCAGTGCAGGCAGGAAAAGATTCTCTCCTGATCTTGTCAGAAATCCTATTTTGAAAAATCTTCCTTTTTTTATTAGAAATAAGGTGGACCCCACCCCTGGAGGTCCTGAAGGAAAGACTGGACGTGGCACTTGTGCCATGGTGGTGTCTGGTCAGACTTTGTTCACGATGGTCTCAGGTGTTTTCCATCTTAGAGGTGCTGTGATATCACACCCTGAGTGCTCAGGATGACCCATCTTTAAAAAATCAGTTACAGATTTTGAACACCTGAGGATTCTCCCCAGGTGAGGCAAGTCCTGCAGGTCCCACCACTTTGCCTCTGTGTACAGATTTCAGTCTTTGTAGATTTTGCTCCATTGTTTGCTGCCTTATTTTGTGAGAGCTGCTTCTCCCCAAGGGCTTGGTCAGCGACCCTCTGGCCCTTGGGTGAGGTCAGGGTGGCTCTGGACTCCCCTCCGGGCAGGGTTTGTGAGGAACCAGGCAGGAAGGATGGGGCTGGTTCCATGCTCTGCTTGTTGACACTCATTCTCTGCATTCTCTTTGGAAGAGTTTCTCTCTCTAAAAGCAACGCTGTTGTTTTCACTGGCAAACTTGTTGATGTGTCTGCTCTGAGGGAACTTTTAGTAGCTATCCATTATGTACACATGTACATGCCTGTGCATAGAAATATAGTTACTGATTTTATGGCATCAGCTATTACAGATTTCCTTTTAAGTGCTCACAAACAGGACTATCAACATTTAAAAGCAGCTACGGTGAAGCTGTTGATTGACAAATATAGAATTACTCAATCTGTGTCTAACCATCTTGATCCATGCTAACAAGACCAAGATGAAAGGTTAGTTTCTGCTCTTCTTGTAAATAGCCTTGCCAAATGCCTTTTTTAAATTCTGTCACGCTGAATTACATGGCTCTTATCACTTGCAGATCTTTTTTGAAAGCAACCCCAGGTTACATGCATATTGGATTACCCTGCATCAAAAAGATTAAAATAGGTGTGCTATGAAGATAAGGGCTTTTTCATATTCTACCTGCAAAAAAAAAATAAAATTGTATTAAAAGACCCATTAGAGAAAATAAAAATAGTTCAGAGGAACCCAACTGAAAGAAGCAGCTCGTAGAAAACTGTAGAATGGCTGACAGATCCCTGACAATATTCACTGGTACTTTGTTTCTGGCTTTAATACGTGTTTTATATTCTCATGAAGAAGCATAAAGTTGGGCATTAACATGTGAGAAAAGAAACTGCTTGCACATTATTGACTCATTTTATCGTCTTTTAAAATTATGAAGACAATCAGCCATGTTCAGATGGTAATTTTCTTAGGCACTCCTCACTGGCAGAATCAATAAGAATTTGCAGGTGACCAAATTTAAAGCAGTGACATGTGAAATTATTAAGGAATTTTAGAGGAAGAGTTGAGAATTTCTTTTTTTATCTTGAGGTATGGAAATTTGAAAATGCAATTTGATCCCATTATCTACTAGCAATAAAAAGTCCACAATATGAAATGGTGAAGAAATTACATGTTGCTGTTCATAAAAGCATTTCAAAGAGCTGCCTGTACACAGAAGGACCAAAACCAATTAGGCCATTGAAAAATGCAATTAAAATGTGAAAGAACAATAAGTTCTCAAGGGGAATGCACTTTGAAAATGTCATATCCATGTTCTTGCCTGTCCCTGTGGTGACTGATGGAGAATCCGGGCTCTTGCACTTCCATCACTATGACCACTGACAGACACCCAGGGTTAATTTGGGCAGCCTTGGAGGCAAATGCCTGGTGGGAAGATCTGGGGCAGTGAGCAACTCAACTTGCAAGATAAACAAAGCATGAAACTGTGAGAGCTGTATCCAGCATAAGCCAGGAGAGGTTATCTGCAGTAATGTTCTCTAGACAGTCTGAAAAAGGGCTGCTTTGGGGGTTTCTGACTTAATCTGACCTTACTGAGATTGAGTTGATTCATAGTTATTTCTAGAACACATGAACCTCCAGGTGATTTGAATATTCTTATTTAGAACATTATGAGAACCAAGTGTGTTGGTCTATTTTGCCATTGTCACGAGCTACTAAAACAAAGAAAGGAGCATTGGGAGGAAACAGAATAAAGCCAGGATTCTAGAAAGGGAGGAGGATGGAGGTGTGGGGGTGGAGTTCATCTGGGGAGAACTGCATTTTGTTATTCACCACATTTTGGGGGAAGAAATGAAAGGAATATTTAGTTTTAATATCAAAAGGGGAAGAGTGTGGGAAGCTGTGCACGCTGCTGGCCTGTCCAAGGTGCATGGAGAGAAGGAGCTGTCCCCATCCCCCTGCAAGGTCACAGGGAAGGAAGGGCTCCCAGGACAGTTCCCCTGGTGCTGGAGAGAGCAAAGTGTTCTCCCTCCACTCTGGGAGCTGTTCAGGGCTCTGCCCTGTGCCAGCCCTGCCTCTGTCAGGGTGAGCTGGCTGCTCCTTTCCCCCACCCCGGGGTCTCTCCCAAAACAGGGCTCTGCTGGGGATGGATCCCTGCTTCGTGCTCTGCTGCTCCTTGTAGGGGTTTCTGAGCACATCCTTAAGCTCATCCAGGTCATTAAAATATTCAGATTGTGCTTCAAGACAAGCACCTTATTGTGCTAGCAGTGATTAATGGCTGAGAATTCCCAGTACCAATCAATCAATCCTCTGAAATCAATGGGTTTAGTGAGGATTAACATATTGACTAGTCAGCTTTTCCAATGTACCACACAATTTCAGAAATGGTGTGTGCCTCCCACACATCTGACCCTATATTACAGCTCAGTAAAGGCAAAACATAATATTTGACTTTTTCTTAAGCCTGCCATAATCACCTCAGCCCAGAGCTGGCAGCTTTGGGCCCATCTCTCAGGGGCTGTGCTCAGCCCAGCTGCCTCTGAAATGATTCCTGACACATTTACCCTTCCCTGGGGAACTGGCCTGCATTTGGGTGAAATTGGTGCTGGACTTGGTGCTGTTCTGCTGCTTCGGATGGGGCCATTCTCAGAGGAGCTTACAGAGGAACAGTTACTTATTATCAAATAAATTGAACATCCTACTTGAATTACTTTGCACTCACACACCAGTAGTTAATACAGCTCTTACACAGAAAATACTGCAACATCTTTGCATATAACAATTTCTTGCAATGTCATCACCCAGAGTATTCACAAGATAGTTGTTTAAAAATTGTTATCTAGCAGATAATTTTGAAATAACTTTTGCCTCCTTACTACATGCAGTAAATTAGCCTTTGCAGTAATATTTGACCTTAAAATTGACACTGCTTTTGTAAAATAAAAATCAGTTTGATCAGGAGACTGGAGCATTCTAAAATTCTCAAAAAACCTCAATTTCACGTTGCTGTTTTGGGCAAAAAGCAATCTCAGCCAATGATCCTTCGTGTAAGGAAGCCCATGAAAATGTGAATGTTCTGATCCTGAGCTGTTGTTGGATTCATATGAACACAGTGCAGGATTCTGCACATGTACATGAATGTCATTAGTGTTTTCCATTAAGAACAGACTAATTATAAAAGGAAAAGCAGGTGTTGTGGCTGTGTTTAATGCCTGAAGAGTTACAGGTTTGGCAGGGAAAGGGAGGCCCTTTGGCTCAGTGCTGAGGCTAAAGCTCTGCTTTGATAAATGATTACAAGCACACTGAAATTCACATTGCTTAAAGCATCTGTGCTTCAGTAGCGTTTTTTAGAGCAGTCTAGCAAGGGATTAAAGTAAAAGAAAGGAATTTTTATTGTATGATAATAACTCTTTTGGCTTTAATGCTTATTCCATTCAGGAACAACATTGAGGCTGATTTTTCATCTTTGCTTTTCTCAGATGACTTCTGTCTTTATGTGACTGAATTGCATATTCTCCTGAATAAATTCTGAATGGCTGGTTAGCAGGAAAATAAGGCAAACCTGAGCATTTTATAACCTTATATAAAGGACAAATTACAAGGATTTTTTGTGAGTGCTATTTGTAGCAGATTTTAGCAAAACCAATCGCACCGTGGATGTGTGAAAACTTTGATTAAGAATTAATCTTTTGGAGTTCAGTTGGCATTAAGTTATAACTTATTACTGAAGAAACTGGCTCAATCTAATCTTCAGAATGGTGATGGTTTTCTTCTCAACCAAGAAAAAAATCTCAGTAGGTAATTAATTAATGGTAGATTTTGAGCTCCTCTGATTGAAAGACCAGGGTTAAAAAGTGTTTTGGAACACAGACTTGATTTGCAGAGTTGCTGAGGTTTCACTCAGACCTGGTGAACTGAGGAAGACAGAAATGAGACACTGGCTCACATGGTCCACACTGGACTCGTGCCTTTGAGCATTTTTTCAGAATTGTGGTTGGAAAAGCTGCACAAGTGTTGTTCTGACAGAGAGCTCGGTGCAGCTCACACTGCACAATGCCAGTGCAGCCCCAAGCTGGGACAGAACACTGCAGTACCTGTGACAGCCCATTCCTGCATGGAAACCATCACTTCTTCATTCTCACAGGTGCTTTTCAGTTCTGCTTTGGACAAACACAGACCTTGGGTTATGGCTTAGATTAGGCCTGTGCAGAAAAATTGATTGGTGTTCTTATGGGGTGAGGTATGAATTGAATACTCCAGTGCTTCATTTCCTCCCTCCCAGTGCTCCTGGTGGCTGTGGGAATGCCTGGCACAGAGGGCTGGGCAGGGCTTCCCCTCCAGCAGCAAACTGGGGTGAGAGCCCCTGCCTGGGCAGCAGAGTGAGACAATTTCAACATTCTGGAGGTGACAGCAGCTGGTCTGGGTGTTGCAGTGACGTACAGCTCCAACCAACCAAACAAACACTCAGGGCTTTTTTTCACGGCTTTTGAAAGAAAACAATTAAGTGCAAATGAAATCTATTGACAACACGATTTGTTAGGCCTGAAAAGCAACAAATGAGCTGTAATATGTAAAGTGCAAACCTGTGTGCTTAAGTAAAAACAAAAATTTCAACAATAAGCCAGGAATTCTTCATCTGAGAAGGCTGGAGGAGCAGAAGGCCCTCAGAGCATTAATTAATTGGAGATTGGCTAGGGACCAGCTGTAAATTGCAACTGTGAAAAACACAGATGTATCAGCTGAACTCCTTCAGCTGAGGTAAAGCCAAATCTTTGGAATACCAGACATTCAAACAGTTTTGAAATATATTTGAAAGATATGGAACAGGTGCAACAAAGTTTTGAGACTGATGTAAATGAAGGTCTGGAGAGTCCCTGTTGGACTGGAGAAAAAAAAAAGAGGAAAAAAAATCATTTTGGATTACAAATCTGCTTGTGAGGATTTTCTCAAGCAACAGCACAATACTTTCAGAGAATGAACTAGGCTGAAAAAGACCTTTTGGGATCATCAGGTCCAGTAAAGTAAACCATGGCACTGAGTGCCACATAACTGCCAAGTTTATTGGGCTGTCTTTGGGTATATTTTTGAGAACAAGTCAAAATGCTGGAAGTGTGTTCAGTGAGGCATCTGAACTGTTGGTGTTGGTGCTTCAGTAGAGCAAAATAGATCATTGATTTGCTGAGCCATTAAAATGCATGGATTATGCACGGCAGTAAGGATAAAGATTTGCAAATTATAGATCAGGAAAACTCATCTGTTACCTTCAGAATCAAATACTGACTATAATGCATAGAAATAGTGGAGCCAGGAATATCAAAGATGTTCAAGGTACGGATTTCTATAAAGTTCTTGGGACAGGGACCCTTTTCCCCCTGTCCTTTCCTTCCATTCTTCGAACAACCAAGTTCTGAAATTTAATTTTTAGATCAGTGGAAATCGATTATGGATGTCAAACTGTATAGGACATTTAATCAGCTAACTTTTGCAATCCCATTACAAGTTGCCCTATGCCAGATCTTGTATTTTCTCTTTGAGTGAGAAGTAGAAAATGTCTGTTGGATGACAGACACAATGAGAGTTTCAGAGTACAGAAATCCCAGCAGTCCTAGAGCAATATTTGTGACATTCAAGTGTCTTGTACTTCAACACTCAAGTTAATTACGGAAAAAAGAGATATCACCAGAATTTTTTTTCCTTTTTTTTGGGGGGGTGGCATATATCCACAAGAGATGGTGATAGTAGCAAAGGGTGCAAAATTTCCATCTGAAAACTCTAAGCAGGTATTGTTAGCCTTTGTTGCTAATCTACTTCAGCCTTTTCAGGAGAGGAATGATGGAGCTGGGAATATCAGAATTATACATGCCCATTTTCAGGGGAGGATAAGGCTTTTCATTAGTTTGGAAGCCTTCTTTTAATGCAGTTGTGTAGGCACCCCACACTAGAGACAGGAAGTTGTATTTCTCCCAAAATCTGCACAGTGAGAGCTGATAGCAGTAGGAGTTTGATGCTGATTTTAAGCATTTCTGTCTCGTTTTATTCTGGGATGCACAAGAGCCTTTCTCTCTGTATCTGTCTCTCCAGAAGCTCCATTGTTTTAGGATGCTGTTGGTCCCTTTTGCTCTACACAGGACACTGGGAAAAGTGGATTTTAAGGATGGAGCTGTTGGTACACTTTGAAGAGGCCACCCTCAGCTATTTGATTGATCCTGAATAAACACTGGGGTGGTGTCCCCCCACATGAACTGCAGTGTGAATAAGGCCTGGAGGGCTGGCCTGCAGGAGGCTGTGATGGTAACAGTGGTGGTGCTCCCCAATCCTCTGCTTTGACATGAGGGGGTGTGTGTGGCTGCATTTCTGCTTGTTCAAGGGGGTTGGATTTTTTTTGGCTTGTTTTTGAAATGTGTAGTAAAATCACCACTAGGTAATTTAATCAGTGGTGACTCACTGGTTCTGTTATAAAATCCTTCCTAAGTAAACATTTTCTGCCATATGAGAGCAGCCCACTCTCCATGCACAGATTATCTTGCATTTCATGGAAGGAGGGTGCAGTGCCTGGGTAGGTACTGTGGAATAAACATCCCACTTCAAATCATCCTGCACAAGTGTCCTTCCACAAGGAAGCCCAAAAATGGGTGTTCTTGGTTTTCTTTTAAGAGAAATTTTGCCTGCCTGTCCATCAGGTATCTGGTTTTATCAATTTCTTTGTTTTGTGTAGTGCAAAACAGTGACTTTTATCTATAAACCCCTGAGCTCTGGGGATTCAGGTTGTTTTGATGTCTCTCATTCTCTGTTTCCCTGTTTTTTAAAGAGCTTTTGTTTTATTTATGTGTATGCACTTGGAGGCATTTTTGAAGTAGCCTATCATAGATAAAAATCACAAACATTTTATAGATTGATCTATTAAAGCACAGTAAGTGTGTGAAAATCTTAAGCTTGCTGCTTATTTTCATAATCAGTCCTGATTTCTCCACTGACCCTCATTTTCTCTCAGTAATGTGTCAAGAAGGGACAGCAATTTTTCAAACCATATGATTACTGACATGAATTACTGTCAGAATTACTAGCTATAAAAGAAATGTTTATATAATTGATTGTGAAATGCTCAGTAATGCTGAGTGTTGCCATGTTGTCTTGTTTGCATAGTTTTCTTTATTACCAAATAGCTTTCCATTATTAGCATTCTTTATATAGAATTTTTTATACTATTTATAATTTAATTAGAATATTCTCATGAAGCTCAAATTACTCTGAGATTATAATTTCTGTCAATGATGAATTTTTATTTCTTCTTTTGGCTTTTCCTTGATCTTTTTGAACAGTACAATTGAAATTACCCTCTCTAATTTTGGCACAATAAATCATGAGGGTTCAAATTACCTAAGGTCAAAAACCTTTTTCCAGGAGGACTTGCATACTAAATGTATCAAGAAACACGTTGTAACTCTTAAAAGGCAAAGTGATGAATAAGTTATCAAAGGAAGTTTTAACAGAAGTGGAAGTAATACATATCCCAAAGGAAGCTATTATGAGCCCATTAATATCACAAGCCAAAGTTTTACTTACTGAATATAATCTAAATTGTATTGAACTCCCCAGCCATCAAGGGAAAGACTCAGTTTCTGTGGTCTTGTGGTTGATTCATTCCTTTGATTTCCTCAAATATCTTTCTTCCTCTTCCCTTTATTTACGTGAACACTTCAAATTCAATTAAATAAACCACAGTGACTTGGAAAGTCATTGTTCAGAAGAGGGTGATGTTCCTTGATGCTGGTGAATAATGGAGAAGATTCCCTTGTTTATCCAGATGTGACTGTCCAGGCTGAGCCCTGCCCTGCTCTGTGTGCAGGTGCTCTCTGGGCACTCAGGTGCTGGATGGCACAGAGGGAGGAGCAGCCCAGGCTGCACACTGCTGGGTGCTGGGTGCTGCTCTGCTCTGCTCTCCTCTGCTCTCCTCTGCTCTCCTCTGCTCTCCTCTGCTCTCCTCTGCTCTCCTCTGCTCTCCTCTGCTCTCCTCTGCTCTCCTCTGCTCTGCTCTGCTCTGCTCTGCTCTGCTCTGCTCTGCTCTGCTCTGCTCTGCTCTGCTCTGTTCCCAGGCTGAGCTTGGGCAGTCTGGGACAGATGCCCAGAGGAGCAGGGGATGGTGGCTGAAGGGGAGATTCCTGTCGTGCTGTGGGTGCCAGTGTCCTGCTCAGGGACGAGAGGGAGCCTGGCTGCTGTGGCTCTGTGCCCTCTGCAGCAGTGACCCCGAGGGGAGCCCTGGCTCTGGGCACCTTTGGGGTCACAGCAGGGACCCCAGAGCAGAAGGGGCTCCCTGGAGGTGCTGCCATGGCCAAGGGCAGTGTTCTCTGCACGTGGAGCTCCCCAGAGCCTGTGCGAGGGCCAGGGAGGTCCTGCCCTGCTCTGCAAGGCAGAGCTGCCTCTGAGCCTGGCTCAGCGTGCCTGGTGTGCCTGTGCTGGCTGGCACAGCTTGCCCCAGCCCTCAGCCCACCTGTGCTGCACCATCCACCACCCTGCGGGCAGTGATGCAGCCCCACCATGACACTTCTGTCCTTCCCACAGCATCTCCTGCTGCAGGTGTGCAGCCCTGGAGTGCTGCCCTGGAGTGCTGCCCTGGCAGCCAGGTGATGCCACAGCTGAGTGTGCCTCCCTCCATTGCTGCTCTTCCCTTTCCCCTTCCCCTGCCTNTGTGCTGCCCTGGGGTACAGCCCTGCAGCCCTGGTGTGCAGCCCTGGGGTACAGCCCTACAGCCCTGGAGTGCTGCCCTGGCAGCCAGGTGATGCCACAGCTGAGTGTGCCTCCCTCCGTTGCTGCTCTTCCCTTTCCCCTTCCCCTGCCCCTGCCTTCCCAGCTGCTTTCTCCTCAGCCCTGCCACAGGTGGTTTTATGGCACACAGCCTTTCTTTCTCCTCCCTTTTGGTAGAGAGGTTAGCTCATGCTCGGGTTTTAAATGCATTCCCAGAATAGATATTGTGCTGCAGATAACTGCTAACAGCATGGATTTAACCTCGAAATAGCAAACTGTCTGTTCTCACAAAACCACAAAAAGGCATGCTGTTTAAGGACAAGGTTTCTTTCTGTTTGGGAGAGTGAGACGTAGTTCTGGCACGTTTAAGGAAAATGTCTGGGTCAAAGAAGAAGAGCTGTCTCCAGAAGGCAGTGGAACAGCAGCAGGACTGCAGGCTGCACTTCCCCCTGCCAGGGGTTAAAAGTTCTGGCACTTGGCACAAATTCCCTTCTAAAGCAAGTCTCCTGCAGTCTTCTCACACAGGGATTTTTTTGTAGAAGAAGGGACTGTGAGGTAACTTGAGCATGCTGAAATTCCTCATGGAATGTGAATGCATTCTTTCCACTGTTTCTTATTTCTGTGTTGCCTGTTTGTGTGCACAGCAGCAGCCACTGGAGGTGTCCAGCCCCTGCCTCCCCTTGCTGGGAGCTGAGATTGGGCTCACTGAGGGAGTGTTGCAGAGTTCAGCAGCCCTGTTTGAGCAGTGCCAAATACCCTTCACTCACAGCTTGTCTTGTGTAAAAAAGGATGAGCATGGACTAAAAATGAAGCAAAGAAATTTGCTCCTTTATGCTTTGCTCAGGCCAGCACCCAGGAGGTACCTTGGGCTAGTAGATAATGATCACTAAATTGTGTTCCTGCTTAGCAGGGAAGCGAGCTGATGCCATTTCTCCACAGTGAGGAAAGGTTTGAAGTTGTTTCTTTCGTCATACAGAGCCAAATATAGGCCGTATATTTTATGTTACTAGTTTTTTAACCAACTTAATCTGAAATGTTTATTAGTGTCTAAATTACATTTTGATTGGCCATTGGCCCCACTTCCCCTTTCCTGCCCACCAAATTAAAACGTGATCCTAAGATAGACAAGAAAAAAATCAATTAAATAGGATGAACTGAGATAATCCCACCCCTACAATGGGAAGAACAAAGCTCAGCACTGAGACAGTTTTGTAACAATTTTGTAACTCAGACAAAAGCTTTTGAAGGATTCTACCTTTTTATTTATTTTGTTATGGCTTTTTAGAGTGGTGCATTCAACAATCAATTGTAAAGAAATATCCAGGCTTCCCTGGTAGATATTTGCTATGTATGGCCTTCACATTTTCTGGCAGCTTCAGTTCTATGACTCATTTTATCAGGAGCTTCCACTTTGATGGCCTTTAAACTATCTATCCATGGCTGTTAAAATGACTGCAAAGTTTGAAATCCTTTCCT
Source organism: Thryothorus ludovicianus (assembly GCA_013397245.1). Lineage (NCBI taxonomy): Eukaryota > Metazoa > Chordata > Aves > Passeriformes > Certhiidae > Thryothorus > Thryothorus ludovicianus. The sequence goes on from VZTB01008347.1 coordinate 355,922, forward strand.
GGCATGACTTAATTCTCTAACCCAATTAAATCAGATGATGTGAGCTGTTTCTTGAGCATTTCTGCTTGTTCTGCTTATTGCTCTACCACCAGCTTGTCAAATCCTAGAGTCTGAGGATTGCTAAAGTTTCTCTTTCCTTTGTTGTTATGGAATGCAGCTGAAGCTTTGTTGTGAAAGTGTCTTTGATAAGCACTAAATGGTTAAAAGACATTTTTTATTTGTTCATGAAAAACCTTGTTTGTGTTTTGGGATATGCATCAGATTGTTTTGAGCTTGGCTAGATTAGATTAACATACCCTGCTGGGTCAGATGAGGGCTCTGAAATGCCTGTTGCTTTCCCAGAGAGAATCCTGTGTAACTTTTGCTTGCTGTGTCTGTACAGCAGGAGCACAGTGTGGGGTTATTGTGTGTTGTTACAGTGGAAGTTGGCATAACCCTCTCTGGTTTACATTAAAATGATCACACTAAACAGAGTGACCACGTCCCTGTGCTCCAGGATTCCTGATTCCATTTCTCCTGCGATTCCTGTGTAGGAATCTGCTCCCACCTGCTGCTGGAAGCTCTGCCCAGGAGTGACAGTTCAGCATTCCAGCTGCACATCTCCAGCTGTGTGACCCCTGGCAGGCAGAGGGAGATGGAGTTGGTTAATCAGTTAGGGGGAGATGGAGCTGGTTAATTTATCAGTTACACTCAGGAGGAGATGGAGCTGGTTAGTTTATCAGTTACATTCAGGGGGAGATGGAGCTAGTTTGTCTATCAGTTATACTCAGGAGGAGATGGAGCTAGTTTGATTATCAGTTACACTCAGGAGGAGATGGAGCTAGTTTGATTATCAGTTACACTCAGGTGGAGATGGAGCTAGTTTGATTATCAGTTATATTCAGGAGGAGATGGAGCTAGTTTGATTATCAGTTACACTCAGGTGGAGATGGAGTTTGTCTATCAGTTACACTCAGGAGGAGATGGAGCCAGTTTGATTATCAGTTACACTCAGGAGGAGATGGAGCCAGTTTGATTATCAGTTACACTCAGGTGGAGATGGAGCTAGTTTGATTATCAGTTACACTCAGGTGGAGATGGAGCTAGTTTGATTATCAGTTATATTCAGGTGGAGATGGAGCTAGTTTGATTATCAGTTATATTCAGGAGGAGATGGAGCTAGTTTGATTATCAGTTACACTCAGGTGGAGATGGAGTTTGTCTATCAGTTACACTCAGGAGGAGATGGAGCCAGTTTGATTATCAGTTACACTCAGGAGGAGATGGAGCCAGTTTGATTATCAGTTACACTCAGGTGGAGATGGAGCTAGTTTGATTATCAGTTACACTCAGGTGGAGATGGAGCTAGTTTGATTATCAGTTATATTCAGGTGGAGATGGAGCTAGTTTGATTATCAGTTATATTCAGGAGGAGATGGAGCTAGTTTGATTATCAGTTACACTCAGGTGGAGATGGAGTTTGTCTATCAGTTACACTCAGGAGGAGATGGAGCCAGTTTGATTATCAGTTACACTCAGGAGGAGATTGAGCTTGTTTGATTATCAGTTACACTCAGGTGGAGATGGAGCCAGTTTGATTATCAGTTATAAAAAGCAGGTTTTCCTGTGCCCCTCACTCCTCAGCAGGGAGCCTCCTCTGTGCCTCCCTGGGGTTGTGCTGCTCCATCTCTCTGCTGTCCCAAGCACCTCCAGCACTCTGGGTGTTCCAAAGGGTTTCAGTCACAGATTTGATTTATTCCATATTTGATCTAGACATTCAGAGAAATAACTTTGACACAACTTTGAGACTTGTTCTTATTAAGTTTTGATAAGCTCCAGCAATGCGTGGTTTAGCCCTGAGAGAAGTTTCAAATGCATTTGATGGTTCTGAGAAGATACCAATCCAAGATTGGCATTGGCTCCTTTTTTTTCCTCCAAGAACTGGACAGTGACATCAGGCTGACTTATGCCAGCTGAGAAAAGGAGTCGGTGTCAGAGCCAAAGTATCATTATTAATAATCCCAGGCTCTCATGGATTTAATTGGAGCACAGCTTCTTCTTGTTCAGTCCTTGGTGCTAGGGAAAATAATTGAAGAATACTTGTCTTCCTTGATTGTGTTTGAGTATCAGCTCAGATTATAAAACTTTAAACTCTTCAGGAGTCACGATGTACTCCTCTGTTCAACCGTGGGAACTGTGGAGTTTTTAATTGACAATATTGGGCAGAATCCCAGGGCTGAAGAGAGATTGGAGGGATGTCACCCTTCACTGGTATTTTCTATTAGTTCAGTTTCTAATGTGTAACACTTACTTGAAGAGTTACTAATGAAATACAAATGTGGAGGCCAGATTGTCACCTTATTCTCCTGCTGAGTTCATGGCATTCAGAGGCATCAGGATGTGTTTGTATTTCTGTGCTTCCAGGCTTGAATTTATATAAGATAAAACATTTAGAAGTTAAGAACCCATTTTATGTAACAAACAAAACTTTCCTGAAATAAAAACTACCTTGTGTTAAAAGGTTTTTTTTACCTTTTTGGTAAAACAAAGTTAAAATTATTTATGATCAGGACTTTTCGTAAAAGGTGACTTAAGAACATTTGGAGCAATGGAGGATGTACCTGTAGTTTTAAATGTAAAGTATATTTTATAATTAAAATCAGAGAAGCCTGGAGGAGGTAAAGCACTGATTATTTAAAAATGATCACATAATCCTACTTTGACACCTCTGAATGACTAGGATTTTCAGATAGAAAGGGTTTGTGGAGTTTTTCATTAACAAACAAGGATTTTGTGTGTATTCTGCCAGTTAGCATTAATCAGGGACACCCAAATAATTCTCCTGTTGTATTGAGGGAATCTCATGGAGTATAAACCACCAATGACATTTTTATCTAAGTGGAAATGCAAAAATGCCATTTTACAGAGCTGAACATTTAAAGCGAGAATGCTGCATTAGGAGTTTATGGTGTATAACCAATAATGCCATTTAAGGTACAGTTTCCTCATGATCCAAAAAGCTGGTGATATATGGCAACTCCTTTTTCTGTTATTCCAATTGCAAGTAAATATAATATTATAAGTGCAAGAAATAATCACTAGTCATTTATGAAATTATCTAGTTGCAAATTAATTTGTTGTATACCTAATAGATTTTAAGGACAAGTACATAAATTCTCTGAGTAAATGAAGCAAGGCAATTTTATTGTCTCCTTAAGGCTGATATGAGCCACTGGAAATGGTGAAGTCTTGTCTTTGGTCATGCTTTGTGCAAATGAATGTGTAAAATACCATCTCTAAATATGCATGAGTAACATAGTGCATGGTTTGGTAGGGTGATAAACATAAAGATGTCAAAGAACAGCTAAGTCTAACAGAGAAAAATAACTAAAAACTACCAGAAAGCTTTAGTGCCAGAACTGCAGCTGGGACCTTCCATGGGTTTTAAAGAGAGAGGAGTTTTCAATGTTCCACGTGTGCAGAGGCACCAGTTATGGCACAGCTGAGGCAGTGATCCTACCCTGGGGCACAGGGCCCACGTGTCTGCTCCTGGCACCTTCAGGGAACCTGGAGCCTTGGAGAAGCAGAGAACTCTGATTTATGCAGCAATAAATCTGAGGCTTGGACACAGTTCAAGGTCCTGGTCCTGGGCAGCTGTGGCACAGGATGGGATGTGAGCAGGATTTGGTGCAGAGGGAGCTCAGAGGCATTTTTACCTCGGGGCTGCCAGGTGTTTCAGGGTTTTTAGCATTTTCATCCTGTTGCATAGAAAGCTGTTCATAAGGAAATTATGATGTTGTTTTATAAGTATTAGGACAGTTAATCTCTTAGAAGTTTGGTTGTAGTGAAATTACTATTCATCTAAAATTAATATATTTTTTCTTCCTGGTTTAATTAAACTCTGTTATACAGGACTGCTAGTTACCCTACAGTTAAATTCCTTTCAGTTTGATCTCTCTCATTTGGGGACTTCTTATCCAAACTCCAGATTTCTGTATGCCTTCAGAATACATTTAGTACTAAATATAGAACAAGGTCATGATCAGACTTGGCTAGTCTTTAACATTTTCAAAAAGATTTTTCAGAAGGCTGGAATTGTTAGATGTAGCTTGATAATTCTGCTTTTTCTCTGAGATGAATAAAGCTAGCTCTTAAAAAGTATGACACAATCTAATCTTTTGATGTCTCTTAACTCCAAAGAAAATGAAATCTTTCCGGAGGGAGGTCCAAAGAAACTCCAGAAAGAATTTGGAAGCCCTTTGAAAATGATAACCAGCTGGTTGTGAAGCAGCAGGCTGCTGCTACATGAAAGTGCTGCAAAGCTAATAATAACCAGGAAATAATGGCCAGTGAGCTTGTGCTGTCAGAATACCTGGCTGAGTGCATCCCCTTCATCTGATACCCGAGATTTCAGCTCGGAGACCTCCTGTGCCAGTGGTGCAAATGGGAGGTGCAGAGGCTCCCATGGGGTGTGTGCCTCACACCCAGCAGCCCCAGATACAGCTCTGGGTCAGTGCCTCTGACACACAACCCACAGGGCTGTGCTGTTCTTGTTCAAAAAGTACTCTGTGCACACACACAAAGTTATTTCTCTCTGTTCTCTAAAAGATGGAAAGATGTGTAGGTTAGAAAATGACATTTTGGCTGAGTGTGCTTAGAAAATTGTGTGCTTTATTTAAATGTCTGCTCTAGTGGTACAGACAGGACACACACGTGTGGGATGGTGTAATTCAGCCCTCAAAGCTTACATCAGTGCTGAATAATTCAATATTTGTTACACTACCTGTGTGAAATAGGTTACTGCTAAATGTAATTCCTCAGACTGGCTCTCCCAGCCCCAGAGAGGCTGGGGTCAGTCACGTGTGCCCTGTGTGACATTCATACATGGAGAGAGAAAGGATTGCCTTGAACTGGGGTCACGTGTGCCCTGTGTGACATTCATACATGGAGGGAGAGAGATCTGCCTTGAACTGGGGTCACGTGTGCTCTGTGTGACATTCTTACATGGAGGGAGAAAAATCTGCCATGAACTGGGGTCACGAGTGCCCTGTGTGACATTCATACATGGAGAGAGAAAAATCTGCCATGAACTGGGGTCAGGTGTGCCCTGTGTGACATTCATACATGGAGGGAGAAAAATCTGCCATGAACTGGGCCACAAAGCTGTATGGTGCAGACATTGTTAGGGCTCTCCTATCCAGTACAGAATATTGATAAATATTCTAGAGAGGGGGCTGCTCCCATTTTTAACTAGTTCTTTTTCTATAAAACAGGTTTTTCTTTGCACGGTGCTCAGCTGTGTCACATAACCCAATGCACCTGTAATCTCCCTGCTGGTTGGGCTGCCCCAGTGATGACCTAATAAATACAAAGAAAAGCCCAGAGTAATTAATGCAAATGGAGTTGGCTTTCCTGTGCATCTTTACAGTGAGTGCATTGGGTCACTTTATTTTTCTGGTTGCACCAGGATTGCCCATTCTGTACTGAAATGCCTGGGGCTCTGATGAAGGGCTGTGTTTGCCAGGTGGGGGAAGGCTCATCTGGAAAGCTCAGGACTTGTTTTTCCTTGCTGACCAGCCAGTGCTATGCAGGTGTTCTTTTGGACTGCATATGTCACCTGTAATGTGTGTTTTGGGCTGTCCTCTGAAGAGGATGCTGCCTCAATTTGAAACCAGAGGTGTTGGATGATGAGCCAGAAATGAGCCTCTCACCAGAGCCTAGGCAGAGTCTCATCCCCAGAAAGCAGGAGGGGCTGAAAGAACAATAAATTACAATTTACAGCTCTGCAAACAGCACAAGGTGTGGTGCATTTATGGGTGCACCATTTATTATATGGGTGCCTTGAATGACAGGCAATGTCCTTGCAAAGAGCCAGAAGCCTTGGCTGCAACACCTCAGCTCTTTCATTGTGGAAATGGTGCCACTAAAGGTGCTGGGCTGAGTGCTTGAAAAATAAACAGGTATTGTGGTAAATGTAAGGAGAAAAGTTTTCCTGATGTGACTGCTCAGCACTGAGCAAATGTGAGCAGCCTACCATGCATTGTAAAATGCTTTCAAATAAGCAACTGAATAATAAATGGCTAAGGAGCTAAAGAGGCACAGGAGAAGGGGGAAAAAAAGAAAATGGGCAACTGAATAATAAGTGAAAATAGAAGAGACCTAAAGGGAAAGCAAAGTGAACACTAGCAAAGATAAATGCATTTGTGAACCAGAGAGTGCAGAAAGAAGAGTGAGAACTGATTGCTCACACAATTAAGAGTCCATCAGTGCCGTAATTTCAAACCAAGGTACCCAGAATTTGACATGTAAACCTAAATGTCAACACTAAAATCAGTGATCTGATTTCAAAAGCAATACAGAGCTCACAGCTGTGAATTGATAATGCACTGAGGTCGGGGGAGATTGTTTCTCCTCACTGCCACCTGCAAGAAGATTGCAGCAAGGTGGAGCTGGGCTCTCCCAGGAAGGAGGAGACAAGGGAATGGCCTCAGGCTGTGCCAGGGGAGGCTCAGGTTGGACATCGGGAGGAATTTCTTCTCTGGAAGTTGGTTCATCTTTGGAATGATGCTCAGGGAGGTGGGGGAGTCACCATCCCTGGAAGGGTTTGAGAAATGGCTGGAGCAGCTGGAGAAGTGTTCTCTCAAAGGCTGGACCTGATCTTGGAGTTCTTTTCCAACCTTGATTGTTCTCTGATTTTGCTAAACCAACAGATCTGTATGTTTGAAAGGAATTGAAAATGTGTAAAGCAATTTAAGCACTCAAATGAAAGGTAACAGTTTGCAACAGGAGCACAAGGACTGCTTTGTTGACTTTAAATGACCTCTTACCTTCCAAAGGCTTTTCCTTTCTTTAGAAAAGCAAAATTAGTCAGATCTCCTTTTATATGATTTATTTAAATACCTGGTAGATTTCTTTTAGGCATATTGAATGCCTCTGAAATCCATCACCATTGAATTAAAAAAGCTAAAAGTAATCAGTTAAAGGATCACTAATCTTGTTTTCAGAACAGTAAAAGGAAATATTTCCACATATACATATGATATAAATTGTCAGTCTTACCAGGGGAATTGAAACATGGTGGGAAATATGTTTAGTCACTGTGCCAATACTCCAGCAGGAGGAAGAGAGAATTGTTTTAAGGAATATTTGTTTATTTCCTCAATAAATGTGAGACAAAGCATTACCAGAGATTTCACTGAATTGAACTCAGGTTTACTGCATGTATTTTCTATATTTACAAATGTCCAAGCAGAAATATAAGATGGATGTGGCAGAAAGCCAGACAGGAATGAAACAGCAAAAAATTTGAGAAAAGCATTAGGTTTAAGCAGCTTTAATTACAGCACTATTTGCTTTGTTCCACTAGGATCCTTAATCAAACCAAAACACTTTTTTCCCCTTGATCCTTCATTATTATTGCATGCACACATATATGTGCAACAGTTAATTAGTGTAAAAACACAGAGCTTGTTTCCTCCCGGTCTAATCTTTGATTGTGATTAATGAAGAATATGAAATAATGTGCCTGTTAAAGTAGGAAACATCTTTATGTGTAAAGCAAAATCAAAGTTGCATGTATGTGCTCTACAGCACATCTTCAGTGTCTTCTCTTTGAGAAGCAATCTCTCTGTAGCAGAGTTTTTTACCAGCTTGGAATGTACTCTGGCAACAAAAGCTTGAAAGAAATACTTCTGGACTTGAGTAAGGCTTTTGATATGCTGTCACCTGGGAAATCACACACAAGGAACAAAAAAGGACCAGGAGGAAACATCTGATGTGACCCAGGAGCTGCTTGGAGAGGAGATGCTGAGGTGTTTGGAGGGTGCTTCCCAAAGAGCTCCCCAAAGATCTGTATTGGAGTGGTCCAAGGAAGCAATAAAATGATGTGTGAGGAAACTGCCAGGGGGAACACAGCCAGCTGGAAAGGTCTCCTAAGATAGCACACACAAAATAACACCAGGTTAAAATCACATCCACCAGCTCTTCAACTCTGCAACAAAGAGCTCTGCAGGTTGGACCTTCTCATGGTGTGATGATGAGTAGTTTCTCTCAATGAATATTTGTGCATCCCGGGTAATCTGGGACCACGAGGGTGCCAAGGGCTTGAACAAACACACTGTGGTTTGTGTGTGACAGCCTGGGCTGAGTAGGTGTGCACAGAAATAAAACTGTCCCTGTCCAGGGCACCATGAAGTGCTTTATTTGATCCCTGAAATGCTGTTTTTAGCTCTGGAGCTCTGAGTTCAGGCTGCAGGGGCCAGGAGCTGTGTCCAGGGGCAGGGATGCTGGCAGAGCTCAGGGGAGTGTGCAGCTCAGCCCTGGAGCTGTGCCCATCCCAGCAGGGTCACACACACGTGCAGTGCTCTCACTTCTCTCTAAATTCTGCTGGAAAGCCAGGATGTTGCTCACCAGCAGGGTAACTTATGGATTTGTTTTAAAACTTGGTTTCTGGCAGATTCCTGTGCTGAGGTTTGGTGTTTTGCCGTGGAAGTGACTCAAGGGCCTCCCCACTCTTTGATTTTCTCCAGAAGGGGCTCCATTGCCCCAAACCCAGCCCAGGCCCTGTGCTGGATGGAATGGCTTTGGCCACTCTGGTGTCTGTACAGAGGGATCACCAGGTGACAGTGTCCTGTCAGACACATCTGTGCTCAGCTCCCTGTTTTACCTGAGGAGGGATAAATGAGCTGTTTGATATTGCATTTATATTAATGAATGGCTGGGTGTTGCAATAAGCAGCACCCCTTGGGCAGCACCTCTTTGTTTCAGATATTTTTGTTGTAGTTTTGGTTAACACTCTTACCTGCTGGTGCAGTGCTCTTTCACCTTTCAGGATTCAATCTGCCATGCCTGTTAACTGTCCCTTGATACAGTTTTGTGTGTCATAAAGGGCCTTGGAACCGAGTTTAATGTACTTGAGGATAATCTCGATTCTTTCAACCCCCCTGTGTGCAATTCAAGGAAACAATAGTATCTGTTAAAAATTTAGAGGAGAAAAGCAGTGGATTTACAATCCCTGGGAGGAGGTTGTAAACTCTTACTGGGGTGCTTATAAAAGGACATTATCACATTTGAAAAGCAGAGGCAGTAGAAAACAACTGTCAGGGCTGTAACCTTCAGGCTGCATTTTCTCCTTGAGGAAACCAGTTTTGTATAACGTGTATTTTTTATGCAAGAAACTGCTTTTCCTTTCTTGTTTGACTTTTTAAAATTATCCTTTCAGATAATTTCAGGTGGTGGTGCAGTAGAGCAAACACTAATGGCTTAGCAAATGGTGATCCTAACCCTGCATTGATTGGCACCCAGGGATATCGAGGCTCTGATAGCTGGAGAGGGAGAGCTGGAAATGCTTTCACCAGCTTGTGAATGCTTTTGGGTTTGAGGCTGGGACAGTTGGATGTGTGTGAGCCTCGGCGAGCTCTGCCGTGGCTGGAGGGCAGCAGAACCTCATTGCACAGCCCTTCCCAGAGAAATTCATTGTCCATCTCCAGCAAGTTTTTCTGGCCTCGCTTCTGCGTTGCAGAAAGGGAAATCATTCTCCTCCTACTTTTTTATTTTTGGTGGCATTAGAAGCAAAGCTGGGCAGGAATGAGAGAGGGTGGCTGGGCCGTGCAGTGCTGGGCTTTGTTCAGGCTGAGGGTGCTGCAGTCAGGCCCAAATCAAGCAGGACAGGGGTGCTTGGTGTAAATATTCCATCCGTAATAAATAGAGAGAACTGCTGCCAATATTGATGAAAATAGTTTCTTAGGAAGGACAGAAATACCCCTCTGCTGTGGGCCTGTTCCCAAATTTTAGTGGCCATTGCTCTCCTTTTCACCTGGGCAGATTAACTCTCACTTTTTGGCATTCATGTCATTGCCATTAAGGAGCATTTTATGCTTTGTTACCAAAATATATTGGAAAGATAGCTGACACTAAATTGAGGATAAACATGAGGATAACCATGAGGATAACCGGGTGTAACTGAAATCCATCTCTGTCACAATATTAAAAAAGTAGTTGCAGCGTCAAAACTGTTAAGATTTTGTAATTACAATTTAGAAAACAGAAAGGATTCTATGAAAAATAAAACAAATTTTTAAAATTGCTTAGTTATGCTGTAGAATAGTTGTAAATAACCTGAAATGTGTATAGAGGTACTTACTGAGAATTAATACGAATATTTGCCAATAAAAGCTTTATTTTACTCATAATTATACAGAGAAATAATAAAGGGTGTCTGCCCAGATACCACATTATCTACATGATTTGGAATCATTAAATTATTTGACTAAAACAGTTAATGTGACAACAGAAAGGATTCTCATTATCATTATCCTTCTATCATATTTAGGAGGAATCCCAGGATTAAAAATTTTATATGTGAGCCCAGAGAAGGATTGTACTCTCACCAGTAATTAAAATATCTCTTCAGGTTTTCTGGTGCTCTAGTGGTCTAATATTGAAATTCCAGCTGTGTGAAAGGCTTGTATCATTTTGTAACTCTGACTTGAAAGAGATGAACATTTTTAATGTTCAAAAAATAATAGGCTTTCCCTGACGAAGCCATTAAGTACCTTTCTTCTGTATGCTTTTCCCCCTGGTATTTCAGTTCTTTCTAATCCTCAATTCTGTAAAAGTTAATATTGTCTATTAGTTTAATTTGCATCAGATAAAGGGTGACTTTCATTAAGCAAAGCCACCCAGATGTAACTGAAGGTATTATTTCTTGGAAGTACTTGAAGTTAACAGCCCATCCTGTACCTGAAATGGAATGTCTTTAATTGACACTCGCAAACATTTATGTTTATCACAACATTCTCATTACAAATACAGTCAAGTTAAAATTTAAAAAAATATAAACATTTGGACATCAGTAAAAGTTTGTGATTGACTTTCTGATAGAGAAAATTTACTGTGCTAGATTTATGAATTAACAATGCCTTTTCAAGAGAATTGACCCCTCTTTTATTTGGAGTGGTTGGCATAAGGATTTTTAAAAATTATTCCTTGTATTCCTCCAGTGTTTTTGCTGCTTGAGTGGAAGGGCAGAATCACCTCCCTGGTGCTGCTGGCCCCGAGCATTTCCTGCAGCCCAGGGTGGGGCTGGGCTCTCTGGGCTGCAGGAAAACAGTTCTGGGTCACCTTGGGCTGCAGAAAAACCTTTCTGGGTCTCCTGGGGCTGCAGGAAGACAGTTCTGGGTCTCCTTGGGCTGCAGGAAAACCTTTCTGGGTCTCCTTGGGCTGCAGGAAAACCTTTCTGGGTCTCCTTGGGCTGCAGGAAAACCTTTCTGGGTCTCCTGGGGCTGCAGGAAAACCTTTCTGGGTCTCCTGGGGCTGCAGGAAAACCTTTCTGGGTCTCCTGGGGCTGNGGAAAACCTTTCTGGGTCTCCTGGGCTGCAGGAAAACAGTTCTGGGTCTCCTTGGGCTGCAGGAAAACCTTTCTGGGTCTCCTGGGCTGCAGGAAAACCTTTCTGGGTCTCCTGGGGCTGCTTGTCCCTGCTGCCCTGTGGTGCTTTGGTGTAACTCTGGCACAGATTGGCCCTGACTTTGGAGCTTGGGTCCTCTCCTTTTCTCATCTGTGGCATCTTTTGTAGCAAGGCCTCTGTAATATTTCCCATGACATAATTTCTATTTCAAACTATAGGAATTTGTAGACTGAGACTTTTAGATTTCATGTTTATGAAATCTACTTAAAATAAAAATAGCTGCTGTAATCTTGATGTTCTTATCTGGTAGAAGCTGTATCGTACTTTTTGGGCAGATGCAGCCAGTGCTCAGATCAGTTTCCCAAAATGTATGAGATGAACATTAAATTTCCTCTCTGGAGTTGCATGAGTAATTCCATTTATGCACTAGCTGTGTAAGACAATCTTCCAGAGAATACTGATTGGTACACCCTGGAAATGCCTTACAGAGTGAACTGGAATAATGGGATAAAGATGTTTTCCAGTAGGTATCACACCTATTAAATTGTATTTGAACACTAAAGAATTATCATAGAGAAAAGCTGCAAATAAAGTTATTAGGCAATATCTATTTTTCTTTTTAGACAGAAACATTGGAAAGTTTCTGCAGTTTTGCTTGTATTCTATGGCATAAAGAGGCTCTTCAGTAAGAAAAAATGTGTTTTTATGCATTCAAGCATCCCTTTTGACAGAAGCAGCTGAAGTTTGGCATACGTGTGCTCCTGGAACAGGGTCACGCACAGGAAGGCTCTGCTGGCATTCCTGCAGCACTGAGGCTGCTGCAAATAATTCCATTTGTCTGCTGTGAGCCTCAGAATCCTCAATTCTGAGCATGTATCGTGCATAAAGAAGAATCAGTTTGGTTGTGAAGATGTCTGAATGTCAGCACAAATGCTCTGTGAAAACAGTTACCCCAGGTAACGAGTCAATAACAGCCTGAGATTTTATGTCCTTATTAATATATTTCCTGGTTTTAGTATACAGAAAAATGGCCTTTTGAAGGGCTGGTATTTTCAACAAGTTTGCACTCTCTATTTATTGGAGACAGACTCAAGGCTGGGACCCTGCCCTGGACACCAGACCTGCAGGGATGGTCTGAATCTCAATTTGTGAATGATTTGGGTTAGTTATAAAGTGAACTGGTGAAAATCCTGGACCTGAGCTCATTATGGTTTGGAGATAGTGGAAACTGGGGAGGTTTTTATTGTGCCTTTAACTTATGACTCTTGATGTTTTATTTCTGCAATGTTCTTTTAATTAAAAACCTGGATCGTTCACCAAAGTGGCATCCCTTACACAAAAATGCTGCATGAGTGAGTTCCTGTAGTAAGATTGATGTGGGAATGTGTGTCATGATCTATTCCCTTAAACTGCACTATTTCCCACATTTACATGAGATGTGACTAAATAGCTGCATTTGAGCAGTTGAAAATGCAAGCACAAGAAGATATTTCATAGTAGAAAAGAATCAAAATGTAATTTAAATAAAAGTTTAAAGTGTATTTTAATTCATTTAATTCTTCTCCTAACAAGAGCTGAAATAATTGTAACCTATGCTCCTTTTATTTGCTTTCCATACGTCTGTGATAAGTATGGACAGTGGAAGTTTTTCAGGATGAACATTATTCTTGACTGGAATAATGGCTCCTCATTAACTTTCTGGTGAAAGGACGTGGTTGTCTTCCGATATTTTCATGTTTTTACACCTGTTTAGAGGTGAAACCATGGAAGGTATTTAGTAGGATGAGTAACACACACTCATCAATGAGGTGACCCTTCCTCATGTCTGAGCACAGCTGCCATTGTCAGGGCCCTTCTGTATCAAAAGTTATTATCTTGTAAAGAATAATGACTATATTCTGTCTCCTAATTTGTGTATTCTTCTCCATCTGTGTACACAGTGAAAAAAAAAAGCAGTCTAGAACTGAAATCAAACATCAACTCACTGAAAAATATTATATTCACAATTTCTAAAATTGTGGTTTTGTTTTCATAACCAAATATAGGATATTTCTTCCTTACCCTGGATTCCTTGATATATTTGACATATATCTCACCAGACCTTGTGGCATACCTTGGCTCCCGAGGGATGTTATGGTTCAGACTGGGTTTGGGTCATCTCACATGTCCAGAGTCACTGGCTTCTCCTTGTCTTTAACATCTTCCCTTGTGGAGTGTCAGCAAGTTCTGCCTTATTTGATTTGTTATTCCAAATACTTTCTCTTCTTTCCCTCCGTTCTTTCCATGGCCGTGGTGTTGTATCCCTGCAGGGAGCAGTGTGCTGGGCACAGTTTGCTGAGACTCAGACTGTTGTGTGAATTTTTGTAAAGTGTTTATTACCTCAGGATCTGGGCACCTCCCCGTGGTGCATTCCGTAACCAAATCTGTCACAGCCCTTTGCTTCCTTACCTTGCAGGGGAATATTTTCCTTTGGAATGGTTTTCTGTTGCTGTGTTTGAATTATGAGGTGTGTTCACTTGTGCTACAGAGAGAGATGGAATAATTGTCTCTTGCACTTGGGGCAGAAGCGTTGAGTTCTTGGATCCCTGGGATACTCACCCCAGAGTAAATTCCCAAATAAACAGGAGTCTCTGCCCAGCTTTCACAGAGGCAGAGATGTGACTTTTTTAAAAGGGTAATGAAAATACAGAAATACTAATAGATGTACTAACAGAAGTATTATAGAAATAATATAGGAATAGCTCTTGGCTACTCAGAGAGTGCTTTTTACCAAAAAATTCAAGTAAGATTTTACTGATGATCCTTAAGGAAAAAAAATTACCAAACAACTAACTTGCCATGTAGCAGCGTGTCTAAAAATGTTTCCTGGATGTCAAATCTAATTTCTGTTATAGATAATGCAGTCAACAATATTGGCCAGGAAAAGGGATGAGTTTTATTTCTTACAACGCATTTTTTCTTTTCTCTAATAAACTTAGCAGTGATTATTTTCTGTAGACATTATATATACAAGTTGCAGCTTCTTTGCTGAGTTATCTCCAGGTGTACTGCGTTGACTTCACTATTGTCCTGTATTTGTGTGCAGGGGTAGCACCAAATGCCAGACACTCAAAAGGGGAAATCCCCATAAGAAAAACACAGATGAATTCTGGAAACTGATTTTGTTTTCATTAACACGTTGCATTCTTTGTTTTACGGATTTTTGAGTTAAAATATGGCGGGGAGCCAGTGGATTCCCAGCTCCCAGAGGCTGTCTGAGCTGGCTGTGCAGTTGTTATCTGCTGATGCTGTCAGCTCTGAGCTCGGAGGCTCTTCCTGCTCAGCAAGGCTTATTGCTGTCAGATTGGCTTCTAAACCAACCTAATGCAGGTCACCAAGTGTAGTAAATTGGCAGCTCCTCTAACTGATGAAAAAAATAATTGCAGTGTGAGGCAGGGGAAGTTCTAAACTAATTTTTCCTTAGCAGAAAATAGGTATTATCGAATGCAGAGAGAGCTGTGTTAAAGTAACCTTGAATTTTTGCCTTGAAGTCAAAAGCAGCTGGAATTTTCAGTCATGGTAATGGGTACATCTGAACAGTTGCATAATGAAGCTCCAACATCTGAAGAAGTTTCGTGCACATCCCCCACCCAATTCCAAGGTGTTATTTTTGCAGAAGGAAGCCTGCATAGCTGGGACTTTCATTCACACCCTTCAGAATGGTGTCCCTGGGACCTTTCTGATGCTTTGATGTGGGCCAGGGTGGTAAGGCTGAGTATCTGAAACTGGCACACGAGGTTTAACTTTAGGAACTCAAAATCAGGTCATTGTAATGTCAGAAGAGCTCACATTGAGATCTCAGCATTAACGATGAGTATAGTCAGGAAATGAAAAATAACCAGGCAATTTTGAATATTTTTTTCTCAAATTCTAAGATGTAAAGGAAATTCGTCAATTGCCAATTGGACAATATATACAAGTTAGAGTACAAAATGTGAAGAAATAGTGAACTAATTATATTGATAATTATATTAATGACATACTGCATTATGTCATGAAGATCCAAGGGTGTTGGTGGGAAAGTAAATGTGAATTGTGTCAGAAGGGCTTAAAGAGAATCACAGAATCACTCAGGCTGGAAAAGACCTCCAGGATCGAGTGCAGCATTTCTGGTCCTGTGGCTGTTTGCCTGGGAGAGAGGCCAACCCCCTCAGGACTGCAGCCTCTTTTTTGGGCAGTTTGAGAGCAAGAATGTCTTCCCTGGGCCTCCTTTTCTTCAAGCTGAACACCCCCAGCCCCCTCAGACCCTCCTGGTATGAATTTCTCTCCTGGTATGAATTTCTCTCCTGATATGAATTTCTCTCCTGATATGAATTACTCTCCAGACCCTTCCCCAGCTCCATTGTCCTCTGGACACGTTCCAGCAGCCCTGAGGAGTGAAATTCCTTGGTTTCTTTCATCTCTGTGATTTTCAGTGCCCCAATATGAATTGTAAATATGTAGAAGATTGCTAGGCAACAAAATCTCATTGCATATTCTTCCCCAATTCTAGTGATAATGCCTTTTAAAATGCCCGCAGATTGTTTTATCACAAACTTCAGTATAATTTCCTTTCTGCAAGACAGCATTTTGGTCTAGCAGAAGAAATTCTTTCGGAAACTGAGGTAAATATCTGATGCAGCTTAAGGATACACCCTGAAGCAGAACATAATATTTGCATAAGAAATGACTGACTTATCGCTTAAATTTCCCTGTGTAATTTGCTAGTTTGCCTCCAAGGGGCATGTAAACCTGAAAAAGAGAGAAGTCAAATGTAAAAGAAGTGTTTCTGCTTTTAAAAAGCAGCCTTATCTGAGGGCTTAGTGTGTTGTATCCTGATAGGAAGGGGTTTGTCTCTCTGGGATACATGGAAAATTTTGTAGGCAACTTGTGCAACTCTCAGTGTTGCCTTGAAGGTTTATTCCCTGTATGTTATGCTGCAGCAGGGTGCTGTCATTGCATATGTCTGCTTGCTTCTTAGAAATTGAATTTCAACATCCGGGATATTAAAGACAACAAAAATCTTTCTGTGCTGTTGAATTACCAGGAACCGTATCAAAATTATCAGAAAATTTTACCCTGTTTTTATGAAGTGTAACAAAGCTGTTTTTAAAAAGATGAACTTACACACATGAGGTAAAAATGTGAAGTAACTGTGCGTAGTCATCCATATCATTCAAGGTGTATACAGGCACAGACTGAAGGAAAAGGGTGGCTGCATGCACATGTATAGATTACCTGAGCTGAAAATGCAGCTCTAAATTAATAGCAGCAATGAAAAAAGTGTAAAAGGGATGGGCTGGTAGGGCTTGGTACAAAGCATCACTGCTTTAAATAGGTCTCGTTTTAAACACTGCTGGTTGGTGGCCAGGGAAACTGTAATCCTTGCACTCAGTATGTTGTATTTATCACATGGGTTGTTTGAGAAGAACATTGTTGGATGCCAGGAGTGAATTGGGAATGTGGTGCCTCTCCTGCTCCTGACAAGTGAGGGGCTTTGTGTGTGTAAACCACAACAAACTTTGTGAGTCCCTCTGAAATTATGAAAAAAGGAATTTAAGTTCAGTGGCCAGCAGATCAGATTCCCCTTCACTGACCATCAGAGATGTTTTTATCATTGATTCTCATTTTCTCCTCTCAGTCAATAAACTACACACTATCCAAAATAAACTAGCACTATCCCAAGTAGTCCTCTCTGCTGAGGTCAAGTGTCTTCCACATGTCACCGAGTTCATGGCATGAAAGGGTCAGAGGAGTTCACTGGAGAAAGGCAATGATCACCTGGGATTAATTTAAGGAACCTCGAGGTTACAAAGCACAAAGAAGGGTTTCCTTAGGAATTAATTTTTAAATTGATACTTACTAAATTCAGTGAAGCAAAACCAGACCACGGATCCATTTCCCTGTGCAGTGTGCATGTTTATTCCCATTAATTTAAACCTCTGAAAGCCATAAAGACACTGTTTCTGTAGGATTGCCTGTAGTCACACACTGGAGACAGCTTGTGCTGTCAACTTCTGTTCTGTGGCTGTAATGCATCTGCAGGATGCAGAGCAGGGGTTTGTGCAGGACTCAGTGCATGGACACCTGGACTCAACGTGTTCCCAGTAGAACCACGGGTTTACCTCAGCACCTCAGAAGGGAAAATGCAGCTCTTGAATATCTTCAGAATGGTCTTTGTGACTCAGCACAGTCTGGGCTTGTACATTTGTTGTGCTCAGTGAAGAGTGGTTCTGTTGAATAACTGGAAAGAGGCTTTTGGCCAGGCTTTGGAGAACCATGCAGTGCTGGGCTCTGCTGGAAGCCACATTTTGCATTTCTCACAATAGCAGCATTTTCTGTCAGTGCCAGAACTGCTGTAGTCAGTCATCATTCATGGGAATGCAGTATCTGTGTAATGCCAAGTGGGAGAAGGACAATGACACCAGACTGCAGTGCCTGAAACGTGCATGTCCTAAACACATGGCAATGTCTGGCTGCAGATGGCCATCCCCAGTCCCTGTCAAAGGGAGCACTTGGCCATTTGTGCATCAGAATGTGTTTCACTAGACCATAACACTGTGAGATGGTGCAATAAAATATTCTTTCTGTCATTAGACTGGCCATGAAATCTCAGTGTTACCAACATATATTAAGAGACAAATGACCCAACAAAGAACAGACTTCACCTTATTAAATGAATGATAAAATTGTACAGTACCATTAAAAAAATAAGTATGAGCAAACCCAATTGAAGCTTGAGGAATACTGCCCTAATTTAGCTGTAAAAGCAACATAAGTCACAAATTCAGCTTTTGGAGATGTGTGGGTGAAATTACAGTGCAGTATTGCAGGTGTCAGTTTACGTGTCAGCCTTGCTCTTGTGATTAAAAGGAATGTCTGTAAAACCTGAAGCAGGAGTGTTATTCATATGAACATTGAGAAAACAGATTGAATGCAGCTGAAACCGACTCAGGCAGAAACAGCAGCTTTGTTCTTCCAGAATACACAGGCAGAGATTACAAAGTCTGAGTTGGAAGGATCACTCTGGTGCCACAGCAATATGTACTCTGTAGTATCAAAGCAGAACTCACATCTGGCTGACATGCCAGAGGTTGCTTTGCTTTGTGTTGTTTCAAAAGCCTCTTTCTTTCTTCCCTTGCTGCTCGAGGAGGTGGCACTGCTGATGTGGGAGGTGGCTGTGCCAGCCCCGTGGGGTGCTCTCAGGGCTCTGTTTGCTGAGGTGCTCAGACTGTGCCTCGCCGTGCTCGGGCAGTGCAAGGGAACACATCAGGGAAAGCCTCTGGATGTCTGCCCCCACATCTCTCTGCTGGTTTTGTTCAGCAATTCAGTCTGCACTGGTGACACAAAGGCAGGTTTTGAGAAGTTTCTGTGAGCTAACGTGCAGATGGATAGACCCAGGGGCTTCCGAGTGTGCCTGGGCACAAACTCCCATGGAAGCTTGATCAGAAAACAGCTTCTGATTGGGATTCAGCAAGAATTCCTTCAAAATAAGAACCCAGAGAAGGGCCCCATATACTGGGACAAGGGAAGAAAGGTGTATATATTGTATATATTTGTATATCAGCTGGTTTTCTCAGAGTGCCATTCTGGCATGGCTGCACTCTGCATCCATCGCTGCCTTTAACGTTGGCTGTTCATCTTTTCAACATCTGCTTCTTTCTGTTTTCTCTCATCATCTCCTTGTTGCTCCCCCATCCTTTCACCATGAAAGGATTAGTGTAGGTGAACATCTTTTAAACACATCCCATCCAGATTCATTTGAAATTTACCATTTCATAAACCTTTGAGGCTTTACTTAAATCTTTTAAATCATCTCTATACTGATCTCTGCTAGAGACCAAGCATATGATAAAAACTATGCGCTAGGGAAAAATTCCTAATGCCACAGTGCAGTCAGCAGGGATGGTGCAGATCATAAATCTGTTTCCTTCCCTAAGTGCAGTGATTGAAATGCCAGTCCCTGTGAATCGAGGTAGCTGAAATTGGAGAATTATGATGAGCACTTGCACTAACTTTACTTGGTTTGCTTCTTGGCTGGATTTGCTCTCATTTTGCTAGCTGAACTGAAAAAGGAAGGAAATTAGTTGCCTGCTTTTACATCAGGGAGAGATGGCAGGAAAATATATGATTTTTTTTTTTAATGTAAATTTTCTATTTTGTAGTCATCAAAATTTCTGGTGGTGAAAGTACTGTTCAAAGTACATCACTGCAGGAACACTTAGAATTTTGTGCAAAGCTAAATTTTATCAGTTTCCTCTACAAAGAAGAGTGTTCTTCCTGGGGTGTATAGTTCCTACCAAGCCAGAGCTGCAAAAAGGAATGGGGTGGCATGCTCTTTCTATTCCTGTACCATCCTGCTTCGTACTGAATTTAACTGAATTTATTCATCTGCATTTTCCTCTGGTTTAAAACCTGCTTCCAAACTTTCATGACTCTTTGACAAGATCCAGAAATACACTTTTCTCCGGTCCTTTTAATAATCTGTGCAGACTATTCATATTCTTTATGCTCAGTCCCACAGAACTTTTTATTAAATGCTTTTCTTCAGTAAAATATTTGTATCTTTCCCCAGTCAAGGAAAAATGTCCATCCGAGGTCTTTTCTTTCAGTAGTTCTTTTCTTTGGAGACAGGTTTTTATTTGAATGTAATTGCATTATTTCAGTGCTTACCAGTATTGTCCACAGATTATTAGCAGTGAATTCCTTTCTTAAATTGACACACACTGACAGCAGAAGTGTGCTTTCTCCTGCTAAAAATTAAGCCAGAAAAACTTTCTTGCTTATTCTCATTGGAATATTGAATTGATTAATAGAAATGTGCTTTGCAGAACATCTGGCCCTGCCATCTCCGTGCAGAGAGCACAGCTGGGAGTGCTGATGTCAGCCACTCCACTGGCCAGTAACACGGGCTGTAGTCGAGTAACTGTTCCTCAGTTTTGTGTAACTGCATTGTGGTCACTGTTCTGCCTGCCCAGGCTAGGAGGTCCTTTCAGTGTCTGAGAGGAATTACAAACCATCTGTCCCTGTCCAGCTCACCTTCACTCTCCAGTGAAGGCATTTATGAACTGCTCAATTATCCTGGACGTACAAGCTGCTCTGACTGAGCTCTCTTGGAGCAGTGCAAAGTTATAGAAAATATCAGAGGCAGAGAGCTCAGGGCTCCCTTGTCTGCATTCTGCAGTGATTTTTGCTGTTTCAGTCGCTTGTGCAGTTTGGTTGTGGCTGTCCTGTGACCCACGAGGATTCCCCAGGGAATTGTCCCTGGAGCTCAGGGTGGTGGGGAGGTTTCCCAGCTGTGTGCAGTAAAATCGTGGAGCAGGAGTATCTGCTTCATGTGCAGAGCTCTCTGGGGTACACACACTCAGCTCAGTCCCCTGTGAATTTTTAAGTTCAGTCCTCTCAGTGGCAAAGACAGGGACAATTCCTACCCACTGCCCAGTTACCAGGAAATGAAATGCAGTGGGTGAAAAGGCAAGGCATAATAACAAGCTTGAAAAAAGGCTTTTACCCCACCTTTACCATGAACTCTCTTTATATCATTCATGGCTGCCTGTTACTGTTTTGGTTTTTACCACACTGTGACAATGATTGCAGTGTATAAATCATGAACATCAAAAAAGCATTTTCTACTAGAAATTACATCCTGTCCATGGCTGGTAAATTAGTGTAGTAATTCTTGTATGGGAATCAGAGATATCTTAGAATACCTTGGGTTGGAAAGGACTTAAAGTTCAATGAATTATATGAAGAATAAAACCTTTATGAGGAATTGTCACAAATATTTTCTTATTAAAAAGGGTTTCTTGTAATCATGGTAGCCTAACATGAGAAAAATGTTCCTCTTCCATTTATTGTGTATCCAAGCATCTCCTTCTCGGACCATTTAAAAAGCAATGGAGTCATGCCAAATATACAGAACTCTAAATTTTGCTGAGTGCAAGTAAAATAAACCCATTGCCTGAAGCTGATATGAAGGGAACCTGAACAGGAGATAGTTATATCAATTGGAAGGTACAGTTATAAAATTGCACATTTCAAATAGAAGACAAATATTCTCAGAACCAATTTCTCAAAAAACCTCATTTTTTCAATACTTCAGCGCACAATAGTGAACAAAATAATAAACCAAGTAGGACCAGAAGATTTCCTTTACAACAAAGGAAATTAACCACAGTGCAAAAGAGGTTTGGGTTGATTCCAGTAATATAATGAAATGTGTATTTTTAACCATCACTTTTTACATCTTCCTTTTTGACCTAATACTGAGGTAGAGAGCTTTAATTAAAATGGATTATTGTCAGTGAGCCCAAGCACAGGGACAGAAAGCTTAGGAGCAGCAGGCAACCAAGGAAGAGCATAATAACCAGAGTCAGGTTTCAGAGAGGAAAAAGTACCAGAGATACCACCTTAAATTCTCCTGTAGCAGCTTTCCACTGAATAAATAAAGGAAGGTACATTATAAAAGGCTACACAGGTCAAAGTATGAGTTTAATTTTAATTGGAAGACTTTATCATCTTCTGCAAAGATTTAATTGCCTTAACTTATGCTGGCTTAAAATCTATATTAAATGGAAGGCATGGGAAAATGAAGGGAATATCTGAAAGAACAAGTCATGTATATGGATGGAAACAAAAGTGCCTTTCCTAATTTTGGAAGTGGAATAGTATCATTAAGCAAAGCAGATTAGTAATTCATATATGAATTTATTATTGTTTTGTAATGTGAAAACAAACAAGCTGGATTTCAAAACAAAAAATAAGCCACACCTCTCAGTGGGAAAAGTGTTAACGAAATGAAGGATTTGCATTTAGAAAAGATGAGTTTTAGTTCTTTCTCATGTGCTCTAACATCTCTAGAAAATTAGTTTTGCAATAGTTATGGGAAACAGTCTTCACCCTCCACAGGCACATAACGAAGAATATTAATTAGAAAATCAGATTTCCTTTCCTTTCCCTCCCGTGGATTATCCAGATACATTAGAAAAGCATCCCGTCTAAATAGGACAAAATTCTGCTGAACTCGGCAGAGTAGGCACCTTCAGCCCTTGCAGTTGTGTTTGTTCTTCAGCCCTTGCAGTTGTGTTTGTTCTTCAGCCCTTGCAGTTGTGTTTGTTCTTCAGCCCTTGCAGTTGTGTTTGTCCTTCAGCCCTTGCAGTTGTGTTTGTCCTTCAGCCCTTGCAGTTGTGTTTGTTTGTCCTTCAGCCCTTGCAGTTGTTTGTTCTTAGCCCTTGCAGTTGTGTTTGTTCTTCAGCCCTTGCAGTTGTGTTTGTTCTTCAGCCCTTGCAGTTGTGTTTGTCCTTCAGCCCTTGCAGTTGTGTTTGTCCTTCAGCCCTTGCAGTTGTGTTTGTCCTTCAGCCCTTGCAGTTGTGTTTGTCCTTCAGCCCTTGCAGTTGTGTTTGTCCTTCAGCCCTTGCAGTTGTGTTTGTCCTTCAGCCCTTGCAGTTGTGTTTGTCCTTCAGCCCTTGCAGTTGTGTTTGTCCTTCAGCCCTTGCAGTTGTGTTTGTCCTTCAGCCCTTGCAGTTGTGTTTGTCCTTCAGCCCTTGCAGTTGTGTTTGTCCTTCAGCCCTTGCAGTTGTGTTTGTCCTTCAGCCCTTGCAGTTGTGTTTGTCCTTCAGCCCTTGCAGTTGTGTTTGTCCTTCAGCCCTTGCAGTTGTGTTTGTCCTTCAGCCCTTGCAGTTGTGTTTGTCCTTCAGCCCTTGCAGTTGTGTTTGTTCTTCAGCCCTTGCAGTTGTTTGTTCTTCAGCCCTTGCAGTTGTGTTTGTTCTTCAATCCTTGCAGTTGTGTTTGTTCTTAGCCCTTGCAGTTGTGTTTGTTCTTCAGCCCTTGCAGTTGTGTTTGTCCTTCAGCCCTTGCAGTTGTGTTTGTCCTTCAGCCCTTGCAGTTGTGTTTGTTTGTCCTTCAGCCCTTGCAGTTGTTTGTTCTTAGCCCTTGCAGTTGTGTTTGTTCTTCAGCCCTTGCAGTTGTGTTTGTTCTTCAGCCCTTGCAGTTGTGTTTGTCCTTCAGCCCTTGCAGTTGTGTTTGTTCTTAGTCCTTGCAGTTGTGTTTGTTCTTCAATCCTTGCAGTTGTGTTTGTTCTTCAATCCTTGCAGTTGTGTTTGTCCTTCAGCCCTTGCAGTTGTGTTTGTCCTTCAATCCTTGCAGTTGTGTTTGTTCTTCAATCCTTGCAGTTGTGTTTGTCCTTCAGCCCTTGCAGTTGTGTTTGTTGCAGAGGTTCTCATTTGTGCTGCTCTGTCCCAGCAGAGTGGCTGAGGCTGGCTCTGTGCTGGGGCATTTCTCTGCCCCCTTTGGCCTGGGGAAAGCAGCTGCACATGGAGCAGAACTGCACAAATTCTGGAGCTAGCAGCACGTGCTAGGTGCTGTTGGGAAGTGTGAAATCCACACTTTGCAGTGCTAATAGTTGTTTGTTTTAATTTCCTGGTTCATGAAGTGCAGCTCCCCTCCAGACTGTACAGCTCCTGCTCATCCGGATTTCTCTCTTCTCTTACATGGAGAGAAGACTCAAGGGGAAATGTTTCAGAAGTACTGATTTGGATGCTGCCATTTCTATTTTTGAATTTTTCCTTCCATTGGATTTATGACTTGCTAGCTAGGAACATAAGAGGATGTCACATTATTAAAATAAAAAGAGAATTAGGTTGATTCCCTTGAGGAGTCTTCCATGCTTAGCTAATGTCCAGGTTAAGACTCAGCTTGTTTTTATACAGAGAATGATCCAGCCATTTTTTCCTTTAGTTAATCTGCCTTTCCATTAGCTCCTTAGAGTAAAGCAGTAACACATTAATATTCTTTTGGCTTCATGGCCAAATATGGGTATTTCTCCAGGCTCATTCATTACCATTCATCTAATAGCTGCTTCAAGGTTTATGAGAAAAAGTAAAACCTACCACAGGGATAATCTCTAATATGGCAAGCAGCTTTTGCCAAATGGTTCACAGCAGCTCTGCAATTATCTTATTGCTTTATTTCTCAGAAGGGAAACACTCTTTCCTCAAGCTTTGGCTGTAAAACTCTGGAACCCTAAAAAAAAATGACTTCTATTTTAAAGGTCTGATTTCACATGAAAATTATATGCATTGCAAATGTTTTCTTGGCAATTTACTTGTCATAAATGCCTATTGTACTGAAAAACTCTGCAGGGAATTGGATGTATTTATTCTGCATGTGCTTAGGAATTTGTAAAAAAAGACAATGACAATAAAAATAGCAATATTATGGCTCTCTGAAAACCCCCAGATACAGAGATTGTTTTCAACTCAAAGGCAGCCTTCTGAGGTGTGTGTAAAGCAGGATTAGGCACATGCTACTGTACCTTCACAACGGGGAGAGCACTGAACCAAACAAAAATACTGTGCAGTATTGACAGAAGACATTGAGAGCTGATGCACATAAAATAGTGCTGCAAATAGCACAGCACTGCCTGTGCTGGGGCCATTGTCACCCTGAGTGCAAAGCTTGGCTTTGTTGCTTAAAACACAGCCTGGAAAGGGTTGCAGTGGCCCGAGCTGTGCTGCAGAGCCTGCACCCTGGGAGCAGTCCTTGCAAAGTTCTTCCTACCTTTTGTGGGGAAATGTGCCCAAGGGGCCGTGGCCCTAGTGTGAAATCTGAAATAACTTGATTTTCACATTTCTGCTGGAGTGAGCCTGAATCCAGCCCCCAGCCCTGCTCATCAGGCAGCATTTTCAGCTGCCTGGGGGATGCACAGCAGGCTTTGAAGTGGAGAGTCCTTCCAGGCAGGACAGAGATACAAATATTTTCACCCAGGCTGGTGAAAACTTTTGCAGTGGGTTTCTTTTGCAGCTGTCTGTTCCTGAAAGACTCTCAGTTTTCAATTATAAAATTATTAGCTGGATGGATTGGGCTGCCTGGGGAAGTGGCGAGGTCAGCATCCCTGGCAGTATTTAAGACATAAAGGAGTGGTACAGGGTGACAGGGTGGGCTGGTGGCCTTGGCAGTGGTGGGGTTTGAGGATCTCAGAGATGTTTTTCCATCTCAGTGAGTCTGTGGCTTCACTGCAGTTGCTCCAACAGGCTGCACTGTGTGGTTGCATGTGTCCATCCCTGCCCTGGGGCTGTGTCCATCCCTGCCCTGGTTCTGTGTCCATCTCTCTCTGCCCCGGGGCTGTGTCCATCTCTCTCTGCCCCGGGGCTGTGTCCATCTCTGCCCTGGGGCTGTGTCCATCTCTTCCTGAGAAGCCCTGACTGAGGCAGTACCTGGATCCCAAGAACCACGGAGATGTCTCTCTGTGAAGGCTCTTTCCAGAAGGAGATGATGTGCAGTGCCATGTGGCAGGCTCGTGCCTAAGCCTCATGGAGGAGACCCAAATTAAATGATATCTCCAGAAGCTGCTGTTCCCTAGATACCAATATGAAAATAATCCATTTCTAAAGATAAATTCTCCTCGTACATCAAAAGTAGAATACATCAAATGCTGCAGGAAGGAAAAAAAAAACCCAGTAGCTGTAGGGTTGATTTTAGAAATTTCAGAGTGTGTAGAGGAAACCCAGAGCTGTTAGCATATTTTTTTAACTTCTTGACAGGGAGTAAATGTTCTGTGGCAGACAAATCTGCAGGAAATAAAATTTTATGATGTGCCGTAACCATCCTGGTTATATATCTACACACTACTGGCAGGCTATCAAAAGACACCCATTTCCAGCATTTCTGAATGTGACTTGAAAGCAGCTTGACTTCTGTAATCATAAACACCGACAAGTGTACTCTGCCTACGTGGACCAGATGATGTCTCTCTTCATATTAGCACGGTGCTGCTGTACGAGCAGTCCAGAGAGATCAAAATTAACTGAGAAGCAAGGGGAATTTTCTATCTTGCCTAAATATTGGTCATAAAGCAATTTGCCTATAAAAGGAAACTGCACCTCTTTCTGTTTTCTTTCTGTTTTCTATCATTTAAAGTAACGGCTCAAAATAACACTAACTAGTGCTGGCAATTACTCCTTTTTCATTCTGTGCTTCTTAGAGATACAGAAACAAACTCACTTTTCATTTATCCTGAGATAATCCCTGTTGGAGGGGTACTGCTGACCATGAAGGCAATGGTAGCTGATTGCAGGCATGAAATCCCTTTCTTCATGTGGTACATTTTACAAGGAGAGCTCTGGTGAATCTCTTTGCTCACAGCTGTGCTGTTTCCTCTCCAGGCCAGCACAAAACCCAGGTGTGAGATATCCTCCAAAAACACCTCCCCTTTCCAGCTCCTCTTCCTACCCTCTAGAAATTGTGTGTGTGGTTTCTAGCTCCGTTGAAAAGCAGGAGTAATTAATGCTGATTCCATTATGTTTTTTATGGAAAGGTGGCAGTTGCAGTAGTGAGTGCACGATGAAGGATAAGAAGGAGCCCAGAGCTCAGCGGAGCCCGCGGGGCTCTGCTCCTTCTCAGAGGCTGTGCCCGGCTGTGTGGGCACCTCGCTGCCACCCCGGAGACAGAGTGCAGAGCAGGGCAATGTAAATTAAACAGCTTGGCCCTCGTGTTGTCAGGACCTTCATCATTAGTGTAAAATGTCCTTGTTCTGGCTGCTGCTGCCTGGTCTGATGAAAAGCTGCTCTGTCGGTGTCACATGCAGAAATTGCTCTGTGTAGCAACCCAGGGGTTGTTGATAAAAGAAGATGAAAGAAGCAATATGAAGCTGAAAAATTAATTTTTGTATTGAAAATATGGTTAATACTATACAAGGCTGAGGTAGAGCAAAATTAAATCCCCAGGGAAAAGCCACAAAGTACAGTAATGTGGAGTAAATTAAAGGAAAATACACAACTTAATGGAAATGACCACTCAAAATTAGAGGATTTGACAGTGGTCCATGGTTC
Source organism: Thryothorus ludovicianus (assembly GCA_013397245.1). Classification (NCBI taxonomy): domain Eukaryota; kingdom Metazoa; phylum Chordata; class Aves; order Passeriformes; family Certhiidae; genus Thryothorus; species Thryothorus ludovicianus. The sequence continues at coordinate 383,151 of VZTB01008347.1, forward strand.
TGGTGTTTTACTTTCAGGCATTTGGACTTCCACATTTTTAGTCTATTCTCTTTATTTTGCTCTTAATGTAAAAACGTGTTAGGTAATCCTCTCTAATGCTTGCAAATCAAGGGAAGTTTCAAAGATGAAAGTGGAGCTCTTCCCAGATAGCTTTTGTCTGTGTTCTTAGCAGTAGAGGTTCTTAGCTATAATACACTGCCCATGAATCAAAGAGAATAATTTCACTACAACCAGAGGAAAGGCTTGTGGATGTCTGTTATTTAAGAGGCAACAAATAATGGATGATGTGGAAAATATTGAACATTAAATGCTCTCATGCTGCTGACTCTGCCTGGTTCTGCAGGTGCATAATCCAGTACTCCAGATTTCCCTCCAGCTCCCAGCTCTGGATCTCAGCCCTGCTGGGCTCTCCACGGGCAGAGTCTGCTGGGGCTCTGACCCTGAGCCTGCTGCTGGGACCAAAAGCCAAATCCAGGATTGTCCCAGGCCCCCTGTGCCACATCCCAGTGGCAGTGGCAGGTCTGAGGGCTGCCCCAGGGAAAAGCCTGAAATCACAGTGGGTGCTGGGAAGGGCTCCTGGGGATTGTTACTGGAAAACTTCTGGCACTGGAAACAGCTCAGTGAAATAAACACAATGCTTTTCAGAGAGAAAAATCCAGAGTGAACCCAGACATTGAGTGTACTAATTCTCAGCTTGCTTTCTGCATAATTAGCACACTATTAGAAAAAATAACTAGAAGGCACATTTAGAAATCTTCTTTGCCCGGGGCTCTCCAGTATACAAAGCTGAAATACCATGACAGATTTTAAACAGCAACTGCTATTTATGCTGGTACAAAAAAACCTCCTGAAGTGAATTTTTCTTTAAGCTTCTCAGCTTAAACCTCGACTACACATTCTCCCTGTGATATACCTGTGGATGCTTGGCATTAACTTAGTCAGGAATGCTGTGTTTGGCCTTTCCTCAAAGTCAAAATCTGCCATGAAAAACTCTGTGCAGTTGGATGCATTAGTATTCCACAGGTGGAGTCAGTATATACCTGTACACTGACTTCTATTTTGAATCAATTTTATAGCCTTAAATGATTAGTGCCTGAAATAAATGATTGAATATGCCTTGAGAGAAAATGTGTGATGAATAAAAAGATGACAAATGCTTTGTTTTGTGGAGAGACCTGGAGCAGATTTATCTTGTTAAAAAGAATTGCTAGAGTGACAATGAGGTAAAAATCTGAATTTTCATTTAACAGGTTTGCTAAGACAGTTTTCCTGGAATGTTTAAAATCTTTTCTAGCATAGTGGTACACCTTGTACCTCCTGCCTGCTCCTCCTTTTATCTGTAAAAAGTTGCACATGTACACTGGAGCTGCTCACTTTTAGCAAAAACTCGTGGCAAATGTTCCCTGTTGAGAAGAGACTGCACCGACTTATCCATGGCCAGGTCTTACACTCTGAAATCCGTGCATCACCTGAGATGTGAAAAATGAGCCAGGAATGGACGTGAAGTCCTTTGTCAGACAAAGTGTGTGTGGCAGCACAGACAGCAGGATCCCCTCAAACTCAGCACTGCTTTAACCATGGATTTCTTGGGAGGCCTCAGCAGGATTCTATAATTAATACATACAGCAATTTCTCTCCTAAGTCTGTGGGAAATAAAACCATTTAACTGGAAAAAGATCTCCTTTTTAGACTCATTGAGCAGAACCTGAGGAGAACAGCATCTCCTGCCTCTTTGGGAATGGAAAATATTTCTACCTTTTGTTTTTACCAGTCCTTATTTGGCTGGACATTGATATGATTAAGTATATTGCTGAATATAATATATATATATAATGCAGTCCTTGAGCAGGAGAACATGAAAGTGTCCAACCACCTTGCATGTGGCTGGAATTTATTAGCCAGCTTTCCTACTCCTGACAGGCTGACCCAGGGATTCCAAGGCTTGTGTACTTCTATTTTCCAGACAGATGGAAAAGGCAATTTGAAACAAATTAAATAAACAAAACCTAATATTTTGGGAGGACTTCTTAAAAAAACCAAAATTTTGATTAACAGTAGAACCCTCCTTACTGCTTTCTGCAAAACTGCCACCCTATTAAAGAAAACAACCAGAGTCACCTTTATAAACCTTCTGTGTGGGGGCCTCATGGTTTTATCTTCCAGGAATTCAGACCAGTGCAGTTCATTAAAGACAGATTGCTGCCATGGAGGTGGATCTCCTTGAATTTAGCATTATGTCTAAAAGTGGGGTTTTTAGAAGCACAGACCCCCTGCATGTGGAGCTTCCTGCCCTCCAGGGCAGCAGCTGGCACTGAAGCACCCTTTTAGTTTTTGTCAAAACCATAATTTGCACGGGCTGTTTTTGGAAGGTGGCCATGCCAAGGCCCCGAGTCACAGGGACAGCAGCAGCAGACGTGCATGGGTGACAAAAGCTGCAAGGTGCAGCCTTGAATGCAACAGCAAACCTCCCACCTGTAATTTTCCTTAAAAAATCACACAGCTGAACTCATCCCCTGGCTGTCTTACTCTGGCAGGTGTTTTGGGTAAAGCACAGATTAATGCACTCCTTATTAGTCATTTTCAAAGGACTTTGCCTTCTCCTGTAGAAGCCAATCCTGTGCTTTATCCTCTTAGGCTACCACGGTACTCGCAGCCTTTCACACGTGCTGTTAGCTGCTCATTTATCTTGCACTAGTGATAGTCTTTGTAGCTGACCTGTGCTGTGACTTTAGCTGAATGGAATGTAAAACAGGCGCTGATAAAGAGCATTTTTACATCTGAAGGTCATAAATATTGAACAGGTTCCCTATCATGCTTGTAAAGAAGTGTCACGCCTCTTTTGGTTTTGCAGCCAGTCTCTGCCAAGCAGGGGCCTGGCAGGAGTGCTGGGGTATATATAGAACACTTCACACTTCCAAAGGAGCACAGAACCACTTCTGCAAATTTAATAATAAATATAAACAGCTTGGGCTTCAAAATGGTACATTAATGCAGTGCTAGAACTGTAATATCAGACGCTCAGAATCAGAATGTTTTAGAAGGTTGGGCTGTTCTAATTGTAATGTGGCTAAGCTGCATATCCCAAATTGTATATGGCATGTTTTAAGAGTAAGACTGTATTAAAACCTACATTTTAAAATCCACTTTCTTTTCAATATGTGAAGCTTATTTTAATGAGGACTGGGTGACAAAGGCAGACTTGAAGGTGATCTCTTCAGTGGTTAGAAATTTTCAAACTTAAATCAGGTTGATTTAAAAATCATGCTGGCTGAAATGACCAGTTCTCTCCTCAGAGGTAATTAGTTTGCTGTTTATATAATCTCAAACTCTGAACTGTAGCTTTTTTGTTTTTCCAAATGAGGTTAAATATATAGGGTTTGCATATTTTTTTTAAACAGCTAGACATGGAGAATTTAGAGAGGATGAGCAGCTCCGTAGCCTTCCTTGTCAAAATGTCTGCTGGGAAATAGAAAAGGCTGAGGGATAATTCATACTTTTTGTTTGGGACTAACACTGAAAATTCCATGTCAAATTGCTTTGTTTCATGGGTACTTTGCTGTTATGAGTTTGTAATTTGTGATCTGGACTTATGAAAACGTGTGAGGTATCCTTATTTCTCTCTCTTCACACGAAAGCAGCATTAGTGAGCACTTCAGGCCTGTTTTGAGGAGCTGAGCATCAGACATTTTGTGATCCTAATGAGGTCTTTAAACAACACGCCACAGTGAGGATTAACCTTGACTCCTGGTTTTAAAAACCAAATTGAATCTTCACACTTAGTGTGGGCTTTGACCGTGGCTGCATTTGAAGGAATTTACCTGGGAGAATGTAGACCTGGGAGGGCTCTGGCTGTACAGACATTTTCCCTGAGTGTGCCCTGTGCTGCCATCAGGTCCAGCCCTTTGGAGAAAGTAAAGGGAAATGGCAAAACAGTTTTAGCCCCTGGGCAGCCACCAAGCAGGAAAATATCACCAGAGAAGGAAAATGTTCCAAAAAGTTTATGTGAATGAAAGGAACAGAAAGTTATTATGGCACTCCAGACTTAACCTTACCAGCTACTGCTACTGGAGCTTACTCTAATGCTGAATCTTATCTGACCCAAATCCTAAGCCAAATAGTTTTGTTCTCTGTTCCTTTATATTTTGCTGCTGGCTACAGATAAAATTGAGCATGTTTCATTCAAAGAATATTAGTGTCTAGATACCGACTGTTCATCCACTCAGAGATACAAAGGAAATAGTAAAGGGGATTTGCTGCAGCATAATGACTTCATCAAACAAATGGAACACAAGTAGCTCAGTATTGGAGAAACAAAGAGAGTTTTCATAAACTGAAGAACAGGATAGGGATGGCTGTTCCACTTCCATGGAACAAAACTGGTGATTCCTTTGATAAGCAGCTTCATAAAACAAAGCTGAGTCTAACTAAAATGTGTCTTGTCTCTGTAATTTTATAAAAGATGATGTAGATCTTTGGAGCTATTTTGCTTGTATCCTTCAAAATAAAAGGGCTCCTAATTCATAATTTATAGGCACAGCCACTCCAGAGTGTTCCTGCAGCTGCTCTGCCTACCTTGGCAGCCTCCAGAGAATGCTGAGCAGGAGCAGCAGGGACCCTTCTGGACATAAACAGGATTTTTCTCATATCACTTGGTAATTTTTTTCCTTTGGACTGTTAAGTCCTCTGTCCTCTGCTGCCCAGGATGTCAGCTGGCCATCTCCACACTGCTGTGAGGGTGAAAAGAGAGGCAGTGGCACGGAGGCAGGTTCAGTGGTGGGAGCTGACAGGGCAGGGGCAGCCTGGATCGATGTGGTGGTGACAGGAATTGTGATCCCAGCAAAGCACAGCCACTCAAAAATGCCCTTCCACGGGCCTGCATTCATTTCTCCACTTGTCAATACGTCCTGATAGAGCTTTTAGAGACTTATCAATATTTAACTGCACTTCTATTGACTCAGCAATTACACGGTAATTGATTTAAGATTGATTATCATCATGTTAACGTTTTAATGGTCAAAGAGTGATACAACTAACTGAACATGATATTATTTTAGGCTTTTATTACCTTAGTCCATGTGTATTATTGTTCCTCATCACCAGATTTTAAGTTTTACTTAGTGCTGTATTGTTGACCAAAAATAACTGAGAATATTGTTTATAGATTTACTCTTTGCCAGAATTAATTCTTATTTTTACAGCATAATGTTTTTTACTATAATTAGAACTCTCACGGGGATGTCTTCAGAATATCTTGTTACTGGTTAAAACCTATGAAAAGTGTGAGAACTGGCAAACAATCAATCCCCTGTGCCACACATGAGGCAGTTAGCTAAAGGATAAGACAACTGAGTTATTTTATCAACTGCAGTGCTGTATCCAAGAGCTGCCTTTGATGAATGATGCTTTCCATTAATCAGTTTTATTGATTTCTTGCATGGAGAGCTCTGAGACCTAGCTGGAGCTACAGCAGGTTTGCCAGCTGTGGAGATATAAATAACAGCCAAGAAAAATATCCAAAAAATAAAACCAGGAATCTGGAAAGATGGAATTTTTTCCCAGTGCAGGAGATGAATTCAGTCCTATTGGTGCTGCTGACTCTTTGTTTGTCTTGGTGTGTGAGGTGTGGTGAAAGTTGTGTGTGGCCTGTTGTGCTCAAGAGCAGTGGGATGTGAGGGCAGGACCAGGCTGGGATTTTACCTGTTAAACAGGAGACAAAATCACAGATACAGGGCTTTTTTTTTTTTTTTTTTTTCCCACCCAGCCTTTTCTGAGGCAATCAGAGATTAATTTAAGAAAGTCTAACACTGTATTTTTAGCTGTCTTTTGTCATGACTTACCTTGCTGGGGCACTTCCCAAGAACCCACTTCTGAAGCTTTTCTCAGGATGCAGAGGTCAGTTGCTCTCACAAATGGACCTTGGGAGTCTGAGTGTTGGATCAGGGCCTTAATCAAAGGGAAGAAAGAGGAAAGAACCTTCAAAGGATTCCTCCCTATGCAAACAAAGAGCTCTGTGAGCCCTCTCATGGCAGAGCAGCTTGGGCACTGGTAACCACTGAAAAATGATATTTTCTGCAATGAAGTGGACAGGTTTGGAGTTTTTGAAAGTTTGTGAATCTTGCTTTGAAAAGCTATCAGAAAACTGCCACTTGCTGGGCTGCTACATCAGATGTGGCAAACCTTCCTCTTCCTCTTCTTCCTTCTCTTGTCCCTCTTCCTCACAGTCACTGTAGGATTTGGTCAGATCTGTGACTGTTTATGGGTGTCTGTTTGTGACACCTTTTCCTGTTTGCTGTCAGCCTTTGGAAGTTCTGTAACTTTCAGTCCTGCAGATCTCTTTGTACAGAATCCCAGAGTTGGGATTGGAGGTTGGAGGGACCTCTGGAGATCACCCAGTGCCAGCCCTGCCAAGGCAGGGTCACCTGGGGCAGGTGGCACAGGAACACGCCCAGGTACAATTTGAATGTCTCCAGAGAGGGACTCCCTGACCTGGGAACCTGTTCCAGTGCTCTGCCACCCTCAGTGCAAAGTTCTTCCTCATGCTGAGGTGAAAATTCTTGTGTTTTAGTTTATGACCATGACCAACACTGAGAATTTTATCTTATCAATATTAGAAGGAATGAAAGCTCTTCTAATGAAAAGGATTTCTTTTTTCCTCTCCTTCCTTTCAGCAATTTGCTCCTTCTTTCCAAAGCTGATATTCAGTCTGATAGGGTATTTAGGGTGGCCTGGGCAAAAATAAAATAGAAGGAAGTCCTTTAATATTGATACAGGTAGTCTAATTGGTGTGTAGGGAGAAAAATAAATCATCAGAACCTTCACTAAATACTGAGGTTGCTTCTGCTGTGTACAAAGATTCCTGGAGATGTGCAGTTTGAACTTACCCACCTGGTGGTGTCATTCCAGCACAGCAGCTCAGACTGGTCATGGTGATTAACACTTGCCATGACAGACAGTAACAGGGCAAGCATGGCTGCAGGATTCTGTGCCCATACAGAGCATCCAGCATGAAGGACTTGATTTGTCAGCTCCTCATCAGTCAGGGAATGCCAGAACAGGGAGCCTGTCCCAGCTGCACGGTGGGGTCTGATCCAAAGCAATCTGGTGGTCTCTGGGATCGTGCCCAGGTTTGTGTCAGGAGCTGCAGCCCTGAACCTCAGCTTGGGCCAAGTGACAAAACACCATCATTACCCAAAATTGGGAGAGGCTGCACGAGTGCAGGAAAGCTTCAAAGGCAACAGAAGGCGTTCTTGAAGAGTCCAGGGAATTATTTCTGAAGGTTTGATAAACCTATTTTTTAAAAAAATATTGGTTCAATCACTATAGGAAGAGCCTCATACTACGACTCTATTTTGTAAAAGAGAAAAACAAACCACAGATAGTCTTACAAGATTGAAAAAAAAATAGGTCCTCCTCTCCCAGAAATAAGAATCTGGTTTTGAAATTAATTTTGTTTCTTGTATCTAGACAGATATTAGATGTGCATAAACACCCAGGAATCCCTTTGCTCTGACCTCTGCAATTTTCAATTTCTTTGCTCAGTTTGTATGTGACTAACCCAGGCCTGGGCCTGCAGTGGATCATTTGACTCCCCTCATTTGCTGGAAGTAAATTAGGACAGTCAGAAAAAGTCAGTGTGCTGCCTCAGAAAAAGTTTTTACTGCTTAGGATTCCTCTGCATTCGGTCAATTTGGATAAGGAATATCAGGTGAAAAAGTTGATTCCTGCTCAGTCAGACTACTGACAGGGAAATAAATAAAACATTTTAAAAGGACAAGCCTGTCCACATGTCTACACTTAATTTTAGTACTCCATGTTTTATTTAAAATTCTTATACCTAGGTAGAAAATACTGAATTGCACATTAAATATTTCATTTTAATTAAAATATAATACCAGGGGAAAAATCTCAAACAAACACACTGCCTGTAAAAGAAAAAGAAAATAAACCCAGCAAAAACGTGACATGTAACTCAGTTTTTAGAGTCTCCTTTTCTAACTGTCCTGCATGAAACTGAGCAGCTGAATTGTTAGAGCCATTGGGTGTCACAGTTTTATTTGAAAGTAGAAGAGGCTGCAGCTGCCTCAAATTCCTCAAAATTGTGTCAGATACCTCAAAATACATATCTGGGCTTGCTGGTCCCTGAGTAAAAATTGCTCCCTGAGTTCTGGGTCCTTGTTTGCCGTCTGCACCCAGGGGATTTGTTTGGGGCTCGAGGAGTGCAGTTGATTTGTTTGATTGTTTCTTTGTTTGTTTTTTCCTGGTGAGCTCTGGGTGAGGGTCAGGAGCAGCTGTGCTGTTCCTGGCTGGCAGAGCCCAGAGGAATCCTGCTGGCTCCAGGAATTCTGTCCAGCCTTGATCCCTCTCCTCTCGTGCTGCTCCTTCCCACCTTTGTGCCAAAGCTGGGTGGATTCCTAAAAGGATTCTGTGATTATTTGCTGCTGACAGAGGTGGCAATAATATTTAATACTTCCCTTCTATGGAGGTTCTTAATGAGCTGAGTGTTTGAACTAATGAAATTCTGATACATGATACACATCTCTCGTTGTGGTTGCAGTTCTGCACATTATGATGTTTGAAAAATGATCAGTGCTTTGTTTCTATTTATCTTCTTTAGAACAACTTTTTAAACTAAAAACAAAAAAAGAAATCCTTTAAATATAAAGATAGCACTGCAAGAAGTTGTTTATTCAGTTTGGTCAAAAGAAACCACAGCTCCAAACACCTGTGTCAGACTGGGTCTCCTGTGTGACACTTGCAGTGTTTCTGTGGGGGTAATAGTATCCAAAAATCTGGAGAGACAAGGCAGTAAGGGCAGGACTGAACTTTTACAATGCCTCTCCTGCTTTAGCTTCATCTCTTTGGGGAAAATATTGAAAGAAAAAGGAAAAACCCTCAGATGTCATTTATGATGTGGGCATGCCCTGGCTCCAAACCCAATGCCAGGAACAGTTGTTTTGCATGACAAATTACAGTTACAGCCACTCCTGTAATTAGTGTGGAAGGTAGATATGTTAGATTTTGGGTGGGGGGGAAGTGTACAAAAGATTAATTGCAGTCTATTAAAATTCTAAATTCATCATCACTGGAAATTTTCGTCATTTTGTACCAGGGTGGAAAAATTTCAATGCGTTCATGAAATGAATCCAGTATGTGCTGATCTGCCAGGCCAACCTCATTCCAACTTGAGGGCCCAATTGTATTATAAAGCATAATTACTCCAGAGCTAAAATCTTAAGGAAGGCTTTGAAGGCAGTGTCTGTGAAACACAAATTGAAACTGCCATGGTTCATGTATAAACTTAGTTAATCTAGCAGAACCCATAAAAGCAAGACCTTCTAAATTGCCCCAGGTATCAAAACAGAAGAAGTGTTATTAGAATGTCCATATTTCATAATGGTTTTGAACACTCCTTGTTTTAAAATGGATCGAAAGGCCTCCAAAGCAGTGAAGATTTCCATATGTTTCAAATTAAGCAGTTTTAATGTCTTTAATATTGCCTAGCAATAGCCTCAGTAGAATTATTTTTTTAACATCATTATGTCTGCAAACATGCAGTGTTTAGGCAGACTGTTATGAGTCTATGTGTCTCTCTGTTCAGTTGTATCATAGAATATAAAAGATTTTTAATGAGGTATTGTCAGCCCCAGAAGTGTCAGAGGAGAGGAGATGGTCCTTTCTTCCTTGGCCTTTTCTGGGTAGCCGTGTGACTTCTGAGAACACCACTCAGACCCTTTTCAATCAGTCCATCCTTCCTTTCTTTAAGGTAATCATTGAAGTCTTCTTTCAAAAAGTAACCTGATGAAGATGAGTGGGGTCAAAGCTGACAAAAACAAATTGTTCTTCACTACTGAAAATCCCATTTGGTAAAGAAAAGTTCAGTTCAACCCAGGATTTCTGTTCTGAGCTTTTAGAAAGTTGTATTTGTGCAACACAAACCTCTTCTGCCCTTCTTGTTTGACTGCAACATAAAAAAAAATAAAAAGACAACAGAAAATCCCTGGCACTAACACTTCTTTACTCTTCCATAATATCCATAGCTTAATTTATCCTAAAATTATTATGGCTTGATGATCAGCTAACTAGCAACACTCATCATAATTTTCACTGGCTGTTTGCAAAACATTACATCTGGGTAATTTAATGCAAGTTACTTTTGTGAATACTTGCTTAAAATAAAACAACACAAGCAGATGAGGCATCTCATTGCCTGATAGCTCTGGAAAGAACATTCTGTGTAACTGCTTATAGGAACAAGCTAAAATCACAGGAAATGCATAATGGAGAGTCCTAGTGTGCTAAAACACGTTATCTTTGTTTCTCTAGGAATTGTTCTCTCTCAGTAAACCTTTCCCCACATTTTTCCCTGCTGGGATTGACGATGGTTGAAATATTTTCTTCTATTTTGTATGCATAAAATTCCATGATGAGCCATTTTTTATAAGCTTAGGTTTTCTGTTAGTGTTTACCCTGTGGGACTCATGGCCTAATGGGCCTTTTGTGCACTTAAGAAACGAGTGGAGTATAAAATATCCTGAAATCATTAGAATGCCTTTGCTGTTTGTTTCAGTGTAGATGCTGTCCAGTCATCTAATAATGGCAAACATTTTAGCAATGAAATGGCTGAAAAATGGGGATTTCTTGGCCCAGGAGTGACTCACATCCAGGACAATACCCAGAAAATGTTTGGATATCTCATTTTCATAGCTGGCCACATCAGGGCACACTGTTTCTTTCCTTGCTTTGCCATTCCTCTGCCTCAGGTCTGGACCAGAATTCATTTCTCCAGCTCTGTTCTCTGATGCCCTGAGCCCCTTCTCTGCCACTCTCTAATCAATAATTCACAGTCTGACTTAGGGAGGAAATCATTCCTTGCTTTCCCACTCCCTGTGCCCCTCCAAGGCCTGTGCTCCCACCACGGGGCTGAGGCTGCCCCGGGCACTCAGAGCTCCTCCTTGGACTGGGGGTGACCAGAGGTGGCAAAAGGGACAAAAGGAGAGGCCAGCAGTAATGGTAAGGGAATATTGAAATGGTAAGGGAATATTGAAATGGTAAGGGAATATTGAAATGGTAAAGGAATATTGAAATGGTAAGGGAATATTGAAATGGTAAGGGAATATTGAGAGAAGGAAGAGAAAGGAGAAATGAAAGAATGAAGGAAAGGTTAGTGGGCAGTGATGAGACAGACCAGATATTGTTATTTATTTTTATGTATAGAATAAAAAAGCACATTGAGTCACAACTTTAAAATAAATGTTTAGCAGCAGAATTTTTACGAACATGCCCAAAAGTAAAAGAAGAAATCTTTGCAACAGGGACTGGTTTTGGTGCTATAGAGCCAAAATAAACTGAAGGTGCTGTAATATTAAACCAAATGAAACAAACAAAAAAATCACTCATATAGGATATAAGGACATACTGAATGTTCATCATTTCTGCACTGAGTTAATTGTTCTGTAAATTTGATTTTTATGTCCATATAAAAAAAATTTCCTGGAAATTTTCAGTTTCAAAATGAGAATTTGATCAATTCAGAAGGAGCAGCTGCTTTGTATGGGAAACCAAGCTGGTAAACACAAATTTAAAGGACTTGTCAAAGTTCTGAGTAGAAACATCTCTGATCTTTGAAGTTTTGCTGCTCTGTCAACATCATCCACAACTTTGACTGTCTTTTCTATTCTGAATCAGCTGGATAAGTCATAAAAATAAATAATAGAGATACTGTCCAAAGGTTACTTTAATCATGGATATTGACCCTACATAAAACATAGGCATGGGCAGTAGCACTGTTCCTAAATCCTTAGGGAATTGAACACTTGGAATCAAGTGCAACTAGGGCATGATTATATAAATCTTGTGAGAATAGACTTTAATTCTCTGGATGGAAAAAAATAGACATTCTTTAATTACTGTGCTTGCCTTTCTTCACTTTAGATTTGCTGTAAATGGTGAATCACAGATATGATAATGTTATCCTCCTTAGAAAATGATTGTTAGAATGGTAGAAGCAGGGATATGGCTGCTTCTTTGAAATTCTGCCCTTAGGATTGAGAAGAAGCTTGGGCTGACTCAGGAACTGTCCATTTCAGTGTGTTCCATTTTTCTCTCAAAGGCAAATTCTTGTTAAATGCTAGGTTCAGGTACAAGAGCTGAAAATCTGTGCCTACAATATGTGAGCTGCAGGTACAATCTAAAACTAAAGACAGAAGGAAAAGACAAGAGTCTCAAGAGGAGGATAAATAATTGCTAAAATTGGCAGCTTAACAAAAAGCTAAAAAACCTCATTCAAGTGTGCATGAGTGTATCTGTGGATTTTTACTGTCTCACTAATAAGAGTAATAGTCATCTAAATGTCATGATGAGTGGATTAATATGTGGAGGATTGATGCCAGGTAGGTTGGATGTGGTGCAGAACACGTTTTCTTGTCTGGCACACAAGGTACAATCTTTCAGAGCAGTAAATGTCCTTTGTAGGTGCCCAGGTGTGGCTGTGTCCCATCAGCTGAGCCAAGTGAGTAACTGCAGGCAGCAGAGCAGTGAAAGCTGCCTGAGGGGGAGTGAAACAAAACCAGCAGAGAGAGCCTGGACCCCAGGGTACAGGGGTCACCAGCAAAAGCAGCACAAGAGCAGAATTGCACAGCTCAAGGGGGAGAAAAACTCCCCAGCCCTGGGAGCCAGCAGGGTCTGATTTCTGTCTCGGTGTCCTGGGCACTTCTTCCCACTGGAAGCTGCAAAACTCCCGTTCTGGCTGAGCCTTGATGCCTGCCTCTGCTTTTTCTCAGCTCCAAAACACTTCTGGCAGCAGTTTTCTTCTCCTTTTCTTCCTTATTTTTGGAGAAAAATAGCAAATGGCAGAATTGTTGAGATATGGAGCTACACTTAGAGAATCATAAGTTCCCTGTTGGATGCTTCAAAGTGCCTTCTTTCATATTAATCTAGGACACAGTTTTTAAGGAAGTGTCAAAGAGTCAGTAATTTTATGTAGAATATTAAAATAATTGCTCTCTATAGCTGCTTGCATTTTAAGTCAACTCACTGTCTAAAAAGCTACAATATATTTCAGTGCCATTTTTTTCAGCTACAACATTTTAAAACACAAAAATTCCCTTTTTCAGGTCAGTGCAGACAGAATGCACTGAGTAAGGATCTGCCAATTTCCTTTCATGTTTGATCTTTGCTTCCCTGATCATTTCTGTAATCTCTATCACTTTGGCTGTCTGTGCCTCCACTTGTAGCATTAACCTTGATGTTTTGTAATAGATGTCTCACATGGCCTTTGCTCTTTCCTGTTCTCTCCCTTAATTTCCTTGGCTATCCACACTAGTGGTTTTCTTCTTTTATAGCCTATTTATTTCCCAGTGTTATGTTCTTCCCTTGGCCTCCCATTTAATTAAGGCTGGACTGTCAACCTGGAAATCACATTTCCATCTGAAAATGTTGTGTCTCCCCTTGTTGCTCGAAGCCCTTGAGATGCCTCTGGGGGCTGGGGGTTTGTGCCTTGCCTTCTGTCATTTCTCTGGTGTAACATCCCAGCATCATTTCAGTGCCTGCCGTTTCTGCTGCCTTGGACACTTCTGCCCTGGCTGTTTGCAGGAGGAGCAGAGAAATCTCCCTCCCAGCCTCCCATCATTTCCCCGTGGCCTCACAGGAATTTGTGAGTCAGGCTCAAGGCAGCACTGAATGAATTAAGGTGCATTACTGTGCTGCCCAAAAAGAAAATTAAACTCCCGAGCTCTTCCTCCCCCCTTGTTAGGGAAGGAGCAGGATGTGTCTGGGCAGTTCTGGGATGTTTCCATCAGCATTTCCTCACTTCTGAAAGTACAGCCACTTCTGTTGTTCTCTATTTCCCCTGCCCTGTTATTGTGTACCAATCACAGAGCAAATATGGCCCTCTCAAAAAAACCAAATGTCAAATAAAGAAAAACTTTCTGTTCGTAAGTGCCCTCCATTAGGAGAGAAATAACTCCTGCTGCACCAAAACTCTGGGACAGGATCTGCTTTTTAAATTTCTAATTTTAAAAACTCACCCCAAAGGACTTTTCTAATACTTTTGGCATCCCTTCCTTCAGCAGACACTCATACAGCAAACAGAAGGCATCGTGTTGGATACGTGAAACCCTTTTGAAAACAGACTCTGGCAATAGTTACAGTAACTCTGTGAGTAATGGAGATATTTACGTGTTGGTGTAGAACAGAGATAACACGCAGAGCAGAGCTGGGAAATGTGGTGGTGATTTATATCTTTGAGTAACTTACAGCCTTCATAAATTCGGTGGCTGGAAAGATTGACCACAGTAACACCATAATTGAGCTCACCAAGTTCTCAAGGACTATTCTTTTTTCTTCTTTTTTCTTATTTTTTTTATTTTTTGAGTACTTTGTAGTATTGCTGGTGGTGAATGCAGAATGTTAGAGTTGTTGTAACAGCTCAGATCACTTTGAAAGGGTAAGACAGGGAAGGAGTACAGAATAAGGGATTATCTCTTTGTATGGAAGGAAAAATAGAATTTCCATAACAGAATTACAGGGATGTCTTTTAAGGTTTCGTAGCACTCCTGATTTTCTTGCTAACATGCTCAGTCATGTCATTTCCTCTCTCTTTTACTCACAGCTAATGAATTTCAAAGATTTTTACACAAGAGGGAAAGAGGGTTTCTGAGAACCCTGTACTGCACAGCCATCTGTAGGTTACTGGTTATCCCACAAAAGGGAAACTTCTCCACACTAATATCAGTGTTTAAATTGCCTACATCTTTCAGTGTGTGTTTAGTCAATCTGAACCATAGTTTTTGAATAACTGCAATGACAGATTTTAGCAAATGACCTTTTATCAAAGGAACTTGTACACTTACTTCAATACAGAATATTTTATTCCTCTTGCTAAAAGAATAAAGGTTGTCTGGCCAGATCTCAGTGCTTTCTAAGTGAATTATGCTCTGTATTGACAAATATTGCAGTGACTAGATGTGAATTTAGGAAGCTCTGGAAGGCAGTGGCTTGCTCAGTGTGTTCCTTAGTGAAGGTGCTGGGTCAGGGTTGGGTTTCTGTTTGCAGAGAGGGTTATCAGTGCTTTGCCTCATGCACTGTCACAGACCCCAGCTTTACATCAGGCTGCTATTGCCTGCCAGGATTTCTGTTCCTAGGCTGGAAGTGCTCAGTCTCAAACATAAAGAAAAAAAAAAAGTACAAGCTTCTTTCTTGCTGAGTTTAAACAGTTTTTATTTTCTATAAACCTGGTAAGTAAAAATTCAGTTTTTATATTCACTTTAGAAATTACTCCTGAAATCCAGGATCCAGATGTACATAGAGGTTGCCCTCTTGTTACCTGGAGGTTGCCCTTTGAGGGCACCCCAGTGTCCCAAAGCCAAGGACAATGTTATTTTTTCACATTCATACATGAGCTGTCCCTCTGATTAATATGGAAGATATTCAATTAGCTGAAATTAGCTGTTGGGAGGAACATCATGAGGGCTTTAAAGCCCTAGAAAGAGCAACAGTGGCTGAAGAGCTGATTTAAGGAATTGTCAAAATTAGAAAATATCTCTTTTCGTAGAATAACTATCTGAACAAGCAGCTTATCATTTTCTTAATAAAGCTTGTAGTAAAAGTGTCTTTTTGGGCATTCATCTGCTTCTGGATGGTGTCAAAGATGCCAAAAGCACTTTTTTCCACCTGCAATTGCCAAAGTTTGTGCCCTATTCTGTCCAGGTCCCTCAGAGTGGTTATCCATGGCTTTTTCTTCCCAGCCTAACTTACACTGAGCATTTTGTAGTTTATTTCCCATTTTCAGTTCAGCAGCACTGTAGGCACAGAGCATATTGTCATGTGTTAGATTTTATGTCCTGTTTCTGTATTCAATGCAGGTTCTTGGTTTCAGTCTCTTCTTTGAATCTTTCAAATCTGTTTTTCCTGTCATGCTCTGCCCTTGTAGCTGAGATGAGCTGAGATAACCCTCTCAGGTATTTTGGCAGCTGCAAGAAAGACAGTGTCATTGCCAGGGTGTAATTCAGCATTTTCCTTTGCTCCTGATCCTTGGAGATTATTAACCTGCAAAATACATTGCTCAGCCTATTAAATAAATGCATCTTTGAGTGCCTTCCACAGTGCACTCGAGGAGATGGTGAGGTAGCAGGATTATGATTTTGCCTTCAGTCCAATTAGGTGGAACTTAAATCAGGGGAAACTTCATAATTAAAGCTGGCTTGCACAAGGATCAGTTTTGTCCAAGTCCACTAATGGAATTTTAATTTTTGATTGATCTGGTTCTCCTTTCACACAATATGAATGAGAGGAACTTCAGTGAACTCATTGAGTCCTCACAACTGCAAAAAAAAGGATAATTTCCAACTATGTAGCTCAGCCTTTTTAACACTAACTGCTGTAAAAAAAATTACATACACAGACCCAATGGCATGTGTTCCAGTTTTTCATTTCTCATGATAATGTAGAATAGGTAATGTGCTCTCTCTAAAATACCTGCTACCTTAATGTGTAAGACAGAGCAAAGTAAAATGAGGCTTATTCTGATTTCATTTCACAAGAAAATTAATTTTGACTATTGCTTTATATAGATTTGTGTGTTGGTGACTTTTCAGCTTTTCTATCCAAATTTATGATGGGAACAATTCCTTGTAAGTTGAATTATCATAATAAAATCCTATTACAATATGATGAGGGAAAAAAACCCCAAACAGAAACATTTACAACGTTTACATACCAGTCTGCTTTAGTGATTGGCCTCTTCATGATACCCAGGTGCTCTGCATGTTTCTTTATGAGAACTGAATTGTGTGACCTGGAAGTTCAGGGTAAATGTTTAAGCTTTACCAGTCCTTGAAAAGCAGCAAGGTGGAGAAGATGTTGCAATGCTTGTTAGTGCAGCTGTTTGGAAATTGAATTACAGATGCTCTCAGGGCCACAACCCATCGTTATATAATTTACAGAAGCAAGTTATGTCCCTGACCCTCAAACCTCCTGTGCAGCTGCCTCCTTGCTGAGCAAAAACAGCTCGATCCTGTCCCTTGGCAGGAGCTGGGGTTCAGTTGTCACAGCCCCAGTGTGGCAGTGGCCCTGTCCCACTGCAGCCCTCCCTGCCAGGTCCCTGCTGCCCGGGGTTTGCTCTGCTCAGAGTGCAGAGTTCCCTTTGAAATGGGTTATTCCACACCAAGTGTCACCCATGCTTTAAAGGAAAAAAAATAAAAAATTAAGAGTTTTCAGTCTACTGTAGGTTGGAGATAATTAGTATAATTATTGGTGAGCTCAAAATTATTGATGAGCTCAAATTACCAGTTAGAGTATCACTGGTTATTTTTGGGAATTTGAACTGATGACCCCTCCTGCTCAGTTTAAAAAAAAACAACAAAAGCAATCCTCACACTTTTTTGTGCCACAAGTCATGTCTACAAGAGAATAATCCATACGTTGGCCTTTAAAGAAAGCTCTGTTTCTGGAGGCAATCTTTTTTAAGAACGAAATTCTCCTTGTTCTGTCATTGCAGTAGGGTTAAGAAAAGGCTCAGCTTTATTAAGTGCTGTGAGAAAACCTTTGTGTCCCTCACAATATTTAGACAGTGCGTGTGCAGTTCCTTTGCATGCTTCTAAAGGTTTAAACAGAAAATAAATGAAAAATCTAAATACAAAACTTTGTATCATTTTTGTCCAGCCAAAAAAAAAAAAATTAAATATCAGATGACATCAGTGCAATATTGTCTGTGTCACTGAGGGTTCATTAAAAGATGCTGTTATATTATAGATACATTTTCACTGACAGAGGGATGTGTGTGATAGCTGCCATTTACAGACAATTTAAGCTGACTCCAGCAAACTCTCAGATTCATTCTTCTGTGGATATCTTCTTTCTCTGGCACTTTTGCCTGGGTTTTCATTGCCTGCAATGGCCATTTAACTGAAGAAATGCAACTCCCAGCATGAAAGGATTATTTTGCTAATCTTCCTTAAAGCTTCCCCCCGAGTATTCTATCAATATGAGGTTGTTGGTAGGAGGCAACATAAAGCTAATATAAATCCTGTTTTTTGGAACTGTGGTTTGAAGTCGCACAGCCTTGCACAGTCATGTGGGTGTTTTGTATAATGCTTGTTATTCATTCTTTCATTCTGCTGCCCCTTAAACCTAAGACCCAACAGGCATAATGCTTTCCTGTGGCTGCCCTGGCAAATATGGCTTTTATTACAGGAGATTTACACAATTTTCAAATCCAATTAGACTCATGCCACCCTGCTGGGGCATACATTCAAATTTAGCAAATGAATCTTATGGATTGACCTGCTTCTTCTGCAGTACTACTTCTTCCTTTCAGTGAAGGGTTCTTCAGCCTGAAATTTATTTTTTCTGTTTTTCTACAGTGGGTTCTTTTTAGTAAAGGAAAAATATGGAAACACAGAAAATGTGTTCAGAGGCAGTGCTGTAAATGGGACAGTATGTTCCATCTGAGATAATAGAGATGACCTGCTGGTTGATAAAAGATAAAACCATTTCCAGGGCCCTGAACTAACTGCAAGAGAACCCAAAAGGAAAAGAATTTTTTCTGTGTAGCCTTTTAGAAAAGCAGAATGAAACAAAAAACCCAGCACCCCTCCACCTCCATCCTACATGTGCATTGGAAATATGTCTCATTAATCAGATGAATCTACTGTCCCAAAGGTACATTGCAATGTGATTTCACCAAGAAAAAAGATTTACTGAGATCCTCTTTAGTGGAAGAGATCCTGGCAAAACCAGAGATTACAGCCAGAGTTGGACCTGACAGATTCTTGCTGTTTGACTGACCCTTAATTTTGTTAAGTGTGAGAAAATTTTGCCTAGCACATCAGAATATGAACTAACACTCTAAATATTTTATTCTGTGCTAAATTAAGTATTACAGGTTTTAATTCATCTTCATCAAGCGTCCTTATTGAAAATAAAATAGGCACAGCTTGGCAGAGTAGGAGAGGAGAGGCATAATAATTAAAGCACAAATAATCAGAGCATGTGACTCTATTAAAATTTATTATTAAGCTATTCTTTGCAGGATGTGTCATAGCTTGAGCAGTGCCTTGCCATGATGAAGTGCTCCAGCCGAGGGGTTTTGGAGCCATTAATCCCACAAAGCCACTCCTGGTGAGTGGCAGGGGCTCTGAGAAGGGCCAGAAGAGTTTGCTTGGGACACTTGGATAAAAACTTCTCTATCTGTAGCAAAACTTTGTGGATGGCACAGTGGTTTAGCTTTGTTTATCTGTATGTGTTATTTTTACTCGTTTATGCCTTCAATTCATTTTCACTCGTGTTGTTCCGAGATTCTTGTACTGAGACCCTCCTGTTCATGAGTGCCCTTAATTTGTCCCTGCAGCTGCAATCTGAGAATCTCTCCTGGCTGTGGAAAATGTCTGATCTGCACACGTTGTGTCGTGTTTGCTGCAGTGACTGAGAGGTGTCACACTGTACAGGAAGTCCTTCTGTCATTTGTGTTCTGATGTTTTTGATGAACGTGGAGACTGAATGCATAAGATTGTGTTAATTTTGCTGTTCTGCCTTGTTACTTTGTGATATTGTGGTTCTTATTACAACTTTGTCAATTTTTCATTGGGTCTATTCAATTCCAGCAGAATATGCCTGGAGATAATCAGGCTTTTTCCCCTCTGCAGTACCTGTGCTTTCCTGTCAGTGATTCACTCAGACGCTGTTCTTTGCTGAAGATGTAGTTTTAATAGAAATGCCAAAGGTAGTGAGAGTGCTTTAATGACTAAGTGCATTGAATGTCACAGAGTGGATACTTTAAAAAAGGAGCTGAGACTTTCCCCCAAAACTTTTGAAACCCAACAGGAGATACGGCTGATCTTTAGGAGCAGGATTGTGGCTGTGGTCTCCTGGAGTAGGAGCCCATTTCATGCCCTGGGGGAGCTACTTTGCTTCTCTTTCCCAGAGGTAGGACAGGGAATTTCCCAGGGAATTTGCCAGTTTGCACCTCCTGCTAGGCAAGGGCTGGGCAGGGAGAACAGGCAGGAAATTACTGCAGCCTTATTTTCTTCACCTTGCCTCCCAAATGGCCTTTGTTTTTGGTTTGGAAGGATAATAATTTGCTGTTCATTTTTGCTCAGGGATGGACATGAAGGCAAAATCAACCTTCTGTCAGAAATCCTGTGAGCTAGTTGGGTTTAGAGCCATCAATTCATCAATGGCTGTTTTTCTAGTCAAGGTAATGGTACAACTTACTGCTCTCCAGTTCCTGTTTCTGCTTTATTTATGTCAGCCTGTCTCCAGAGCCAGCAGGAGCCATTGTTAGTGGGAAATCCTTTCCCTTTTTTGAGCTGGAAGCCTGGGTAAAGCCCCAGGCTGCTCCAAGGTGTAGGAAGGTGCAGGGTGTGTGTAGCCAGGATGAGAGCTCCAGACAGAGCCCTCCTGCTGCAGTCACTGCAGAGGCAGCAGAAATATCTGACCCATAAATATTCGAGCTGGAAACAGCCCTGGGGTCCCCAGCTGCAGCCTCTGCAAACTGCACAGCTTGATGTGATCCTCAGGGGTGAACGTTTGCCTTGAAACCAGTGCCCCTCTGCCCGATCCCCTCCCTCCTCTCTCCTCTGGTCCTGTTGAATCTCCATTTCCCCCTCAGTAACTCTGAGCTGTTCTGTGCCTGCTTTCCCTGTACCTGTCCTCCCACACCGCCCTCCACCTTCTTGTTATTAATTCTTCTCAAGCTCTCACAGCCTGTTATCATTCCATCTTTTCTCTAGACAGGGCAAATTCAACAGTTGGCTTTCTTGCCTAACTACTCCTAACACAATAGCTGCTGTCTTCTGAACTTTGAGGATTTTTTTTTGTTTGCTGCCTGCCCTAGTTAAATGTTCTTTTTTCCTTAAATCTAATATGATTTCCTAGTAGGGAATGCTCAGAGCATTGCAGGTGTAGCCTTACCAGCCAGGACTGTGTAAAACATTTCAATTCCGTGTATGTGTACATGTAGCCACAAGGACAATAATCAATGGGATTGCAGAAAACACTGAATTTTATAGAAATCAAAGGAAAAAACCACTGAGCCCTGTGGAAAACAGTGAAACGTGAATTAGGACAGGAAGATTAAGAAATTTATAGAATTATATCTTCTTAATAATCCAAAGACAGAAATCTGTAGATTTTTAATTTAGAAAAAAAATCTATAAAATATTTTTTTACAAAAAAGGAATTCTATTTTAAATCTTTATTTCTTGTGTTCATCAGAAAATGCTGTAGGCCAAGGTTCTGTCAGCCCGTGCTGAGTGCACACAGCCCTTGGCCCTGGTCTGCAGAGCCCCCAGCCCTGCCATCACACAGCACAACACCCAGAGCTCTGCCCCTTCCTGCCTGGCTGAGGCATCACCTTCTGAATCACAGCATGTGCCGAGTGCAGGTGAAATAACTCAGCAGAAGGACAAGGTCTGGTTTGAAAGAGCCAGCCCCAATTTGGGTTTGGTGCTAAGAGCATATTGGTAGTAATGCTGTGGAAAGGAATATATAGCCTATCTCACCTAAAACTGCTTTTAAATTGAGGATGGGGAAGGATTGTCTTATTAGATGAGGTTTATATTTTTTATTATTAAAATTATGGCTTATATATGTTTGCTTTAACTTTAATTGCAAATAATTTTGCATAATGTATGTTCAAGATTGTCTGAAACAAGTATACGATACCTCATCATATTTCTCTCTCAATACATTGTGAAAAAATAATGGGGGAGAAGGATATCCATTAAACCCATAAAATCTTTAATTAAAGGTATCTACATGGGAAGCTTCTTTCTTCAGAACATTATTGAATATTGCCACCTTCAGGTGAAATTGTATCTAAACGTTTAAGGAGACTTTTTTCACACATACTCATAGAAATTTTCATCTTAACTATTTTTAAACCATGTTTATGCTTTTTCTTCTGGGAGTTGAGCACAGAAGAGCAAACAGGGTGGTGTGATGAATTTGGGGAAATTCAACTCCTTGGGTTTGAGGTAAGCAAAGCAGAGTGGAAGAAAGCTCCACAGTTAATGCATTAAGCCCAAACAGTGTGAGGTTTCCTTGAAGAAATCATCTCAGAGAGCTAGAATCCTGCAGTTCACTTTGATGTGGCTTTGCCTCCTTCAAAACTTCTCCCAAGTTCTCCTTTTCTAATGTGGAAGAATAAAGATGATGTTTAAAGTGAACAGAATTGGCTTGGTCAAAATAAAGCTTAAATTTATGAGAGAAATTCCCTAAATTAAGGAGAGACAACTAATTCTGCTGGAAAAGAAAGGAAATTTAGGATTAATTGAACAGTGATATTAACCTATAGCAGAATTCTCAAAGCTGTTTGCCTGTACCAAACATTTCAATCTCTCTTTAAGTTTAGTGCAAGAACAATTACAAATACAAGTACCCCTGCTGGAGAGGGCACTCACATTTAGGAACATTCCCTTTGTTCCTGCTCTTGCCTCTGCTGGTTCCCTCCAGTGCTGAGTGGGGAGATTGGGCCATGGCAGGGAGTTATTGATTAGCTGATGGCAGGATCCCATTTCCTGCACATCTAAAGTGGGATTCTTTTGGAAGGTGGCATTTTCCAGGCAGTGCCCTCCCCACTGGAGGAGTGTCGTGCTGCTCAGTAATGGCAGAGCCAACGCTGCCTTGGGGCTGAGCAGAGCTCCCCGTGTCCCCAAATGGCTTTGCTGTGTCACAGCAGGGCTGGCACAGCTCTCCCCACAGGTGGCTGATCTCAGCGCCTGGCTGAGCACAGTCTCTGTTTCATCTTTCAGCTGCACTCAGTACTAAACATAACGAGGGGCTCCTCCATTTCCACAGGCTATTAACCTCCCAAAACATTTCTCTCCGAGGCTAAACTTCCCGGGACTTCAGCTTCAATTCCAGCAAATGTCTCTATTCAAAAACAATGCATTGAGAATGAGTTAAATCCCCTTGCAACAAATAGTAACCATATGCCAGAGCTAAACATGGGATAAAACAGCTTTCTGAATTTATTCCTTCTCAAAACTAACATTTTTATTTTAGCAAGTTTGAGCAAAACTTCTTCATCCATTTTTGAATGAGAGTGGCAATAAGATACATAATCTTACTGAACTTCTGTTCATAAGAGCATTTTAGAATATTGTACTTTATAAATAGCATTTCCATAGCATTTACAAAATGCAGCAGAAGGTCTGAAGAGCTGAAAGCTGACACTTGTAAAGGAAAATGGTAGGTCTGCAAGACTTGGCATATAAACCCCTTAGCTTTCTTCTGGGAAAATGCATCCAGGAGACAAACACAACCTCCTAGACAAGCAGTTTGAGCTGCCTGTTTGCTGAAGGTAATGTTTGTTTAACAGGGCAGATGGCAGGGGGTTCTCAGTAGGTAGCTGGGCAAGTTTAACCCCGGGCACTGCAGCAGCTTCGGTGTCAGCACAGTCCCGAGTGAACCTGGAGGGAGACACTTCCTCAAGGAAAGGATGCAGGGTGTAGCTGACCTGGGTAAAGGTGTGCCTCCCCCACCCAGCCTCACCTTTATTTCCACAACCCTCGAGTGGAAACCACCAGTGATGGCTCAAAGCAGACTCAGGAGGCAGCAAACAGCCTGAGAGCCAAGGACTATTGCTAATTTGAGCAAAACCCCCAACCACAGCACTGCCCAGTGTCCAGTTCACACCAGATCTGGAAAAAATGAACATCTGTACTTGGAATGCAATTCTGATTCTGTGATTTCACTCCATGAGGAGCCCACAGCCCATTGAGCTCCCCTGCTTGGCAGTGGGGTGCACACCAGCAGCTCCCCTGGGGTAGGGTTGTCTCTCAAGGCTTCTGCTATTCAAGCTTGAGAAACTCTTTATCACATCAGATACTTGGTAAATGAATTGGGAGTAAGCACACTGAAATTGTGCAATGTGAGCTAAGTGACACCTGGTGAGTTATAATCCTTTGGCCACAAACCATTGGCCGTGGCTGGGACCAAGTCTGGGTTCAGCTGCCCTGGACTCTCCTCTGAGGGGTTTGGAATGCAGGGGGGCTCTTCATGAACCTCATGGTCCTCCTGAGAGTCCTGCTCTTTGTGCAGTAAATTCTTGTGTACCTTGCCATCAAATCTTGTTAAATCAGTGTTCTTAACTCTGTCTTTTCTCAGTTGAGTATTTCAGTGCTCCTCTCTTATGAGATAATGCATTCCTCCATCCACAGCTGAGCAAGATGCTGCACGAGCCATGGACATAAAGCATTGCACAACTGCTGCAGAGAATGCAACAGCCAAGCATCCAATGCCTCATTTTCATTCTCTCTGTCATTTAGAAAATGTAGCTGAGGATGAGATATTCCCTGCGTTTATAAAATGGAGGATTACAACAAAAAATGAAGGGCTGTGGAAGAGGATGGTTAGTCAGAAATACTTTCTACAGTAGAAAGAGGAAATAAAACTGAAATTGGGTACTAAAGGGAGGAAAACGCATCCAACAGTAACACAGCATTCAGTCACTGGCAAAGGGAGCTTAGCAGTCCAAATAAGAGATTTTGAAATATTTAATCTCCAGGATCCATAAGTGGAATTATATATAGGAAGAGATGTCTTGGCTGTTTCTCAAATTAAATTGATTGAGTCTTTGCATTTTATTACATGGATTTATTCTGATTAGTTCTAAAGCTAAAAGTCTTTCTTCCAAAGGAAGATTCAGAAACTAAAAAAACTTTCTCTTTTTTTTTTTTTTTTTTTTTAAGAGTGTCATGGGTTTGTCTCAGAAACACTGCAACACTCTTCCTGCAGCCATGGTAGAAAAACTGCTGTGGTTTTGGACTAGAAATATTTAATATTACCTTCTCTGTATTCCCTTATTTTTGTGAAACAAAATTGATTAATTGTTGGGTATTTTTTATTTCTACCTTTTATTGTTTTAGTTCCTTCAAAGCTGCTGGCTTTGCTGAGGCATTAACACCAGTAAGAGGGGAGTTTGCATATGTAAATTTTACTGGCTTAATTAAAAGCAGGAGCACTTGATTACACTCTTGAGCCCCAGAGCTACAAATATGTAAGCAAAGGTTACATGCTCAGAAAGGAAAATTGAGCCCTAAATCACAGTTTTGGGATAGACTTCTGTAAGTTTTTAGTTAACATGAAGCCCAGTGCCAAATTTAATTCCTCATCCCTAGATTGAAGTGCATGCCCTTCCAGAAGCACGCTTTGTGGTTATTTTCTTTGGGTTTGGGATTGTTTTATTCTCATTTTGTATTTGCTCTCCTGACTTGCAATGCCCTTGTTTCTTGGCTGGTAGCAATAAAGCAATTAAGAGCAGGGTGTAGCTTCAAGAATGTGATGCAGCATCTAGAAAAAGTGATTAACAGGAAAAATAAGCCGAGGGTTTTAATTTGTTTCTTAATTGTCATCCAGGTGTAGCCTTAGTCCTTCAAACTCGTGAGGATTCTGGGCTTCTGCTGACACCAGGCATCATGAGGACTGACCTGGACCTGAGAACAACTTGGTGAGTTTGTCTCTTGTGGCAACCACCTTTCCCAAAATTGCCTGTTCCTGTCTTTGCACAGTGGTCCTCAGCACCCTCAGTTATCCTGGTGTGGCTGTCCTTGCTGAATTGGGCCATGCAAATCACCTGGCCACCAGAAAAACCAAGGAACAAGCAGAGCAGCCCAGTACTGCTTTCTCTTTGTGATTTCAGTGGTCTGATTCCTTGCACAGCTCCATAAGGAGTCCTGGCATGCCTTAGAGCTCTGGGGGGAAGCAGGGGAGAAGAAGGCTCAGGGAGAGATGTGCTGAGGAGCAGGAGCTCCTTGGACTGGCTGTACCAAAGCCATGAGCGTGTTTTGCAGAAAGGCCCTCTCTGACAAAGACCAATTTCAGAATCTGCACAAATGATCCCCAGAAACAGCAAAGGCTGCAGCCCAAATGTGACAATTTCAGTTTGTAAACTCCACTGCCTCCCTTCTCTGAAGGGTTCAATTCAGGGCCCCTCTCCACACACACACAGCCTCTAATTGATTAGAAGCAACTGACTACACAAGAAAATTTGTAAAATAAATTGCCACAAACTGCAATGAAAGCACAGCTGGCAGGACCCAAGTTCAAGGCAGATCACAGCTGCACAAGTACTGATCAGAGCACAGCCTTGGGTGAGATTTGTTGTCATCTAAAAAGACCATTTTGATCAAGCTCCATTGGATCAAGGTGTGTATTCACTGACCCAGCAAAAACACTGAGACTGCTCCTCTCTGCTCCGTGCCAGAGACTCCACATTGCCTGGGAGATGAATCTCTGCATTTTGCCTTAATTTGGCTCAGAACACAGCATAACTCACCAGCTGGGTTGTTAACAGAAAGCAGTGCATCTCCTGAAGATGAGCTAGAACACCAAGGGCAAGTTCCTGCTATCAAGGTAAAGAATATTATTTTGTGAGTTCCTGTGTACATCCCCTCACCCTCGATGGCAGTTTGGGATCTTGCACTAATGGCAGCCCGTGCACACAGCTCTCAGGCTAATACTGGTGGGAGTTACATGTACCTGCAACACTCATTAGCATTAATGAGGGCTCTCCTGTGGATATCTAATGATCATTAATGGGAATTACACACGCATGTGTTTCTCATTAGCATTAGTGGCACGTGCATCTCTCATTAATATTGATGAAAAATGCAGGAAGCCATATCTCCCATTATTATGAGGAGGAAAGTTGCACTCACTGCAAGGGAAAAGCTATTCCTGACACATTCTCAATGAGGAATTTTGAGCTGTTGTTAATTCAAAACAACTTCGGTTTGTGCTGTCTTACAGTGAATTATCCAAGTCTCCACAACCTTGGCCACCAGGCATAAGTTTTGTTGCCACATGAATGAAGTAGTTCTGCAAGTGCCCAAACATTCTTTTCCTTGGAACCAGGCAGCATGTCATCTCTGTGGGCTTTTTTAAGCAAACGTATTTCTGAATTGCTGCTATTTCAAAGAAAAATCCGTATGTGCTTTTCACAGCATAGGGTGGCACACACCAGCTGCTGAGTTATTGCCATAGGCACACCAAATTTATTATAAGTTCTTGTCATCATAACTCCATTTTACACCATGCACTAATGCAGTATTGTGTCAAACTCTGACATGGTTCCTGATGAATGTAGTAGAAACTAAAGGCCACAGCCTCCCCTCAGAGTAAAACAATGTATGAATTTACTACAGGACGGAGCTTTTTATCCTTCCAGTTACAACGCCATTAAACTCCAGTAACCCTTTCAAAAATGTGTACTCACACCTGCCAGATGGATTCCGTTGGCTTTTCTGTAGGGCTGCAGTTGGAGTCTCCTTTGGAAGTTGTGCCAGGGCTGGTGGCTGCTGGCAGTGCCAGCTCAGGGATCCCTGTGGGGGAGCAGCCAAGGGCTTTGCCCCGGGGCAGGATTTCCCCTCTCCCTTCCAAGGGCCAGCCCTGCTGAGGAGCAAGGCTGTGGTGTGAGCAGGGGTGACCAGAGCTCAGGAGGAATGCTGATCTCCCCACACATGTGGAGATATGGGAAGGTGATTGCAGCAAGTCCTGAACTGGGAATCAATGATTTGCTCAGTCCTCACCCTCATCTCTTACAATTATTGTATTTCTAGGACAAATTCTACTTCTTCTGTTCTTTGGTATACCTTCCACCTTGTACACAGGAATTATAACCTGCAACAGGATCTCTAGATGCCACTGTAAGCACTTAGCCACAGTTAATACAAAAAAAACAATAGCCATCAGATACAAGCTATTTAAGACAGAGAGCAATATGTTTAGTTTTAAAAGTGCCCTTTGGTAAGATATTCTTATTGCTTTTCTCATTACTGTGCAGAATTAGAATAACCATTGCCCATGCAAATTAGTTACAAGAAACAATATTTGCAAATAGCAGCTGAAAATTAAAGGATTATATTTGGCAAACACAACTGCTGGATGAGATTCCCTGAGGCTGGGGAGGTTCAGGGACCCCTCAGGGCAGGGAATGGCAGGCTGTGCCTCTGAAGCTGCTGGGGCAGTCCAGGGCCTTGTGCAGAGAGGCAGAGGAGGGTGAGGGCAGCTCCCTCCTCTCCCAGGAGCTGAGCAGAGGGTGCCCAGGGTGAGCCTTTCCCCTGGCCTGGCTGTGTCCTGGCAGCTCGTGCTGTTAGCCCAGACTGTTCTCCATCAGTGCAGGGATGCAGGAGGTGCTGTTGCCTTCTTGGCCAGCAGATGTTTCACTGCTGGGCTCCTTGGCCACGGCCCCTGTATGGGCTCTGTCTTTGATTCACATGAAAATCAACAACCAATTCAGAGAGAGGCAGCATGATGCATAAAACTGTACAAACCCAGACATTCAGACCCAGATTTACACTCACACAAGGTGCACACTCACCCACACTCATGTTCACCATCCTGGGCAGGATAATGCGGGAAAGGTGTTTCTGGTGTTAATCTAGTCCAGGATGACAGATGTTAGAAGACATCAAGGAAATTCACAATAATAGTATTCTGTCTGGCTACAGCAGCATTAAGGATTCTAATCTGTAACTACAGCTTTCACTTATAATTCAGACTTTAGCTGCTAAACAAACTAAATAATTTATCAAGTACAATATGTTCTAACTCTGTGGCTTGCAAAAACTGCAGCCATACCTTTATTTCAAAGAGTCACCAAATGGTGGAAATGTCAACCCCTTTCTTAAAGTGCATCTTCCTCAATTCCCTTGGCAGATAGCACTGATTTTTTTTTTCCTGAAGATGTTTTATTGTTTTTCTACTCTTCATCAGGGTGGGGTTGCCATGGCAATAAAGTAGGATGTCTTGCTGGATTTCACCTTTGCTGTCTTGCTTCATATGGTTCTCTCTCCTCAGAGCAAACATGGTGGATGCAATGCACATACAGATGTCTGATTTCAGATTTCTTTCTCGAGTGTGCTTGGCAGCTGCTCTCCTGAGACTGGCAAAGCTGCACTTTGCAAGCAGCACTTCACTTTGCATTCATCTTCCCACTCTCTAGTGGCCACCATCACGTCTCCTTGCTTTGTGAGCTCTCTTTTAAGGTGGACAAAGCTTTTCATCAAAGACTTGCTTCCAGTGCAAACAAAAACTTTTGCTTAAGCATTTCAATTAACCAAAGGACCAAATCAATTCTCCTCTCAAAGTTGGTTGAGGTAAAGTGGCAAAATATGCTGCAATAGACAAAAACAGCCATTACACATCCCAGGAATCTGCCCAGAGTTACCCCAGTTACTGGTTTAAAGGGTTAGGCTGTAATGCTGTGCCAGTGAACTGGGTCTCACCTTGCCCTGTGCCAGTGTTTATTGCCATACCAGTTTTCCCATTTAGATTTTTCCCAGGAAGAAAAAGTTCAAGATTTGAACCACTCACTAGGTTGAAGAGTTTTCATTTTTATATATCTCTCCTGCATCCTTCTAAAACAGGTTATAGATCTCTTATCTATATCTGAATTTTGCAGTGGCAGCATCTCAGAAACCCAGATGAAAAGGATGGTAAATGCAGACTGAAGTCACAGTCCTTCAGTGAACATTGCAGATCAGCTCTTCTCTCCTTGTGGGGTACTATCAGAAATAGCTGAAATTTCAGGATACACTAATGAATAATGCATCCCATGTCACAAAATTATCACTAATATCACAAGTATTTAAAACTCCATATCCAATAGCTGTATGTCACAGAAGAATTTTTAAAACACATGGCTTTTTTAATATGATGGGATTTTTTTTTTCCTTTGGTGTTTGGATTCCTCTTTGCAATTCTACCAAAGTAAAATATTGCTGTACTCCATGAACTCCTATGGATTAGCCATGATGCCTTTCTTTGTCACTTTCCAATACTCTACTTGTAACAGCCAAGCTGAGAAAATGTTTCCCAATTTCCAGGTCAAGGGTTTATCCTCTGCTTTCCTTCTTTCTGCTTTACTCACTAGAGTAGCATTAAGTTTCCCTTTGATCTTGCTACCATTGCCTTGGCAGAACATCAGTATCATTTTAAAGTATCATTACAGTATTTGTTCTTCTGACTCCGTTGGTCTCTGCCTGCCAGTCCCAATTTTTTTCTTGGAAAGGTACTATTAGCATAATTATTATTCAAACATTATAGCACCCCAGAGACATGGGCATTGTCTCACTTTTCCATTTAGTTAATGCCATAGGAAACTTGCAATCTGGGTAGAAGACAAAAAAACAACAAACCCATGTATATCAAGACAGATAAGAGGAGTGTTTGAGACAGCCTGACTCTGCATGCTGAGCAGCAGTGATGCTGAGCAGCAGCACTGTGACAGTCTCTTGCTTTTGGTGCATTTTAATAAAAGAGATGGAAGAGGAGCCTTCAGAAGCTCTTTCATAGGATGGAGCAGAGTGTGAAGTTGCTGCTCTGAAAGTCTTGTGGTTGGGGCAAGGTGTTGGCTTGTCAGATGAGTGGGTGGTAGGAATTGATTTCTTAGCAAAACCACTCAGAAGAGGGAAAAAATCCTCTGCTGTGAGAGGGTTTAGTGCACATTATTTTGCTGACCTGGAACATCTGTTTCCAGCCTGGTAGTAATGGCTGCTAAGAGCAGCTCACTGCTGCTGTCATGAGGACAGTCTGTGTTTTAGAAGACAGACTCTGCTATTTCTGCCCCAGACTGATACTTCTGTGCAGGACACAGCTACAGTGATAATCGTGGCTGTAGAACAAGCTGTGCCTTGGCTGCTTCTCTCCAGGTTATTTTTCAGGACAGAGGCCACATTTCCTGCTGCTTAGGACAGGACCTGAGCATCTTGAGCTTTTTAAAGCAAACCTCAGCCCAGGGTATCAGTGCACGTGGCACAACTTCAGCTGGCACCAGTAGGCCTTGCCTCAGGTACTGTGTGACAGTGCCTGATTTTAGTGACCTCAGAGCAGGTTCTGCCCAAAAAGAGCTCCAGTGTTCGTTCTGTCACCTGAAATGTGCAGCGTGGGTAGGGCCCTTGTCCTGGAAAGCTGTGCTACATCTGCTGGCTTGCTGCTATTTTAGGAATGCACCAAACCCCAGCAAACATGTGAAAAGGAAAAAAGTCAGAATTTTTTAAAGGTATTTACATTGCTTAGCATTTTTATCAGGAAGATTTCAAAGTATTTTGTATGAATATTCCTCTTATCCCCAGATTATAGCTAGAAGGATTTGGATAACTTGCGGATCAGCTATTTCCTCAAACCCATGGGAGAATTAAGTGATAAAATTAGGAATGGGATCCCCCATCTTGGCTTTCTATTCCATGTTGTAATTATCACATATCTCCATGTCATGTACATTTCTAATATTTACAGTTTAATTCAGCTGCACTGCCTGCCATTTAATTCAGTGACAGTATGTGCATTTGCAGGAGTGGGGTGGGAATGCCCGTTTTTTGGGTAGGCCATGTGTGCTGTTTATAGTCGAAAAAGAATGTAGTGTGAAAATCTGATGGCTCTTGAAAATATCTTCCTGGTCATTTTGCTGAGCCTGCCAAGAAAACTGATAATTAACAAAAGTAATTTTTGTGACAGAAACAAAAAGGCTGACCATATGCTTTGCTTATAGTCCTACACCATTTCTCTGGAAGAAAAATGGATCTTCAACCACAATTGAGAAGTATTAGAACTGAAAATACAGTTCATTACTTACCTTGAATAAAAATAGATTTCATTTTTTATGTTCAACTGCATTATTAGAAGCATCTAAACATTTGATTAGCAAGTTTTGCTAGGCCCAGGGGCATCTGGCTGAGTTGAGGTGCTGAAGCATTTATGGTATAACCTGTGCTAATGTATGAGCTCTGTCCATAGTCAATTCAAATAGTGTAAAAAAACCCCATAACTGCCTCAGATTTCATTATTCTAGAGGGGAAAGTCCCACTGAGGGTGATTCCTAACTGCTTCTGAGAGAAAAAACCAATTCATAGGCCTCAGTGCTGTGGAATGGAGTCAATGCAATGCAATCAGGATGGACTGCACAGAGGGGTTTGGTATAAATGCATGTGAGCACACCTGTGAAAAGTGTTCTGTTGTAGCACCTCAAAAAGTCTTGCAGGCCAGTGAAATGCCTTAGCTTTTTCATATTTAATATTTCAGTACTATCAATGCTAATGGAATTCTGGCACATATAATAATTTCTGTGTGTTACGAAGGCGAAGTTACTCACACCTTTGCTGTAAACAGCAGGTTTCTTTAAGAACTGTCTACATCCACTATGTTTTTACTTGGCAACAGGAATTCAAACAGCTCTTGAATGACAATATTGAGTTTCCCTTACTGCTGAGATGCCCAGTAAATCTGTTTATTGGTAGTGGTCACTTGTGGCAAGAGCAGCAGTAGCCTGGGAAGCAGAGCAAACCTTGTGACCTCCTTTTTCCAGCTGCTACAAACAACTGCCTGTTTAGGAGGATAATTCCAGCTTCTTTCTGCTGACCTGTGCTGGATTCAGGTTACTATCCTGAAAGGAAAAGCCTGTCAAGGGTCATGAAAAACTTCGAATGCATTTATTTTTAGGACACTCAAGCAGAGGGCTAGCAGAGATGAGTAAGACTTTGAATAACAGAAGATCACCATTCTTCAAACAAACAGTGACTATCTGACCTGTATTTGAAGATAGCTCGTGGTATCTTTCTTTCTTGTGGTATTTCAGTACCTGCATGTAGTCAGAGGCAAAGGAATTCTGGTCTCAGCACAATTCCTGTGATGATGAGCCAGAGCTCCTTCAGGTAAGACCTGGGGTACATTTTGTCTGTGCACTGGGTGAGAGCCATTGCACTACACGTGATTGTTATTCTTTGTGTGGTGTCTTCAATATTAACCATTGCCTTCATTTCTCCCTGGGAGTAGTTCCCTGAAAAGGAATACAATATTAATAATCTTGAAGCATTGAGAAATGTTTGATGTGAATATGCTTTAATTACCTTACAAAACAGAATCAATAAGGAAATATCTGTTGTCTTGAAAATGGTTCAGATAAATTGAATAGAGAATTCATATGTGTTTATCAAACAATCCAGATCAGAATACTCTTGTTTGCAGAAATTGAATGCAATCTAGCTTAAAACAGCAAGAAAAGAAATTCCTTTCTGATTAAAGACTACTGTGAAGGGCAGGTCAGCCTCTGATTTCAATGGTCATTTTAGAAACACTGTGTGAATACAACAATAATACAAAGATGAAGGATTTAAATCCTCTTTAGGGTGAGACAAACCCACAGTTCTTAAAAACCACACTGCTCAACCTGAGAGAGAGCAGGACTTTACTGCCACTTTCAGAAAGGCTGGAAGCTTTCTCTGGAAACAGGAACCAGTCAGTGTCACCACAGCAAACACCCAGAGATATCAGCGAGGGCTGGAACTTCAGCCAAGCATCTCAGAACAAAATCAGAAAAACTCTTTAGTGACCAAGATTCAGCATTAGTGCAAAAGCTTCTGCTTATAAAATAGTGAGGGGGGAAAGAAGACATGCTGTATAGGTGAAATCTCAGTAGACTGATTCAGTTTTTTCCATGAAGCATTAGCAAGGTTTTAAATAGCTGCAACCTGCATATTAAAAATGCCCATGTGTATAATGTATGAACAAGGGCACCTTGGCTGAATACATTATGGAACAGAACTGTCCTCTTTACCCCCTTCACAGCCACTCTTCTGCTTGCTTATGTGAATAGCCAAGAATAGTGATGAGCCCTTATCAAAAGTTAAGTTAGGCAGTCAATCAATAGATTAAGACTCTATTTTTTTTTTTTTAATAAGCATTCCTCCACCAGTTGCTTTCTCTCCACCACTTTCTAAAATCAGGCCATTTCTCTGCAGCTCTTTATTTTATCACAAAGCCTCAAAAATGATCATGTTTTACCTACAGACTGACTGAGGCTTTTTTGTGATTCATTCACCTGCTGCTCCAGCAAAGACATAATCCCATCTTCATTTATATACCTGACACTGTTCACACACAGGGAAGAATGTCTGCTACCAACAGGAGTCTGCTACATCTGCTGTGCTTGATAAATGTGAAGTGTGGCAAAAACCTCTCTGCAGCTGTTTGTCTTTGTTTTTAGCATGAGACAAAGTAATGATGCTCTTGTAGGGCAGGAGTGACTCGCCAAATATTTCAGCAAGATATGTAGATTTTATGCTGTGCTATTCAATAAAAAAGAAATACTGATCCTGACTAGCTATATATTCCTGACCCATAAGCCTATTTCAAGAAACAGAGGCACAGAAGTTTTTGATCAAAGTAGTTTGATTTCCTCCCCTTAAGTATTGTTTCCCTGTGTAGCCATTCTGTTGCAGCTCTCAGTGGAAGCACTGGCAATTCTGCTTTTTAATGATGCACTCACTCTAACGATGAAGGGGAAAAAAGAGTGCAAGTTTTCTGGTCGAGGCAGCTCTTGTCTGTGCTGCTGGTTTTTAGCTCTCAAGTGAGTGGAACAATGTAGAGCTCCAAGAGATGAAGCTTCTGAATTGCTGTTATCAGTGAGAGCTTGCTGAGAAAATGAAGTGCATGCCTACACTGCTATTTCATAGTCCATGGAAATTAACACCATTTTAGGCCCTGCATGCAGGTCTTTACAGATACCTGGAATGTATTTTTTCCATCTGACTCATGTCTCTGTGAGTCATTTATGGGGCTTTCATATTCAGAGGTATTTTTTAGGCTATTTATGATTCTTCTTTTTGGGTATATTTAAGCCCTCCTTTTTACAGGGGCTCAGCACACAAGGAAGTTTCCTGTGGACAGTAATTTAAAATTTTAGAAATTACTACGATGTTCAGAAGATGCAAATCCCTTCCTATTGTAATCACAATTGATTTCCAGGAGCAGGCCATTATTTACTGCTTTTCATCATAAGTAGGGAAGTCTGGTTTGCCCCTTCTTGTGTGACCTGGACAAATCTCATACTCTTGGCAGCCCTCAGCGTTCCTCTGGCCCAGAGCTGGAGCAGGGGCAGGGCAGAGCCCTCAGCAGGCTGTGCCACACTGGTGTGGAGCTGGCAGAGCCACAGAGGAGACAAAGCCTTGGCCACCCACCCCATGGCTGGGAGCAAACAGCAGGACTGCAGGGACAAAGCAAAAGATACAAGAGCACTAAACTCAGCTACTGTCTGTGCTGAAAGAAAAAACAACACCAGCAGACAAAGGCATTGTCTTAAAGGACTCAGGGATTATTGCTACCTCCAGTGGAGATTTCACTGGTTTTGTGTTGTGCACCATCTTATTACACCAAGGGCATGAAATTAAATTTCCTTTCTTCTCCAAGACTATTTGCAAGTTCCTTCCCCATCAACACGTACTCCTTGAAAATGACTGCCAAATTTTGAAGGTGTTAGAAGAAAGCAATCAATTCCTGTTTAAAATGATCAGATAATAGCAAAAAAAAAAAATCTTTCTGTCTGCCTTTTCAAACCCCTATTGAGATAAAAAGGGTTTGTGTGTGAAAAAATCAAAAACTCCAAGACACAGCACTTTTGTGGGAAGGTTGGAATTGTCTTTTCAGGGCTTTCTCTTTATGCTGAAAATTTTTAGAGATATAGATTTGAACAGACCAAAAAAAAAAAAACCAGGATGAGACTCCCTAAAAGAAAAGAAGCAATATTTAAATGATGTGTGATTTCACTGTTGCCTGAGGGCGTGCTGCATTCATCAGGAGAGGCCCCCAGGATATTTGGGTGTGGGGTGCTCAGGCTGCCTCCCTGGCAGGTCATTCCTGCTGTCCTGCAGCATCCATGCCCAGGGGGCTGGGGGCTCCCCGAGCATCCCTGCACTCACAGGGCTCTCTGTGCCATCCCAGGGGCCAGGCAGACTCTCAGGGTGAGGGATTGATTTCCTGCAGGAAAAGTTCTCCTCAGTTCAGAAGGTTCCTGGGCAGGCCCCTCGGGAGCCTGAGTGCACAGCACAGTGAGCAGTGTGGGGCTGGCTCCTTCCTGACTCTGCAGCAGCCTCGGGGTGACTGAAATAAATCCACCAAAGAGCAGGAGGGAGTGCAACAGCAAGAACAGAACAACAGGAGGGCTGAATGAAAAACACTTATTAGAGATGCACTGGAATGAATGAAACTGCAAGGAAAAAACACTTTGCCAGTGGGTGCAGTGCAGGCACCCCTGTCAGAACTGCCTGTGCTGCATGCTGTGTCTCAAATTAGGAAATTGAGCTGATGTGGCTGGTTTGAAACCCAGGCTGGCTCCTCTGCACCTGCAGGAGGGGTCACTGCACTGATGGCCCTGGAGAAAGGGGACATCCCCTCCCCAGCAACCTTCCTCTGGCCTTGGCACACATTCTGCAATGAGAAAAAATCTTAAATATTCGATTTTTATGCTAGATTAAAAGAATTTTACTTTTGGCCAGTTAAATTAATT
Source organism: Thryothorus ludovicianus (assembly GCA_013397245.1). Lineage (NCBI taxonomy): Eukaryota > Metazoa > Chordata > Aves > Passeriformes > Certhiidae > Thryothorus > Thryothorus ludovicianus. The sequence goes on from VZTB01008347.1 coordinate 419,428, forward strand.
TTTCAAATCCACTGTGTTCTTCTTATAACTTTTTTGATTAGTTGGACACAGAAATCACTTTTTGAAATATGGTAAGAGAAAACATCTATTTAGCATTAGAGTGGGAGGTGTAATCTGTGGCTTTATTGTTCTTATTTTAAATCTGTATGAGCATTTCTTATGATAGTGGAATAGAAAAATGTGGGAATCAATACACAGTGTTTCCATATGAGCTAGCAGAATTGAGGAAGTGCAGCTGGGGATAGAGAATGGCTAGAGGCTGCTTTGTAATCTACAGTGTGAGATCGTCACCTATGTACTTTTCCTTTCTTCCTTTCTTTCTTCTTTCTTAGAAATAACTTCAGTCAGTTTATTGATTTGTTTTTACCCCAGATGTTTAAATTGTAGAAGTTGTGACTCCTGCTTTCACCAGATGCCTTCCACCTTGGCAGCACTTGTAGGCTGCAGTCAGAGCTGCCTCACATGTTTGGAAAAGTCCTGGATTTGGGAAGGCCCTGCCAGATCATGGAATGGGAGCATCAGAAACCAAGGCTGCCTCACTGTAGTGCTTTGCAACACCAAAGTGCACATTAGTGTTTTATGTAAGGTTTAATAACAGCTTCTTCCTCGAGCGCTCCTGTTTTTAAGCCAAAAAGCACAATAATGTGACAAATAGGAGGCAGGGTGTGCAGGACATGTGCACAGCACTAATCTATGCATCCTCATTCTCTGTTTGATCTGCATTCGAGAATTTAATCCTGCTTCTTTGTGGATGCAGATGGCTCATTTGCACTGCAGCCAGCCGTGGTTTCTCCACTGAGGACAGAGCAGTGGATGGCCACGTGGGACTGCACAAAGCTAAATTCCTTCACTTGCTCACGTGGCAGTAACATAATGGAAGTAAAGAGAGGAAGGACTAACAATTCTAGAATAGAGATTAACTTTATACTGTACACACAAAAAGCAGCCAGTAAATGTAAATGTGCTGTCAGGAAATGAGTCTTCTCTGCCTCAGTTTCCCCATCCATAAGTGGAGTTGGTCCACAAAGTTTCGTGGCATCCTAAAATTTTTAGACCCAGTCATAGATCAGGCAGTTTCTTACAGGAGACTATTCCTCATTAAAAATGGTTTCTAGTCAGGACACTTTCCCTTGGTCTCATCTGCTTTTGTAATGTCCCATTATTTCTAATTTCTTTATTGCATTTTTCTCTCAGCCCGCTCTCTGAAGTTGCTCTCCCAGCACAGTCACAGTTTCTGTGCCACCCTTGGCCCGTGTTCAGCTATGGTACATGATTCTCATAAATGTTCCCCATCAGTCAGATTGGTCTGGGCTTAAACATTAGCACTGCTTCTTGGGTTCTTTCCCCTAAGCTCAGTGTCTCACCATCTATCATTGCCCATGTTTTATAGCTTGTCAGCCAATTTAAAATCCATGGACAGTGCTCATTTCTAACCCATCTGAGTTTAATTTTTCAAGTGCAATTTCTGAGGTATTGCATCTGCTGTCTACTGATACTGGATACAAGATCCAAAATTGCTCAGGGTTACGAATTTGTGACCCCCCACTGTAATCAGCCTGTGCTCCAACACGTATGTCTGGGATCATAATTTCACTCATTGCTGTTTATTGCTCATGTTTCTGCTGTCAGCTGCTTGGTTTTCTTCAAAAAACCCCCAAAACCTCACTTCTGTTATTTTCCTAGGGAATGTAATGTGGTTTACCAGATGATCATTTCCACGATTACTCTTTATTCATCTTCTAAAGTTCAGTGCCATCCAGCCATCTGGTGTTCCATTAGCTCTGCAAAAGCCCTAGCCTACAAAGAGAAAAAAAAATGCATGGCTAATTTTAAGTGTGTGAATCTTAATGATACAAAGAAGACTGCTCATATTTTTTGACAGAGGCATATAGATAACTCTTGCAGAACCAGGCTATAAAATACTCTCAAAAGATTTCTGTGGTTAATCATATAAAGTAATTAGCATGAACACTGCAATGTACTAATAGGCCTGAATTAAGGTTTTCCATGCATTTCTTTACTAGCTCTTTATCAATCACCTGGGCATCAGATTTGTGATAACATAAAGAGCAGTGTAAGTGTTCACCTGAAAGGGGCTGATGGTTGTGTGCTTTCAGGACATTTGGAATCAGATGTAATGTTCATCCTTTCTTAATTAGCCACTTTGCTTTCTCTCTTCCTCATTGCTGCCAGAGATCCATGTATGAGTACATTCAGTTTAGAATCAGCATGATCTTTTCTTGGTCTTCTTCCTTAAACAGCAGATTTTCTCTCTTAAACTACTCGTCCTCACTAATGTGTGTGTAAAACCCCATCTTCTTTGTTTTGTATTCTGCAATGGGAATTCATTTCTTTCTGTCTAGAGAGGTGTTACTGCAGAGCAGGTTTTTTCCTACCCCTTTTTCTGACTGTGTCTGAGAAACACCTTTCAATTTGTTAATGCATTGCTTAGTTAAAAAGCATCTGCCCTGCACCAATTTTTAGCATGCCATTATTTAGGTGTGAACCATTTTGTGAAAGGCAGTTTGTTACTGCTTTATATCATAAATATCCTTTAAACACCTACTCTTTGAACTTCTGACTCATCAGTCTGGCATCTAAAATTCCCTTCTGCTAATTACAAAATACTGATCTTGCTCATTACCACGTAACAATAACACCTAGTTAGGCACAGAATGCTGTTTCTGCTGGCAAACTGCAATGTCTCATGCCTCAGTGCTTTCTGGCACTTAGCTTATTAAATCAGTTTGCACATGCCTCTGCAAAATCCAGAATGTTCTTTTGTAGGCTTCTGAATTCAGGCTGGGTGATGTGGAATATGCAGGATGAATGTCACTTGTTACCATTAACCTACAGAGCTTAGCCCAGCCCAAAAATGCATTGTGGTGCATTTTGCTGAGCAACAGAGGAGATTATGTATTTTATCTTTTTGAGTATGGATCAGTAAAACAAGGAGAAATTAAGTGCTGGAAAATATTAAATAAATATTAATCAGATTAGGAAACAGCAAAGTCACCTACGGGCCTCTAACTGATTTGAGTCAGCTGGGACTATTCAGGGTTACTTTATCTGCTTTTATATCATTTATTTGTTATGTGCATTTTCATACAAGAACAGCCTAGGAGAAGGGAACATCCTGAAGGTAACTTGACCAGGAGAAACAGAACAGACTGGCTGAACTCTGGAGCTGGGATATGCACAGATGTAAAAAATCAACAAATACCTCTTCTTCTAAAACAAAACCACAAAATATCCCCAGCAGGATCTTTCAGATTAAAAGATTCAAATTCCCACTATGCACTTATGTAATCACAGTTCAGATGAGAAATTATTAATGCTAATGATAAGCAAGTGTTTGGGTGACATACCAGTATTAAACTCTCATCTAGAAAGCTACATAGGTAGTAAGTAAGTCTGAAATAAACACTACAATGTGTTTCCAGACCTCCACAGGTCAGGAAAAAAATGCATTTGTAAACTTCCAGATACTGAAAGAAAGCCACTTCTAGAAAGCCTTTAGATTAAAAACACTGTGAATTAATTTCAGGTTTAGCATCCAGTCCTGATGGACCAGGATGTTCCTTGGGATAAGCAAACATGGCATCTGCAGAAAGAAGAAACTTCAGCAGAGCCAGCTCAGTTCAGGATCATTTAATGCAAAATCTCCATGCAATTTCCTTTTATTTAAACCATTATTAAGAAATATCCTTCAGCTTATCACATGTGAAGCATAAGCTTCCTTTGGTATTAACTTTGACACTTGGGGGATTATATTAATATAGGTGATAGTACCTGTTAGCGAGCATCCGACTGTCCTCAGTGCAGAAGGATTTACTCTTGTTATTGATTTGTTGGCTAATATATTGGTTGGAAATCCCCTGGTATTGCTGGTGGCTGCGTATTCTAAATTTTATTGGATTTGCGGGCAATTTTCCTCTGTCTTTAAACTTATGATCACTTTATAAAAAGAAGAGCCCAAGAGTAAGCTGAAAAACAATCTGTGTTTTCATCTTGCTGAAAAGGAAAGCTGTCTTGTTTAGCTTTGTTGCTGGTGTTGATTGCCTTTGTCTGGCTTTTGTCGTGGTTTCTCTCGAGACAGGCACCAAGCTGAGAATGCTGCAGAGGCAGCGAGAGGAGCCATTACCGCTAATGGGCAGAGGGTCAGCGGGCAGGCTCTGTGCCATGGAAATCAAACCCGCACACCCTCCAGCTGCACGGGCCACAAGGGCTGCTCACAGTTCCTTCACAGCCTCCGTTCCTCCTGCCCACTGCCCTCAGTCCTTCAGGCACCGGGCAATGGAAGCCAAGGACAATCCAGCCTGACCCCTGACACAGCCCCTGCCCCGTGACACAGCCCAGGGTGGGCAGGCCAGGGGACACGGGGCTGTGCGGGGCTGGGACAGAGCCAGGGAGCAGCTCCTGCATCCCAGGGGGTGCAGGGTCTGTCCCCTCACTGTCCCTTCCCTGCAGGTGGGACAGAGCCAGNCCGCCATCCCAGGGGGTGCAGGGTCTATCCCCTCACTGTCCCCTCCTGCAGGTGACAGCCAGGGAGCAGCTCCTGCATCCCAGGGTCTGTCCCCTCACTGTCCCCTCCCTGCAGGTGGGACAGAGCCAGGGAGCAGCTCCTGCATCCCAGGATGTGCAGGGTCTGACCCCTCCCTGTCCCCTCCTGCAGGTGACAGCCAGGGAGCAGCTCCTGCATCCCAGGGGGTGCAGGGTCTGTCCCCTCCTACAGGTGACAAAGCAGGGATCAGTTCCTGCATCCCAGGGTCTGTCCCCTCCCTGCAGGTGACAGCCAGGCAGCAGCTCCTGCATCCCAGGGTCTGTCCCCTCCCTGTCCCCTCCTGCAGGTGACAGCCAGGAGCAGCTCCTGCAGGCTCCAGCCCGTGGTGGTTTGGTTTCCCCATCCCTGTGCTCCAGTAATCAATACATTCTCAGTCTCTGTTACTGGGTCCCCAGGACAGGTAAATTGATTTATCTTTATCTTTTCTTTGGCAAGGTGTAATTCCTCTGTCCTTACACACTAGAATTTCTGGTAGAATACCGTAGAAATGTCACAAATAATAAATGCAAAATTGGGCGTCTAGGACACAAAATGTCTCCTCTTTAGTTTCCTTTAAGATTGATTCATAAAACTTGGTCAGAATTAAGAAAAAGGGAGTTTAATTAAACCCATATTGGGAAATGTCTAAAGAAAATAAAGTGTTTCATTATGTTCTCTTAATATATCCTACAATATTCATCCAATTAAGGTTGGCACTCAAGTTATTTTAAAGATGTGGCATGAATAAGATAACCTAAGATATTGTATGATTGCTCCAGCTGAGACATAATAGTTGAAAGTAATTTTTTCCAATAAAAATAACAGTGAACAGTGCTATTAATTCATTGTAATGATGCTATTGGGAGAAGTGTATGACTTCCACTGCTGAATAATCAACAAAAGTAAATTAGCTTTAAGCAACAAAATGTGCATATATGTGTATGTCTGTAAGTGTAAATGACCTTGAGAAAGAAGAATTGAGAAAAGCAAGTTAAATACAGTTTTAATCATCATAAGAATTTTTTTAATTATAGATTTTAAAATAAAATCCATGTAAATTCAATACTCTGTAAGGCAAAATTAATTGTCAGTCTCTTCTTACAAATTATAACTAAAATTCACAGACATGTACTCGTATCTGAAACCTTTCCAAATTTCAGCTTTGAAGAAATATGGTCCCTGGTGCATTTCATTTTTGTTTCTTATCAAGACATACAGGAGCAAAACATTAATTTTAACAAATCTGCAGTTTCTTACTCTTTGCCTCTCAGTCCTCACTGCCTCTTTCAAGTTGGCTCTATTTAAAGAGGAACCATTTCTCCCTTGTAGGTATTTTTGATCAGTCTTTTTCAAGCTGGTTTAAAACACTGAACTCCTTAACACAGGAAATTCATTTTCAGTTGTATTTATCTATAAATTTGGGGTCCTTCCTTCTTGTTTTCAGTTTGGAGTGCTTCATAGCTGGAAAACAAGAAATACTGCATTAGGTGTTGATTATTTAATAATATCCCCCAACATCTCTCTTTTATTTGTTTTAAGATGGTTGTTTTCCTGTGAAAATGTAGATAGAGATACATAAAGCAGAGTCAAACACTTAATGAAATATTGATTTTTATCTTGTCTTGTACATCCACTGTTTCTCTGCTGCAAATGTGCACAAATATATAAAAACAGAGCATTTCTGAACATAACCCCAGAGTGGCCATTGTGAAATTATTCTGTTGGTTTGGTGGACAACTCTTAGCACAGTTTTCCATCAGAATTTAGTATAGCTTTTTGGCAGAAATATGCCCGTGAAGGGACATGTGAATTCCATAGGATTTCTACATCCTAAAGGTGCAACTTGAATGATGATGGATGTACGAGGCCTAATAAGAAGCAAATTACAGATGCATTAATGTGGTCATTCTAACCACGATTGGTTTTAAGATATTTAAATCTAACAGTACTGATGTACTTCAGCCCACCAAAATTTCAGGCAGATATTCCTTGTGTTGCTTTAGAGTCAAGAATCAAGTCTCAGTAATCAGTTGTGATGATAAATCACCTGAAGTAAACATTGCAATGTTCACATCTATCTGTTATAAGGTATTATTGACTAAAATATGTGAATGATTTTTAATAATTACCATTCATGTGATGAATATATTTGTGACTGTGCTGAATTACAGTGGTTAAGTAGACAAATCATTCTTTTAATTGATTAGAATTGATTAGAATGCATGCCTTAGATTTTCGTTGTCTGGAATTATCAAAAGCTACAAAAGTGCAGCTAAGCCTGTTGCAGTCAGGAGAGGAGTCCAGAGGGCCCAGAGTAAACTCCTGGGCTCACCCCTGATCCACAGCCTTGGTCAGTGCCCCAGGACCTCTCCACTTGTCCCATTAAGGCTCTGAGAGGAAACTTCCCCCACCCTGCGTGTTGTAGCTGTTGGTGTGCTGGGAAAAAAGACAGATTGTGTGGCCGTGAGGGGCAGGAAATTGTTATTAATTTCATCATTATTAACGGGGTCAGTGTGTTCCAGAGCCCTGCACGCAGTGTTGTGTGCCTGTGTGTGAGGGATGTCTCTGTTCACATATTTGAAGCCTCATCTCTGTTTGGATTTTTTTTAATGCTCTGTCAATCTGAGAGGGAGTGGTAATGCACTTGGGCTACGTTATTGTGCCACTTTGCTTTTTATGGCACCTTGTGAAATAAAATGCTTGATTAAATTTTATAAAGGCTAAAAATCTGAGGCTCTAAGGTTCTGGAAAGGTTGGCTGAAAAAAAAATCCTTTATGAGCTTTTATCCCAAGTCTGTTGGTGTTGGCATTTGCAGTGGTTTTTGTGTCCCAGGAAGATCCTCGGCTGAAAAAGTGACTCAGAGATTTTCCATGCACCTCTGGTGTGATGAAAATATGTGTCAGAGTGTAAGGCAGATATCAGAGCCCTAAAGACCTACACAGCTGGAAATAAAATATTGCTGTCCTTAAATTCAAACCAGCGTGAGCTTTTAACAACAGTTTGCAGCTTGGTAGATAATAGGTGTAAAAACACAGATTTAGTGGATCAGGCACCCACACTGATACTGGGTATCCTGGGTTTGCCTGAATCCATAGGAACTAAGATGTAAGAACAATTCTAAATGGGAAAGCAAAAGCTTCTTTTTAAAACTGCCTCTTTAACCTATGAAATAGCACACAGTGTAAAAAACTCATTCACAGAATTTTTTTTTATGTGAAAAGCTACAGACTCTTTAAAACAGGTGACTCTTCCACCCTTATCTAAAGTGAGGAGTTTTGACATAAACTGACTTTAGTGATTTGCACTTTGGCCTTGCCTATTAAAATAAAAGTATACTAAAGACAAAACTAGAAGAAACCGTTATAAATAATGGATACTTTTATTATTCTAAAGCATTTCAATTGCATTTTTGTTGGGAAAGGCCTTATTATAGGGGAATGAAAAAACATTTATGCAGATATGCTACATAATTTGCTTCGCCTGCTCATTTTGAGTTCTAACAGAAAGTTTTGAAGATCTGAGCAGAGAAAGTCTTCCTAAGCAAATAAACTATAATAGTGATCTAACATATGCCTTCAGCCATCTGTGCTTTGCTGGCTTATAAAATTTCCATGAGAGTTTGTTTTGATGATGTAAGCAGCATTTTCTCATGCTTTCTATGCATGAGAAAACAAACAAATGCAGGGATATTTCCATCAGTGAAATCTTGTCAGTGTCCAGTTTTCTGCAGGAAACAGTGCTCCAGTGGCATTCCATATCCTCTCCACTACCTATAAACCAACAGGCCAAATCCTTAGGGAAAAAATAAAATAATCTTCTCTATAATCCTATAGATTGCCTTTTTCACATGTATTTTCTGTTAAGCAAATACTATTAATGAACATTTTCTAAGATTGATTTTCATCTAGCAAAAGCTAGAAAAAACTTAGCTCATCTCTCAGAGGACTGGAACAAATCAGTACTGGAACAAGTCAGTGATTAATGTGAATTTCTGGAACTGAAACTTTCTCCTGGAAGGATAGAATGTGTTTATTTTAAAGGAAGAGACTCTAATATTAAATCTCTTAGATGCTTTAAACATGCTAAGCATATTTAAAGCTATTTGTCTTAGAGTAAATATGAAGTGCTAGAATTTTGATTCTACTGAACTGGATAGGAAAACCATCCTAGGAGGTTCCTCTAGCTCCACAAAGTTTCCAGCTCAGTCACTGGAGCTTACAAGTGTCTGCTCTTTAGAACCTTCCTGCTAAATGTAAGCTTCTGTTCTTCCATTTAGAAATTCAGCTGAATACTTACAAACACAAGAGCAGCCCCTGGAGAGCTCTGTCTGAATTGTTCTCTGGACTATGCATTTTGAAAATGTGCATTAAACTTTGATGTTGGCATATCTTTTAGGGCTGTTCAGTGTAAGCACTGGGTGTTCAGAGAGCTGGGAAATCTGCTCACCCATTTGGCTTTTACTCTTCTGGAATAACCTGTTGAGAAGCTAAATCCACACTGCCATATTTCCTCCTATAAAATTAGAATATTTGCTTACTGGATCACTTTTCATGCCAAAATGTTGAAATTACCATATAACTGTCTTTGGGCTTTTTAAGAGATATGACAGAAATATAACAATATCTGGTATCATCAAGTGTGCTGATGTTAAAATTTAGCAGAATACCTGTTTTACTATTTTTAGGTCTCTGAGTTTTGAAAATTCATCTCTCCTATTGCTGGTTTCCTAGCTTTATGTGCTCTCCAGAGGTTGCTGAAAAATTCACCATGTCTTCCTGCTCATTATCAATTACTCTTCCTCCTTCTAGCAGTTCTATGCTAGTCTGATTCTGTGGGGGAAAAACCCAAAGCACTGCTGTTACAAGATTTAAATACTCTGGAGTAGACTGAGATAAGCTGGGGAGATATTCCAAATATTTCAATGACAACAAATTTAAACCAAGAGTGATTTTCACAGGACATTGGAAGGAGATTGTGGAATTAGAAGCAGAATGGTGATCCCCCTGCTCATGTTGAGTGCAGCCAGAAAAGTTTATTTGATTTGTACACAGTGTTGTCTTTGTTTTGCTAGGAAAACTTTCAAAAATTCTGTCACTTTTTGCACTCAAAAGCAAAAAATAGATTCAAGTACCAGGGGAAAGAATATAAAGCCTTGCAGAGCTTTTGCAGTCTCACAGAAAAGTTGTAAAAAACCTGTACAAAGAGATCTAGAGATGGAGATGAGACTCAGCCAGGTTTTGCAGAAACCACTGGGGAAAAAGGAGCACAGAAACGTGTCCAGAAAAGCCCTCTCACAGGCAGCATTTCACTGCACACACCACTGAGAGCACCTCGGGGTGTTTTGCACAGACTTTCAGTGCCACAGCACTGCTGGGTTTCCCCTGTTGGAGCTGGCCCACAGGGAGCCCTGCAGGTAAACTGAGGCACGGGGGCTTTGCTCTGAATTCCCTTCCTACAGCAGCCACAACACCCAGGGAACCAATTCCCCTCCAGGGCCAGCCCACAAGGAGCAGCTGCCAAATGCCCCCTTCCACACCCTCAGCTGGGCCACCCTCTGGGATTCTGGGTCTGTCTTGCTGCCATAGCACTATTCTAATTTTCTGCCAGTGTCTTCTGTTGGCAAGTGCCTTCTGCCACCTCTGAAACTCAAAAATAAAACTTGTGCTCCTTACCTCTGTGGCAGCACTATTGCTCTTTAATGGCAAATAAAAATGGTAGCAAAATGTTTGCTGCTGTAGTAAGGATTCTTTAACTTGAAAACATTGTGAAAGAATGATCTGGTTATATTTAAGATAGAATAAAAAAGTGTAGAGGATAGAAACCTTGGTGCTTTGTGCTTTATTTTATTTAACTGAGCAGCTCCTCACATCTAAAGAAAATATCCCTTAATATTCCCTTACATCCTTTTTTTGCACTTTCCACAGATGCTGGTCATTTCCAAGGACAGAATATTGGACAGGATATCTGGCACAGCAGATCCAGTGCCCAAATTCAGGGTGACTCGTGGCACAGCTGCTGTCCTTTGGCCCTGGAGCCTGTTCCCTGTGTCATCCTCTGATAAGGTGCAGCAAAGTGACAAGTTACCTAGATGTATTTAATGTGAAATGAAATATGTTGCTTTTTTTTTTGCTTCTGTTTATTAATTTTTTATTTTAATGGCATGCCATCCTAAAATATATACCTGAAAATACTTCTGAACTCAGGAGCATATTAGCCTACAGGTCACTTTATTATTTATTTATGCTTTCTTTCATACTGTCATGCTGCAAAAAATGCAGCAAAGAGACTCTGAGTTTTAGGAGAGGTAGGTAATGTCACAGTGCAGAATTAATAAAATAATTAGCAATAGCAATTATGTTTTTTTCTTGTGTCCCATACTGCTTTGAAGACATACCTGTGTTTCTATGTTTGCACAGGAAAATACTAAAATTACTGCTAAAACCTTTCCTGTTCTGCCCTTCCAGATCTCCACTGCTTCAGTGAAGCCTTTTGCATCCTGACCTGAGGCAGGTTTGGTTTGTGAATGGTGGCAGGTTGTTTTTAAGCTGTGTGTGCTCAGCCTGCTGCACTCCACCCTTCACCCCAACCTCCCTCCACACAAGCTGAGAATTTGAGGGAAGAGAGTAAAGGCAGAGCCCCCCCATGGGACACTCAAATGTGGGTAAGTAGGTATAAACATCTAAAAACTGGAGGTATAGGAGAAAATTCAAGGTTTTTGTGTGGAGAACTTTCACTTTTTCTCAGGAAAACTTGAATTAGGACAGAGAAGTTACACTGAGATCAATGTCTCGTTTTTGCTCCCATAAAGAGTAGATGTTGATGGCTATTGATGATAATTATGCAGCAAAATCTAGGTTAAAAATCATGCCTGAGCTGTGTGTCCACAATGCTTGGATTTCCAGGCAAGCAATGAGTGGAAGAGGTGGGTTCATCTGGCACTTGGTATCATCTCCTTGAAAAGAATTCTGTGAGTATGCAGTTCAACATGTGAGTCAGGTAAGACCTACAAATAAAGCAGGGTGAGATTCTTGCTGCTGCTTATTTTGAAATCAGTTTTGTGCAGTGCAATAAGTATCTCATTGTCTGATAAAGTTTTGGTTCTAAATAGTTTGGTTTAAAATATATTCTTAAGAGTTGTTATTTTCTGGAAATTCTGTAAAACTTTTCCATGTGAATTGAGTTCCATATCCAGGAGAAAGAGGCATACTTAGGGCTAAGAACTGCACTCTTAAATTAATGTCAATAGCAGCTGTGTGTGAGCATCCAAGGACAGACTTTTTTTTTCTCAGGGTATGTTCTACTTTGATGTTCCTAGAGTCTATAACCTTTTAAAGTTAATGGGAGTTACATGCTACAGTATACATCAAGGAAAAAAGATACACCCTGCGGTTAAATATAATAACATTCCTCCTCATAGAGCACTACTGGGACCTGTGTTCACATTGCTGAGAAACAGGCCTTGAACTGGGCCCTGTACCAGTGATTTATGTGGTTATTTGCATCTGCCACTGCAAACAGAAATAGAAATGTTGGCCTGTCATGGCAATGGGCAGACTAAGGAGCTCTTCCTGCACCGTGACAAATCATTGGAGTGGCAGAGGAGCAGGCAGCAGAGCTGCCTGGCAGCACTGCAGCAGCAAGGGCTGACCTGCTCACGGGGATGCCCCTCAGGGCTCTGGAGCCCTGCGTGTGTCTAGGGCTGGCCACTGCTGGAGAGGCAAGAGGAGACTTTCTGGGTTTCTGTCATTGTGTGTGTGCCTGGAACAGAATCTCCCTGTAGTTCTCCAGTCCTTTCAGCTGTGAAATCTTGCACGTGTGTGTGTCTGTGTGTGTGTCTGTGTGTGTGTGTGTGTGCCCACGAGCTCCTCTGCTCTGAGGGGCCCTTTGACACCCCCAGCTCTCACCCCCGTGCTCGAGCTCCCCTCCTGCCCTGGAGCTGCTGCACAAACACCGTGCTGTGACTGTTTTGTTCAGAGACAACAGCCATAACTATTTAATAACCAGGCAGTGCCTCAGGAAAGGGAATGTGCTGTTTACCCTTGAGTATACCGTATCATTTGATCTGCCTGCTCTGGGGGACACCTTTTGCATGCAGCACATTTGGTATTGATGAGGCGATGCCAGGGCAGCTTCCTGCTCTCCCTGCTGCCTGGAAGTGGCTGTAGTTATTAACATGATGGCTAATCAACAAGAATAGCTGCCAGACACTATTTAATGGCCTCAGATTTCTCTTCTCCAGAAACTGAGGACATGAAAGACAAGTGTGCAATATGTTCACTGATTGCAATATGTTCATTCTTATCTCTCCGTGTTTTTTGTTGAAATCCAGTTACATTGTTCCACTGGAGTCTGAGCCACAGTATGGAACAAGAACCTGTTCTACAGGACTTCTTAAAAGGAAAATAAAACCAAACCCTGCAGATACCACTACCTTGTGATTATCTTCCCTGAAAATATCCATCTTACACTGTAGTTGCAAACAAGTGGCGTGTGTACTCTCTGCTGTGGGTGTTCACTACACTATTGTTTCAGTTGAGTAAGCTTGATATTTTAAACAGTATTGCCATCTTGTGGCACGACAAGTTTTAACATTTTGTTTCTTTTTGCAACTTTTTGATCTTTATTTATTGGCAAGAATTCCTGGAATGCTGTAGCACTAGCAACAGAATAAGTACTGCCCCAGCCACAAAAGATTCACAGAAAGAAAAAAAGCCTATATCTGAATGCCATAATATATCTGAGTGCTTGTCCATCCAGATGTTTGTTTTTTTTTTTCTTTCTTTCCTTCTCCCAAATTTGCCCTAAACCATGACAGTGCTCATCAGTCCTTTATCAATGTAATTTTATCTTCTTCCACTGAAAGGAAGGGAGTAGGGTCATTGTGAGAAGCCTGATTGTAAGGACTGCCTTATTAATCATTGCCCACTTTTGAAATTAGTTTGTTCCAGACACAAATCCTTCAGGAAGTACCTGGGCTCTCCTGGTGTTACGTGCTCCCACTGAAAGAAAGAGGCTGTGACTTCTGCTGCAGATTAAGAGATCAGCAAAGCATGTTTCTGTCTCTTAAGAAAAATGTCAAGCTACTTATTGTAGTGTTGTGATGGTTCAGGTTTCAGAACACACTGCACTGATGTACTGCACATCCCTTATACCCAGAACCTGACTGAGATAAAAGATGAGGATTAAGTTTATCTGTGCATGAACGTAGTGAACATCTGCCAAAATACAGTTATTTTAATTCTCCTGTTCAACAAAGCTGACCATCTGCTCTGTAATCAGCAAAGATCTTGTTCTGAGAGCTAAATCAAAAGATCACCTGTCTCATGTTCCTTGTTCTCACTTACCAGAAACAATATTTTAATGGTGTCCATCTGTAGGAGGTACCTGCAGCAGGTACACACTCAGCCAGTCAGAACTGGCAGCTGGAGCTTTGGAAAGCAGAATGTCAGTTTAAATGTTTAGGCTCTATCAGTGTCTAAAAGCTATCAAATTAGGTGTACTGCTTAAAAGAGTCATTCTGTATAATTGGAATACAGAATTTTCAGACACCTATAAAAGCCAATGGTACAAATTAAAATATATGCACATTTCCTAAGGCAATACTAAAGTCTGCAATGAAACCAGTGAACTTTTATCTTTATATTACACAATAATGCAAAAAGGTTCTATCACTGCATAAATATAAAGTGTAATACAATAATACACAAATTGACAAAGTAGTGTTTAATATGAGAAACTGAGTTTTTTAATGTTCTGATTTTAACAGAATTGCTCAAACTACAGAATATTATAATATGGATATTCTACAGAATATCCGTAAATGCATTCCATTTTATGAGGGAAAATAAGTGGCAGATGTTAGAACCTTTACTTCAGTGCTCAATAAGAGAAAAGTGTTAGAGAATAGGATATTGCCAGATCATTTGGTTTACTTAATGGGTTTCTGTGTTCCTTGCACAGCCATCACTGGCCTTGCAGAATTTTATTGTCTCCGTTTTGGAAGCTTTGCAGGGTTGTAAAGATTTCAGCAGTGTTAACTTTCTCAAAGAGGGAAATGTCCCAGGCCCAGGGGTCTGGGGGCTGCCTGAGGAGCAGAACCCCCCGTGGGTCCCCGAGCCCTGCCAGCACTCACAGCGTGTGCTGGGCTGCCAAAACTCAAAGTTTTCTCTAATTGAGGCTGCACTGTCGATGCTTTGCACTTAGCAAAAGGCACCATTCATGCTTTGTGCTTATTTGCAGCTCAGCAGAAATCTTTTGTCTAGCATTGGGGGGGAACTTGTTTCTGTGTGCTGGGTATGCTGCTGTCAGCAAAAATTACATGACTTCATCATTTCCTATCAATACCAATTAGTGGTTATTTTCCAGAACAGTCCCATTTAGATGAAGCTAAACTATTAACATTATTAGTATTTACATTACCCTGATGATCATGATTCAGCTTCTTTAATTAGGCACATCAGTATGTCTGTGTAAGAGTGTTCTTCTGTAGACAATCTTTTTAATTTTGTTTTTATTTTTTTTTTGTTAGAGACTCATTACTGATGCATCACTTTGAGCTCCCAGAAACGTGTAGCAATTGGGCCTTATCTTTGAATTGCACATGATCTTTTTGAAATACTTTTTAATTGAAAAATCATAGGATGGCATTCAAGGAGTAGAGATGATTTGAAATGAAAAAGGAAAATTAGGTAATGCTTCTCTTCACCACACAGCTTCACAGCAGCTGGGATTTGCCAGGCCTGTCACTGCAGTTTGACTGCTGGGCTGGGCAGACTGGGGGGAAAGGGCCTCTGATATTCCATATAAACTTGATGCATTTTCCCCTCCTGTTTCAATGTCAGATGTTCAAACTGGTGACATTAGCAAATGATCTCTGGACAGAGCACTCTGCTCTGTGCTAAAGTTGTCCAGCTAATGGTAAAAATGGTAAAAAGTAATTCAGTGTGTTGATAGTGAGTATAATTGAATGCATTCAGGGCACAACTGCAAATCTCTTGAAAATGTCATAAACTGTGCAAAGCTACTTCCTTGGTGACAGTTTGTTGAGCATAAAAATGGAATCTGAAGAGCCTAAGCTATTTATTTCAATTCAGTGAGATACTCAGCAAAGCTTTCAATTCTGCTACATTCCCTACAAATGCAGGGTCTCTTAAACACACAGAGGATGTAAACTATTTTATAAATACAGATCCAACACTGCCTTTTTGTGTATCTCTGTGTATATGCAATATAAACACACCAGTATCTAGAGAAAGAATGTATTTACTTTGCACAATTTAAATACATTCAAAATTAGATAGCAACAGAATGTTGGGTTTATACACTCTTTATCTCTGGCATATTGTTTCTAAAGTAAACAGCAGCAGAGTTTAAAATAGCAAAATTGTCCCCATAGCTTAAATGGCAGCATGGACAGTTTCTCTAAAATCTTTAGATATTTGTTTCAGAAAATTTGTACTCGTTTGTATTTGTATTTTGTTTTCACACTTATTAATGCTTTGGAAAGTCCTCAGTTTTGCTGATAGAAGCATTTGTGGATTTGTGTAGTTTGGCTCCAAGCTACAAACAGGCAAAGGATGCAGAGAGTGTAGAGAATGTCTTAAAGAGTGTTACACAGCTGTGGAGAAAATGTTCCCAACACGTGACACAAGGAATTGTGTTTTCTTGATGTTTTTTTGAGAGCAAAATGCCTTTTATTTTTTAAGAATGATAGAAAAATTCATGGAGCCGTGGCCTGAAGAGTTGTTGCCAAGGTGCTCTAAAGCACGACGTGCCAAAAAGTAATTTTAATTAGCAGCAGCACAAATGCATTTTGAGCTGCTGAGCAAGTAATTATTTCACTCTGTGTGACTGCCTCAAAATGAGACACCAGACAGACCTGTCAACTCTCCTGCTTTCTTTATGACACTCTTCCACGTGAAAAGAGAGGCAAATAATTTTTTCTCTTTTCCTTCTTCCAAATCTGAAGTCACCTCCCACCACAGTAAATATTTCAAGTGGCCATGTAGAAACAGAATGTATTCCTGCAAAATAGTGAAGGGAGAAGGACAGACATCAGGTTTCCTAAAAACAAAACAACATAAAGACAAATTTGAAAAAGAACTGCCATTCCTGAGAAATAGAAGGAGTAGGAAGAGTTCAGACTGAAGATGCTTTACTGTGTAAAGGGTGTTGAGCTTCAGTAAAAAGTTCTCCACTATTCCCTCATTTGTTAAGATGAGGGTGAATTTAAATTTCATCTCACTGTAAAACCATACAAGCATCTTTAAAGATGTTCTGATTTCAGTTGGAACTCAATAAAAAATAAGACTCAATATTTCAAACACTTTAAGAGAAATATGCATAAAGAAAACAAGTTAACTGTATCTTGTCTCAGTCTCAGTGCTATTTTTTTTTTCTATAGTGATATCTATTTGATCTCAATGAAAATTCTGGATGCACAAGAAATGTGAGATTGAACCATTAATTTTCCCAGAAATAGAAACTTATTTGCTAATTCAGATTCCCATAAAGTTATTTGCAGAAATTGAGTATAAAGTGATCCATAAATATTTCATTTAATTTCCAGCTAAGGGCCTAAGGGATATCCTGGAAGCACAAGGAAAGAAAAAAACCCAACACGTAGATGAAGATGTGTGCATATAGTGTGATACACACACACATATATATGTATATATGTACACATACACGATCAAATGTTTGATTTTACACTAGTCAGACCACTTGTTTGCTAATACTTTAGGGTAGACAGATGGATTGAATAAAAACCTGCAATTATAGGTTAAGTAACAAATTTTATGAGTGTGTAAGTATCAGATCATTTGAGGCCAAAATTCTACTGTGGGACTAGAGAAATTTTGTTACTAGCTTTTTGTGTCTACCTTGATAAAAAAGAGGAAGGAAAAATGAAAGTGCATTTCATTTTGTGGTGGCAGTTGATTTATTTCTTGTTAGTCAACACTACACTGACAAGCAGAATTCACTTAGTTTCTTGCTATTGATAGGAAATATTGTCAGGGGAAAGAAAAGGTGTTTTATAAGGTGGTTAAAGAGCAATGAACTATAACGTGAAAATGTAAATTTTATCTTACTGAAAAAGAAATCTGCCCTTAAAGTCCATTAAGCAGTAGAGTAGCACTTCAAAAGAAGTCATGGATGGATCAAAAAAGTCACGTTCAAAGTAGATCAGATAAAACATTTAAGAGGTGTGTTGAGAGGATCTTCTTGTAATTATAGTGCAACTGAAATGACCCCAGTGGTCTCATCCAACCTTCTGATCTCTAAGTGTGGGATAAACAGAACATGGCATTTGAGTGTGAAGATCAAATGAACAGAAAGCCACCTGTCTCTAGAAGATGAGTATTTCCTCCATGTTCTCTTTAACACCACTGTGAAATGCAGAGCTACGTGAACCTACAGTAAGCAAAACACTCGTTGCACTCCAGAATACTTGGGAAGTGGATCCAGACAGTTCACAGGCACAGACAATCTTCTCCACATTCAGCCTGTTCATTTATGCACACCTCAGCTCAGTGTGTCATTTCAATCATCTGCCACAAAAGCTGTGGGGATTGGCGGTGGATTTGCACCTTGAAGAGTGAACTGATTATTCCATCTGGGATTGGGCAATGCCTGAATCACAGAGTGTGGAACCCGAGTTTCTGAGGGGTAGAGCTGAGTGCAGGGCCCAAGACAGCTCCTGCTGGTTTCAGAGGGGGCTGAGGGAGCCTGAGCTGCCCTGCGGGCACAGCACAGGTTTGCAAAGGCTGAGAATGCCCTGCCACGAGTCCCCAGAGCTTGGCAGCCCTCCCTGGGGATGAGGGGGGACGCCAGCCAGCGAGGGAGAGGAGGGCCAGAGCTGGACACTGCCCACAGCACGGCTGCCCTGACAGAGCCCTCGGGCACACTGAGGGCCAACATCCACCCCCAGCACCACACAAAGGAAACAACAGCCCTTAAAAGTGCACCTTGACCTCAAATTGGAGCAGTCCCCTTCCCGTTCCCCTCCAGAATGGGATGCAGTCAGCACTTTGGGCCTAGCAGAGGTTCTGACTGAAAGCAAGGCCGCCACACTCGCTTTTACCTCAGCATTTCCTCAGAGCTGACGGGGGATTGGGGAAAGCTGCCACGGCCGTGCTGTTTGCAGAATGAGGGAGCCTAAGGCAGCAGAGGCAGGAATTTCTGTGCTCAGCCAGTGCCTGCACAGAGGGTCTGTGCCTCGAGCACCAAGGCAGACGGTGCTGAGGATTGCTGTGTCCAGCACAGGCTGGCTGGGAGCCACGTGCCCTGCTGCTTTCACTGATGCCAGGCTGGAGTAACTGCTTGGCACGGCCCAGCTTCCTTCATGGCCCACACCCCAGGCTTGGTTTGTCAGAAGGAAGGGATAAACTGAGCATAAGGTGGCTGCTCTGGGATACAAGGGTGTGTGCATGGATAAGCCCTGGAAATACTGCATTTTAGCTTAGCCAGGTGCTGGCCTGGATTTTTTTTTTTTTTTCTCCAGTGTTTTTGTTACATGGGAACTGGAGTGCTGCATTGACTTAAAACCTACCACTGCATTGCCACTAATTATGAGAGGATAAAGTTACGTCTGATTCATTAAGGGAAAAACGTTACTCTTCAATTTGAATGCCATTTATTATTCAATAGGGAGTCACTCATGCTCAAAAACCAGGATATAACATATGGGGGAGACAGCAATGCACAGACCAAACAGAGGAGGACATTTCTCCCAAATTATAATTTGGCATCAACATGAATTGCAATAAATGGATCTTCAGCATCAGTATTAATCTGGAAATTAGCCATTCCATCACCAGAAACAAATATTTGCTTTCCAGTACATTTGTTGTCCTCTTTTTGCCCAGAAATAACATCACAGTAGGTACCAGCAGGCAGTCCAGTTTGTATATAGACATTCATATTCCTATGAGAAAATGAACAGTATTTATGCATTGTTTTTAAAACAGGTATTTCAAATTGTGTAAGATTTTGTTACCTGATCTTACTTCCTTATTTGAAGAGCATTGTAAAGCATAAGCTTGCTGATCCTACCCCTCCCACACTCCCGTTTTAGCTCTCAGGTCCCAGCATGCACTCAAATAACTCAGCTGGATTGCTGAGGGATGCTGTTGTTCTCTCTGGGGTCACTGTTTCTGCCACTGACTCACCAGTCATCGTTATTGAAGATGATGAAGCCTTTATTCCCACGGCCAAAAGCCACCTGATTGCTGCCATTGTCCCACCAGTTGGAGAAAGGCTCCCCATCCACCACATTACGGAAGATAACCATGTTCCTGAAAACACAAGCAATGCCTGTCACTGCACCTGCAACGCCTCTACAGCCACACGGAGCAGGAGGCAGAAGCAATTGCTTTTACTTCTTGTTTCTCCCCAGTGCCCTACCTGATCTGACGCCAGCGGTGTTCACAAACCCAGTCGTTGCCACAGGTCGTGTCCTCGTTGATTGTCACAGGCTTTATGGAGCCATCTGCGTTACTTGGGGGTCCAACCCAGTCATTGATGTCCTGACATTAAAAAGACAGGTTTATAACTTCCAGCTGAGAATGCAGAGAGCCCCTCTGGACAGCAAAGCTAGAGTTTCACCAGCAACACACAGCATGGGACAGGGAAATCACCTGACAAACTAAAATGCACGGAACCGTTTCTCTGGCCCTGTTCTGACCCTTAATCCCCATGGATGGATCTGAAGCATTCACAGCTCACCTTTCCATTTTCAAAATATCTTGGCCAGCGGAAACTTGACATCACACGTGTGAACCCATAGGGATGGGCAAGCATGAAACCAGAGGCCATTTTATAGAGCCTGTTTGTTGGACAAACAAGGAATGAGACATGGGAGGAGGAACCTGCCAGAGAACACACAGACAGACAAGCAAAAGCAAGAAACATCACCCAGACAAGAGCAAGCCCTTACCTGGCATCCCAGAAGGTTAGAACAGAAGCTCCACCAGCCCCGTGCCCTCTCTGGTTGTCGTGGTTATCCACAAAGACCAGGGCTCTGTCAGAAGGCACAAAGCCCCAGCCCTCGCCCCAGTTCCTAAACAAAAACACAGACTTGAAGCTCCCCTGTCAATTGGTGTATCCAGAGAACCCTGGGTAAGCTGCAGCACCTTCATCCTTACTTTAAGTAGGCCATCTTCTCTCCATCCCACCTGCGGATCACTGTCCCCAGCTTGGCACTGTACTTGAATTCTGTCACTCGGCCATTCCCAAAGTAGTCGCTGCCTTTGATGGGCTCTCCACCCAAGTCAATCACCTGGTACAGGAAAGAAAACTTGCATCCCTTCTTGTCTCACAAAGACCAACAATGCAATGTACAGAACTCAGCACAAGTTCCTGCTTTAAACTGTGAAGCAAGTATTTCTGTATTGTGCTGTGTAGATCAACACAAAGTCAGCATAAGACATGAGGGACACAAGTAAAAACATGACTGAAGAAAGGAAAGGTAAAGTTGATTGACAATCTGTTGTGGAGGCATGTTTTAAGACCCAAAACGATCTATGTCTGCAGGGCTGCTCTAAGGAATTGTGAGCTCCTTCGAGGGTAAATCGGATGAAGATGAATTGTTGCTCCTCTGAAGGAAGAGACAAAAGAGGTTCAAAAGACAAAGGCAAACAGAAAGGAGAAAATGTGGAGATTACCTCCTGGTAAATGAAAGGTTTAGTTCCTTCAGGAAACCACTGGGTATTTAGATGATTCAGCTTGTCCAGAAATGCTCTGATGTCCCCGGGCCACATGTGCTTGGCAGCGTCCAGGCGGAACCCTGCCACGCCGATGGCGAGGAGGTGGTTCAGGTACTCGGCCACCTTGGAGCGCACGTAGTCCTTCTCCAGGGCCAGGTCCAGCAGGCTGACCAGGCGGCAGTCCCGCACCTGAGCAGCACGAGGGACAGATAAAGGGAGCTGTGCACCAGGCAGGGGTGGAGGTGGGGTGGTTAATGACGCTGTGTTGCATTGGGAAGAAGGAAGGGAGTGATATTTGCAATAAAGGCTTTTGTCTTCACACGTCACTGTTGCACGTGATAAAGCCCTGCTGTTCTGGAGACAGCTGAACACCTGCCTTTGTTGTGAGTAAATTCTTGTTCTACTTTGTTTCTGTGTGTGGCTTTCTATTTACCTGTTAAACTGTCTTTATTTCAATCCATGAGTTTTCCCAGTTTTACTCTTCCAATTCTCTGCCCCATCCCACTGAAAGCAGGAGGCTGAGTGGTGTTCAGCTGCTGGCTGAGTTAAACCACAAGTCCTCTTTCAAATTAAGAATGGCTATGATTAATGTGCTAGATGGAATTTACAGCTGTTAGTGCTGTTTGGATAATAGTTTTATCCAGTCCAAGGGAACTGGGAGTGGACCTTGTAATGGAAATAGCTTTACATTGTAATCCACAATCTGAGATGTGTGTTTATAGGGATTACCATAGCAGGACCCACCTGAACCAGTGAAGGACAGGCCTTAAATTAAACTGCAAATGCAAAAACATTAGGGTGTATTGTTGCAGAAAGGCTGGAAGGAGAGCTTGAGAAACAACTGCTACATATTCTAACTACAAAAACAGTAAGCTGTATGACCACAGCACCACCTTGCACTGCTGTCTGTTTTCCAAGGGGGCTCCTTATCATGATCAGCTGAGTTTATCAGCAGTAAAAATGAGCTCACAGGCTGAGCTGAGTACACTGGGCTCAGTTCAGGACTGAACATCTCCATATACGTTCTTGATTCCTCAGTGCTCAGAATATTTTGAGCCACACGTACCTATAGTCACTAATTCATTCACTAGTCAAGTGACTAAGCACAGGTTTTGTGAGGCACTACACCATTTGATTTTACTGCAGACTTAACAGAACATGTCAAAAAAAAAAAAAAAAGAAGGGAAAATTACCTGATATATATCACCATAATTTTCAATATCTCCACTTCCAGAGTGGCATTTGCCATCATTGAAGTCCCAGCCAGAGTATGGTACAGCTGGAAAATCTCTGTTTCCAGCATTAAAATGGCTTCCACAGGTAGAATGTGTGCCTGAGCCACCTGCAGCCCCACACATATGGTTGACGACAGCATCCACATAGATACGAACCTGGAAAATCAATATGTGCATTTCAATATGTTTTGTAGCAAACAAGAACTGATAGCCTGAGTTTTGCCACGTCACAACTAAGTTGACTTTTTTCCCTTTCAGTTTCTTCTCAGATTACACCTCCTTCAAGGACAGCAGCACCTTCCCTGGGCTGATCCAGCACTCCTTACTGTATCAGATTTTCGAGGTACTTACTCCAACATTGTTGCATCTGGTCACCATGTCTCTGAATTCCTGTTCATTTCCTGACCGAGTGCAGAGCTTGTAGCTAATAGGTTGGTATCTTTCCCACCAGGGTCTGTTTGGGTTAGTAATGACAATATTTTCATTTGGAGGTGAAACCTGCAGATGAAATTATATACTTTGATAAGAAATCAAATTGTTTTATTTCAACATTTTAAGGGCAAAATCTGCACTCAGGACCTCTTCCCTCAGAGGAAAGTTAGTGCCCAACCCAGTCTCTCTCCCATGGCAGAAGTTCAGCTCTGTGAGATGTTTGTCTTGTACACTGGCAAGAAAGACGTTTTGGTTTGGGTTGCTGGGACCCATCATGGGCCTCCTTCCAAGGACACGTGCACAGAAGGGCTGAAGCCACAGGAATTATTTTTACCTGTAATAGTGACAGGTTTTAGGAATGCCAAACCTCACTGCTTCCATGCTTCCTTTAGAAAGAGGTAAAGAGCTTTAGCTTCTACTTAGCCCTCAGGGGAAGCCTTTCAGAGGAAAGGATGCCCCTTTGTAGCTGATCTGCTGCAGATACTCCATCATGCATCAGCCCTGCCAGGCTTAGGGTTGCTTGTAAAAGCAGTTACTACTTCCAACCCTCCCTCCTCAGCAGCAAAGTTACCTGGAGATGACTGCAACCAATTCAGGCTTTTTAACTCATGAATCAAACATTGCAATGCCATTCTCCTCCGCTCCCAGGACCAGCTCACCTGAACTCCTCCAAATCCATTGGGAGCCAGGTAGCGCTCGCACTCCAGAGCGATGTCCTGCCAGCGCCACTCGAAGAGGTGCACGATGGAGGTTCTCCCAGGGAGGGTGTTGGGGCTGTACTGCCCCCAGCAGAGCCCTGCACACGCGAGGAGGACGAGCAGGACGTGCATGGTGCCTCCAGTGTGGCCTGTGGGCTCCTCACTGCCTATTTATGTGCCTGTGAGATGACGAGGCTCCTGCAGCAGCTGCTGAAATTCACAGGGATCAATGCTACCAGTGATTATTTAGATAGCGAGCTCAGTATCCTTCCTCTGGTTTGTTTTTTCTCCTGAATTACCCAGCAGCTGAAGATAAAAGACCTTTTCACAATGATTATACCCCGTCATAAACCAAGTGGTCTGCGAGCAGTGCACCCAAATTCGGAACTGCACTCTTTCCAATCACACAAACAAAGATACTTTATCAAAAGAATTCCAAAGCATAACACAAAGACCCTCAAAGGAGTCTCTGGAAGGTAAAAAGAGCAGGAAGTGATTGAAAGTTGACTGGAAATCTAACAGTATTAGGAGAATGAATGAGTTTGCCAGCACTCAGAGGTGTCTTGCTCTCAGGATTAGACTGAGTTCAGACCAGGGTATGAGCAACTGTTGAGGTTTGACAGTGGCCCAATGCCAGACAAAAGCCACTCACTCACCCTCCCCTGCTACAGCTGGGCAAAGGAAAGGGAAAAAAAATTAATGAAGGGCTCATGAGTGAGATAAGGACCAGGAGAAAACATTTGAAGGACAAAACAGGTTCAGCTTAAGGTTGGAAAGTGTGTTTACTACTAACAGAATCAGAGGAGGATGATGAGAAGTAAAATAAGCCCTTAAAATAACTGTTTATCCTCAGCTCCCCCCTCCTTCCCAGCAGCAGTGCAGGGAGACAGAGCTTGGGGATTATGGTCAGATTTTCTTCTGCTGCTCTCAGAGAGGAGTCCTTCCCACAGGAGACAGCTCTCATGAACTTCTCCAGAGTGAGTCCAGTCTCACCAGCAGCAGCCCTGGGGCTCTCTTTTCACAGGTTGCAGTCCTCCAGGGACAGGCTGCTCCAGCCTGGAAGCAGGGCCCCCTCCCCACTGCTGAACCAGAGCCTCCTCCAGGCATCCACCCTCTCCAGTGTGAGCTCCCCAGGGGGCTGGGGTGGATCTCTGCATCCCCCATGGATCCCCAGGGGCTGCAGGGGCACAGCTGCTCCACCATGGTCATCAGCACAGCCTGCAGAGGACTCACACATCTGACTCACAGGACACCTTCACCAGAACCTGTGTTCAGTTCACTTCCACCTGCTCACACCAGCTTCCTGCAAAGAAGGGTCTCCTAGTGGCTCACTGTGGCACTGTACTTTACAGAGAGAAACTTGCCAGTTTAGGGGAACACAATTAGCAGCCTTTTGTACTTATTTAAAACCTTCAGCACTTTTTTGTTCTCTTTGGAAGCCCTTTGTTCAGTCATAATTTCATTTTTTACACTTATCCAGCTCTTTAAGAGCTTCCCATGAGTTAAATATCAAGCAGATAAACATAGGTTACTCTTCACAGCAGTAAAAAAAAAGATTTAGCAAGTGATGTGCAATTCTAATTCACCTAAATGTAATAGCACAGACTGCAGAACATGCACTTTGGAGCAATGAAATAAATTCATGCTTATTTGATGATAGCTGGAAGAATCTATTTGTCAGCATTTACTACTTCCATTACCAATTTCTATTTTTTTTTTTGTTCGGTATCTGTCCTTTGACAAATTGAACATTTTCTGTGAAAAACAAATTATCATCTATGTAGCAATTTTACTACCTACTGATAGGAGCAGACATACCTGAACTCCTCCAAATCCATCAGGAGCTGAGTGGGGCTCACGCTGCAGAGTGAATATCCTGCAATATCCTGCCAGCACCGTTCAGAGATGCACAGGGAGAGCGTTGGGCTGGTGCTGCCCCCAGCAAAACCCTGCAAGCAACAGCAGAAAACAGATCCCCATGCAGTGCTCTGTGATCAGCTGTGCCCTTCTGCTACTGTCAACACCCCTGCAAGAGGGCAAAGTACACATTAGAAAATGCACCTTTCAAGGTAAACACTACCTCTGGCATCATACTTCTTTACTGGCCTTTTTGTATGAGAACTGGATTTTATCAAATTCCCATACTAACAGTAGCTTGGTTTTCATGTAAAGTTCAGATGTTGCCTAATGCAGGTTGCCTCCAGAAAGCAAAAGTTGTGGTTTCATTAGTATAAAGCCAAGAACTGCACGAAGAAAATCCTGATTTAATATGCACTTGGGACTGTACTGCTGAAAACTCCAACCTGCTGTGCTACAGTTAACCTAGATATAAGTTTATATAAATTTACGTGACTTCTACAAAACTTCCCTCATTTCTGCTTCAAGGAAAGGATGATCTGTATCTCTCAGGTAGTGGAGCACCGTTTGGAGCAAATATAGGTACAAAATCTGTAAAGTTTATAAAGTGTCAAACCTGCCTTCAGAGCCTGGTATCAGCTGTCACTGTTCTTCACAAGCAGGCAGAGTTATTGAGAATTAAGCATTTGGTATATTTAGCTTGCTCATCTGCTTGTGGACAAAGTAACTTCAATACAATTATTTACTTGTAGATCTTCAGTAAAGTATACATACAGATTAAGTTTCAGCCACAAGCAGTTGCTCTGCGTGCTTCCATTTTCATGAAGGAATGCTTTCTGGTCCTGATAGGAAGAACATACATTAAGAGAAAATGAGCTAAGAAGATTCGATCTTCTCTGATGAGTGAAGTCATTTATCAGTTTGGCAAGTTTTACTTAAAGCAGTAAATACACAAAGCAGTAAATTACACAAAGCAGTAAGAATAATGTACCCAACCAGCTCCAAAGCCTAGTGCTTAAAGACTCAATGTAGATTTCAATTTCTCTGAAGCAGGTTTATGGCTGCTCTGCCTTCAGTACAAGCAGCAGTAAGAGAAGGGGGATGTTGAAATCCTCACTACACTCTGAAGGCTCCAGCTTCAGAATGTTTTGGAAACTCGGCAAAACGGAGAGAGGCCACGAGGGAGAGAGAGAGCAACGCTGACTGCAGTGCAGAGAGCCCGGAGCGGGACCGGGGTTTATTTACCGTGAGAGCGGCTGGCACGGCCGGGCCCCTGCACACCCGGCACGGGCTGTAATGCAAACCAGTGCAAACCAATGCAAACCAGTGCAAACCAGTGCCAACCAATGCAAACCCGTGCAAACCAATGCAAACCAATGGAAGCCAATGCAAACCTGCGGCTGCTCGAGCCTGGGGAAGCACAGGCCCTTCCCGAGAGCCGCCCCCGCGGGCCCGTGTTTCGGCCGGCGAAAGAATCCCCGCTTGGGCCGCTCCCTCAGAGCTCCCGGGCACGGCTCCCCCCGGGCACGGCTCCCCCCGGGCACGGCTCCCCCCGGGCAC
>VZTB01008347.1:446561-461639 GCA_013397245.1 Thryothorus ludovicianus
GGGCAGAGCGGGCCCGGCCCGGGGCAGGGCGCAGCTCCTCGGGCCCTGCCCTCGCTTTACACGCGGTTCGTGTCCTTGAGCACCGCACCGCCTCCTGGCAGCGACTCCTGCCAACACTTGGGGGCCTTTGCTCCTGCACGTGTAGCTCAACATGGGTGTTAGGATCTATTACTAAAACCATAGAAGTATTCAAGTTGAAAAAGCCCTCTAAAGATTGAGCAATCAATTACACAGTCCCCGTGGGAATGCAGCAAGTAAGCTAAGAATAATTCCAGTAAAAGCATTTTAAAGTAATCTTCTAAGCCAGTTCTTACGGTGAAAAAAAACAGCAAAGATGGACTTACTTTGGTCCAGCCACCAATACCAGTGATTAAGTCTGTTTGCAGCTGGAATATTGACAAAATAAATTTTTTACACCAGCCAGCTCCCACACTATCAACTATGATTTAGTCACTCATGGAATATCTTTTTCTTTAAGTCCACTGGACTAGAATCTCTTGTCAGCTAAATGTCAGTGCAATATTTCCCACGTGGTTTTAGACAGTTCCACTAACCAGCCCAAAATGTACCAAATCCCACTGTGTGACCACTGACACTGTCACCCTCAACAGGGCAAGGACCACACCCACACCAGTTTAACTGCAGCTCTGCTTTTAGTGACTTCAGTCTCACCAGTGGCATTTTCAAGCTGCAGATGAAGAACACAAGTGAATTGCTGAGGAGAAACAGTGCCCAGTTTCACAGCACAAACTCAGGCCAATGCACCAGTCCTGCTTCGAGACAAGGGACATCTGCCCCACTCGAAACCTCAAGAACAAAAGTCAAAACCAAGAGAAGGCAGCAAAATGAAGAGAAGGGAAATAATTTATTAAATTTCACAGGCAATCTAACATACATTTATGATGTAAGTCTTGTGATATTTAGAGATATGTGGAATCTTTACGACAGGAAAATTTATTCTCTGCCTTAAATACTTTAAAATGCTACTACGCACAGTTCAAGAGTCCTGATGATTGATTACACTGCTTCTTCCCCAGCTTGGTAATACTTGAAAGAGATGGAACACAAAAGGGACCTGGAACATCACAAAGGCAGGTTAAAAGCAAGCACTACCAAACAATAGTTATACTGGCTTTTGACAACTCAACTGAAAGATGCTTAGTGTTTTAAAAAGTGCTTAATGTCTGTAAAAAATACATCTTAAATGCAAGCTGTATTAATTTTATATTATAGAAAGTATGTAGCATGAAACCCATAGGAAACATGTAAGTCACTAGCCACAACACTCCCTCAGTGCAGAGAGCAATCTAACAAAACCCAAGGTAGCAGTGATTAATTGCTGATTATTAGTCTGGCTCCAAATACTTAATTGCAAAGATATTGTTAATTTTCTTCTATACTCAAAAAAGACAAAGTAAGGAATGTACAAACTAAATCAACTCCAGATTGTTTCTCATGTACCAAGACAACAGTAATCATCAAATGATCTAAAATACTGATCAATCCCTTAATATGAACACTGTTCTGCAACACATTTTAGCCAACATATTATTATATTAATATGTATTTAAAGAAAAACAAGGTGACTTGGTCAGTGTGAGCTCACACACATCAGCTGGTGAGAGCTGGAGCTGTTCCACTAAGGAGGAGCACAGTTTAGCAGGGTATCTGAGGAGGGTGAGGGCCACCTTTTAAGATTAAGAACCTTCATTGTGTCTGTTCACACAACACAGACAACTCATTGGTTTCTTTTCTCCCCCTGGAAAAAATTGCTTTTAAAAATTATTATATTAGCTCAAGCTTAAAACATGTTAACTCCTCCCCACACCTACTCTGTATGAAAAGATGCAGTTGAGTGCTACAGGAAACATTGCACAAAAAAAGGATACAACAAGAAAGGATACACTCTGCATGACAGAATTACTGCAGTATTTACGCAGGAATGTTTCTAAAGAAGAACAGCAGAATGTGGTTTAATTTTACTCAATTCTCAGTATTGCACACACATAACTTAATGCTACCTAGCAAAAAAAAGCAAATATGCCTCTTTGATAAAAACCCCTTATGTTCCAAAAGTTCTGACCCCTTATGAGATTTAATGAGGGCTGATGAGTTCATCAACACTAAATTTCATATTCAAAATAAATACATTTTTTGATAACTTGAACTATTTATTGGTTCCAGCACCAACTGCACCAGCAGATTTTTCCATCTTCTTCAAGTCTTGGCCATTTTACAGACTCGCTTTATTTCCATCAGGTCCAAAACCCAATCAATTTTCTCTTTAATGCCAGCTTTCAAACCACTTCTTCCCTATGAAGAAGCTGGAGATCTCCCAACATCAGTGTTTTCCACATAACTTTTCTCCCAAAAAGTAGTATTTTAGCTACAGGAAAAAGTCTCTGTAGGTGAACTTTTTGCAAGCCCATCCATAAAAAGACGTTTCAGCCAGCAAGAAGTTCTGCAGTATTTTTATAAACCTTATGTATTGTTTTGTCAATAAAAAACAAAGGATAAAAGATTTGTAGAAAAAAATAAATAAATAAAAAAGCAACAAGAATAAAACAACAACAGGAAAAAAAACCCAAATTAAAAAATTCCAACCCACCCTGGATTCAAGTTTTTATCATGGAATTTTGCATCATAAATCAGCATCTGTCAGAATATTGCAGCAGGAACATAAAAAGTCATGCAGAAATAGGGTTCAGTTCAACCATTCTTGGGAAATGCAACAAATATTTCTAATGAAAGCTCACAGATCCTTAGATCTGTGTAACTCCAGGGCACATTGCTCTGCTTACAGCAACAAGAGCCCAGGCAATGAGCTCTGCCCAGGCAGAGGCTGCAGGATGGAAACTCCACAATTAAATCTTAAATCCTGCCTGGGGCTGCTCTGATCACTCCAGAAAAGCTCCCGAGGTGGCCACCAACACAGAGACAAACAAGCACCCTTTATTCTCTTTATGCAATTCTAGGATTTAGCATGTGTCATGAATTCAGAATTAATGCACAAAATTAGTTGAAAAGACATGGAATTTCTAAAAGAATGAAAGTGCTCAGACTTCATCTATCAGGGTCTCCAACAGCCAAAATGCTTCCATTTTTTTTAATACAAGAACCCTTAATCATCTTCTTAGACACTAGACAGTAGAAATAGAAAGTTTTTTCTAACAACAAAAGAGTGAAAAACAAAGAGTGAAACATTCTCATAAATACTTTATCCTAATAGAACACTTTAGCCAAGGTTCTTTTCTCTGTTTTCAATGACCAGTACAGAAGAAGGCCTATAAAAAAGTGATTTTTAATTTGACAAAATATAGTTTTTGCAAACCACTAACAGTAACACAAAATGGGAAGTAAAACCAAATAGCATCTATGAGGGAAACGAGCAAAAATCTGATTTTAAAAATCCTTGGACAGTGGATAGAATGAAGAACCTACAATCAGGGTAACTTTTAAAAACAGGAATACTACCATCACAATAACCCCACTGTGAGCTTTACAATCAATTTGTAAAAATCAAAAAGAACTGTTCACATCCTCCTTTATTTCCAATTCAGGTTTTCTTCAGAGTAACAAGGATCAAGTTCCAGATTAAAAACATACCATGGGTTAAGTAATGTTTCATAAGCACTCAGGCTAAGGTTTCAGTTAATTTTGTTTTAAGTGGAGGCATAACCAGAGTGATCTCAACTGTAACCAGAAATTAAGGTCAATGCCCTTTAAATCTGAGCTAGCTCATGTAGGCTGAGAAATAAATGCTTTTTATTCTTGCACCAGTTACTTCACATGGTCATTTGAGAGTTCAATATGCAAATGTTTGCAGGCTGTGAAACTCAGGTGAATTAGAGCTGATTTTGCTTGACTTACTCTCACATAAATGAAATACTCAGAGTAGGCAGCAGTGAAGTAAAGCAACATAAGAAATAAATAACGTTCCACAACAAAGGAAGCCTTGATCAATGGAACATTAAGCAGCACTTTCTGACAGAATATCCTTCACTAATTCAGCACTAAGAACTCATTTTGTAAAGTTTACAGCCAGCAGGAGTTTATTGCTAGAACCAGTTGTTCAGGATCACTTTACAATGGCAGGGATGGAAAGAAAGGAATTAAGAGGTAACACAAATACCAAAACCCTGGAATATTACTAAAAGGTAAATGGTCAAATTCCACAAAATTATTCTCTTTATCTTTGCAGATTAAGGATTAGAGAAACCGACAGGTCCCCTAGATATCAGGATTAAGAAAATACCAGTGTCTGAGTTTTTTAACAAAGAAAAAAGCAAAGTTTTAAACTTAGCACCAACTATATACCTTGCACTCTGTTTTTCTGATATAAGCACATATTTAAGAAATTTCTATTGACCATTTCCTCTCCATCAGTATTCCTAAAGAAGCTGTTAAAGACAGAGTAAATAAAACCAAGCAGACACTGACAAAATCCCCCAGCCCAATCCTTTATTTACTTCCAGGCAGAGAGTCCATACCTTGTGCAGTGTTTTACTTTTTTCTTTTCCCTTCGTTGGCATCCTGTTTTGGTCTAGCTGAACGAGCAAATTGCTGAGATTCTGTTAAGGACTACAAACTTCTGATAAGTCAATTAAGAAAGACAAAAAAGATTACTTCTGCAAATTGGCCTAGAAGGTGACCTTTATCTGTGATACAGTATGAAGTATTATAACAACAGAGTCTATTAGAGATCAGAAGTTACTAGAGAGCCTAATTAATTAATTCATTAAGGAGAACTAACTGGGAATAGTTAGATGCAAACAGGGTAACTACAGTAGGATAATGTTTGATATTTACAAACTTCCAACCCAGCATGCTAATTCTTAACTTTGATGTCTCAGTATTTGGGAGGAAAAACAGAAATGGGGTTAATGTGAATATAAAGATGAATGAAATATTTTAGTGAAAAATAAGAAAGGACATTAATGCAAAAAAAACCACAAAACAACAAGTGCTATGTAATCAAAAAGTGACAGTTCCAGCTGAAAAACCAGTCTAGAGACCACTTACTGTAACAGGAACATTTCTTATGTTCTTGATTCTGTATACAGAGCCCCAACCAAATAAAAAACCTTGTATTTAATTTAAACACAGTGGTCATACAAGCTAAATTACCTTTTGTATTGTCTTTGCAGGATCCAAGATCTACGACCAGCAAATTTTGTTCTTAAATAAAGCACTTTTACTTTGCTATTTCAGAAGAGTTGCCTCTTGTGTCTTTTTTCAGCTACCATAAATAGTGCACTGTGTTATCCTGACTGGTTGTCTCGAGGCGTTTTCTATTTTGCAGAACATAATAACAACAAAACTAGAGATTGGCAGGGATTACAAAGAATAAAACATAAATGCTTGAAGAAAAGGATACAACCACCATGGGTTTCTCAAGTAAGACATAGCCATTTGCCTCTCTGAGAGCTCTGGCAGCTGCTTTCTCGTTGGGAAGCCCAATGAAGGCCTGGCCCTTCATGCGCCCCTCTCTCATCAGGCGGATGTCAAACCTGGGGGGGGGACAGGGGGAGTCACTGCTGCTGCACAGAGCCTGCGGAGCCCCCAGCATAGAGCCCGTGGAGCTCCCAGCACAGAGCTCCCAGCGCGGAGCTCCCAGCATGGAGCCTGTGGAGCTCCCAGCACAGAGCTCCCAGCACGGAGCTCCCAGCACGGAGCCCGTGGAGCTCCCAGCACAGAGCTCCCAGCACGGAGCTCCCAGCACGGAGCCCGTGGAGCTCCCAGCACAGAGCCCGTGGAGCTCCCAGCGCGGAGCCCGTGGAGCTCCCAGCGCGGAGTCTGCAGAGCCCCCAGCACGGAGCCTGCGGAGCCCCCAGCACGGAGCCCGTGGAGCTCCCAGCACGGAGCCCGTGGAGCTCCCAGCGCGGAGCCCGTGGAGCTCCCAGCGCGGAGTCTGCAGAGCCCCCAGCACGGAGCCTGCGGAGCCCCCAGCACGGAGCCCGTGGAGCTCCCAGCACGGAGCCCGTGGAGCTCCCAGCGCGGAGCCCGTGGAGCTCCCAGCGCGGAGTCTGCAGAGCCCCCAGCACGGAGCCTGCGGAGCCCCCAGCACGGAGCCCGTGGAGCTCCCAGCACGGAGCCCGTGGAGCTCCCAGCGCGGAGCCCGTGGAGCTCCCAGCGCGGAGTCTGCAGAGCCCCCAGCACGGAGCCTGCGGAGCCCCCAGCACGGAGCCCGTGGAGCTCCCAGCACGGAGCCCGTGGAGCTCCCAGCGCGGAGCCCGTGGAGCTCCCAGCGCGGAGTCTGCAGAGCCCCCAGCACGGAGCCTGCGGAGCCCCCAGCACGGAGCCCGTGGAGCTCCCAGCGCGGAGCCCCCAGCACGGAGCCCATGGAGCTCCCAGCGCGGAGCCTGCGGAGCCCCCAGCACAGAGCCTGCAGAGCTCCCAGCAGAGCTCCCAGCACACGTGCAGCCTCGTGCTGCAGCTGCAGAAAGAGCAGACACAGCAGCAAAGCCTACAAGGAGGCGTGATGTCCTTGGAGACCATTTTGCTTGGGGAAAACTTTTACTAGGAGGTAATATTAAACTGCAGGGTGGCAAACTGATGTGCAGTACATGTGCAAAATCATCAGACACACACCAGCACCTCAACAGATCATTCTGTGTCACAAAGCCAAGAAAAGCAAATCTGGCAATGAAAAGATCAAGGAAAAAAGGGTTTTCAGTTGCTGTTCATTAAATAATTCTATTTCTTAATCTTCATAAATAAAGATTTTTAGGTGTAACACATTTTTTGTTTATGCAGAAACACAGAAAATATAAATATGGCTGTTTTTAAAATCCCAGTTTTCAGCAGTGTCATAGAAGTTAATATAAAAGGCTTAATTTTAACCAAGTACAAAATGAACTCACATATTGCGTTCCACCTCTGATTGGAAGTCAACATATCTTCCAAAAATGAACTTAAGATCCTGAAATTAAAGTGAAGGTGTAAGAAACATGCTAAGAAAAAGCCCTTCTGACAGACATTTAAATTGCTTGCTTACTTACCTTTTCTTGAACTTGTTTAGCTAAATTCTTCACATATATCCTGCAATTTGGATCACCGGGCTCATAGTTTTTGAAAACAGAATATTTTTCCATTTCTTGAAGACAAGAAAAATAAACCATGCTTTAGTTCATTTACTTTTCACATTTTATCAATATAAAATAATTTACTATATGCTCAATTAAGAAAAGAAACAAATGTAAGCTATTTATTGCAAAAAATCAAAAAGCTATTACTAGATAATCTATTTTAATAGTTATACCTTCTCTAGAAAGTCTGTTTTTTTCTAGATCCTTTCTAGAAATAAATTCTGATGGTATTTCATCATCTTCCTCTTCAGTTTCCATTTTATCATTTGAGCTAGGAGCTGGGAAAATCCTTCCAAAGCCTGTATTATTGATTTCTTCTGTGGTTGCATAAAGGTCTGAAATTTCAACAAATTACATAAGTGGTTTGGACATTTATTCACACCAAGATCAAGAACCAGCAAAAACAACCACAGTCCTTCCAGCAGCATTGTAACAGAGCAGACTTTGTAAGGCAATTTGAACACACCCTTAAAAATGAGCCTCAGTCCCTGGTTTGACAGAAGCACCTGCCAGGTACAGCCCTGGAAAACCCCACGGAGTACAAATAAAGGTCATGGCACACAGGAGGTAGCACAGAACTTGTTTTGCTGTTCAATCCTGCATTTCACAATTCTCCCATAAAGAAATTGGAGATTACTGTAGAGAACCAAGAACCACAGACTGACCATGACCCCTAAAGAGCCATCACACCTCAGTGCTGTCAGTGCCAGCATTTCCATGGCAGATAACCAGTGCACCACAGAAAAGGGGATGGCAATCCCTTGGATGCTGCTAAGAGCTGAAAAACCAAAATCTGAACCTAGCCTGATTTACAGCATAAAATACTGAAAATTTGTAACATTTGCATCCTAACATTTATAAGACATTGCAATTCACCATAAACCAATAGAGAACATAGAGAGACATTTAGAATTCTCTGGATCCTTTCCAAAGCTTGTAAAATGTGAAAAACAGCAAATACAAATACGATGTAACTTGGTGTTGAAAGCTCCAGTACAATAAGGGAAGAGAATTTCCTGCTGTAAATTTCAGCACCCTTTTACATACTGAAGACACATGACTTTAACATTAAATATATTTGAAGTACAAACTCTCTTACCATTTTTTTCTTCTTTTTCTGAGTTTATCTGAAGAACAGCTGGGATCTCAGTGCTAATATGAAACTCTATTTTTTTATGACCTACGTGCTGCGGCTGCTCAAAGACATCTGAAGGTGACAGTGCAGGGTGCGAGTTACTGTTTAAAACAACAACACGTTCATTAAAGACTCAGACACTGATGAATGCATGGTCAAATACAAGACTGCTTCCAGGCAGATTTTAAGCTGTTGTTTAGCACAAACAGACGTTCTCCATTTCCTACATTTCACCCATCAGAGTCTCAGGTGGTTACAACACTGCAGATGCAGTTGGAATGCCTGGCAGTGGGAGCAAAACCAACAACCACACACCACAGGCATCTACTCAAACCTTCATCAGTAACTTCAGCATGAAAAATAACTGGCCTTGCTGCTGCTCTCACTTAGTAGATAAAATATACTACATTTTAAATAAATGTAGCAAATCCCTCGGAGGAAGCAGGCAGCCATTAGTAAAAATGCATTCACAGTCCTTCACCACAACACAGAAATGCTGCACTGCTTCTGTGGCACAGAACTGCAGCTCCAACACTCAAACTCATTTCAAAACAAGCCAGTTTCTGTTCTTACAGTGTCATACCTCCAATTTTTTGTTTTAAGAAGCAGCCCAAACAATAAATCCAAATTGCTTCGGTCACAACTGTGATGTGAAACCAGTTATGTTTTTATGGAAAGGAATTTCTATTAGTTTGACAGGAAGAAAAACAGAGCTTGAATCAGACACACATTAAAGGTGTTGAGCAGACTTTAGTTCAAACTAGATGAAAACTTGGATTTTCAGAGCAAGAAAACCAATATAAGTGCAAAAACTACAAACCTGTGGGAAGCACACACAGGAACATTCAACATGTCTTTGATTCTTTGCTTTTTTCTAACACCACGTTTCTTTGTGTTAATTGGTCTTTTGGGCTGAAGGGTTGCTAATTCCATCAACTTGGTCATTCTATTTTAAACAAAAATAAAACCAAAGAGGTTTACACCTTATTTGAAAGTACTCATTTTAAAAACCCTCCCCCTTAAAGCCCTTGACAAAGAACTTTTCAGAATACAACTGTAAAACTAACTACCTTAAAACTTGAACACACAGCAAATCAGTACACACAGAGCACTTAAGGCCTGACCAAAATCCTAAAATGCCAGAGGCCCTTCCTTCCCCAGCATGCTCCTTACTGGGACACTGAAGCTGTGATGCCCCAAGCTGAACCTGATTTTATAACACTCAACCTTCTTCCAAAGGATGTGTTTTTCCAAACACAGCACAGGGACCTTCTGATTTACTTCTCCATTTAGACAGCAAAGATAAAAGCTGCTTTTTAATTTAGTGCTAAAGATGATAAAAAAACACAGCTATGATGTAATTCAGTCCCAAACCTGCAAGAGAATCCTCAGCACAAACATTATCATCCCTAGCAATACCTGCTGATGTACAAATAATGTTCTGGAAGTTGGTGTGTGCGTATGATTCAAGCTGAAGAGTCAATCTGGAAAAATGTGGAACAATGAAGACTTCAAAAAATATCTTATTTCTGCTTCCTTACATCTGCACTCTTCAAGATGAGGTTTTGTTTAGTTGGGTTTTTTAGGACGTGGGAACAAATGAAAACTTGCACACCAAGAGGCCACGTCCCTCTTCTTACTGCATTTAAACCTGCACTGTCCCCCTGCACTCTGGAGCTTCTCTGAGCATCTGGGAAGATTTCTACACACTCTCTACTAGGTGCTACATCTGTATTCTGCAAACACTACCATTTGCTGAACTAGAAGCTAGCAAAGTAAAACCACCACTTCAACCAGCCCAAAGCCTTGCAGATGACTGTAAAATGCATACCTCTCCTTTTCCTCATCATTGTCACTCTCATATTCTGATTCATCTCCACTAGACACTCCTTCTTCTTCCTCTTCAGGCAAAGGAGGCTCTTCAGGAGGCAGAGGTGGGATTGGGGGAGGTGGAACAGGCACTGGTAAATACTCTTCGTACTAATTATGGGGAAAAAGTTAAAAAAAATCAAACTTCTTAAAGGAAAAAACCTAAACATGTTTTGTTTTCTTAATAAAAACAGTCAAAGCAATAAATGATAATTTAACAACTATTTTCTCAAAGCATACCTATAGGGATCTAGACATCATTTTGGTAAACTAAATTACTAATGAAAAACTTTCCACAAGCAAAAATAATCTGCTTTCTGAAGCATAACAGTGAATGTTTTAATTCTTTTAAGTTGAGGTGATAAAAAAAACACAGTAACCATGGCCTTGGATTTTCAGTTTGCACTCAGCTTCAAGGACTTTCCCAGGAAGAATACAGTGAAAGCTTAAAGGGTGGAGGCTTAGGTTTCAACAGTGAACCAGAAGTTTGAGACATTCCAGTGCTGCTACCATAGATGGGTATTTCTTTGTTCTAAGTACAGACAAAAGAATTGCTTTAGAAGACCAACATATAGCCAGTGAAATGCAGCAGCACTTGCAATCCTCTTAAAACTAAGATCTCCTACCATGCTGCTAACATTTTAAATCTTGAATCAATTCTACAGTAATGAAAACATATATTTAAAATGCTACCATGGGAGGGCGAGCAGTAATTGGTCCAAAAGGTGGAGGAAGATTCATTTTATTCATCAGATGAAGTACCTGAAATGAGTCAAAATAAACAGGTTTCCTCTGAATAAGTAAGTGGCAACTTACTAGGTAAACTTCCTTGCAACTTTACCTAGCAACTTCCTTGCTAAGTAAAACAGCCTGGCACAGTTTTAATATTCATCAATCATGTGAAACCTGCACTTGAGATCCAACACTAATAGTCAATATAAGCAACATCCTAACAAGGCTAATAAAAAAAGTACAGCATTTTCTCAGAATGAAATTCCAGGTATTCAAATCACATCTAATTAGGAAGAGCATATCCAGTTAAGTCTTCAGTGTCAATTAAGTAATCTACCTCAGGTTAATAAAATCTCATTACTCAGCATAGTAAAAAACTAAGATTAGTTAACACTATCACAGAAAAACCAAGCTAGTACTTAAGATGACAAAAATAATTACCTCTGTGGATAATTAAAAGAGGAAAAATTAAATGTTTTTAATTTTATGTTTTTTTTCCTGTTTTTTACATACCTGGACATAAAATTTGGGCACACTTGCCAAGGCATTTGCTATATTTGCTAGAATTGCACTTGAAGGTGGTGGATACAAATATTTGAGGCAAGAATTGATGGGAAAAGTGAGGCTGAGGAAAAAAGATTGAAAACAAGACACCTTAACATTAGTGCCACTTAATCATCAGCAACAAATAATGATTACTAGAGGCTTAACTATTGATTACATTTGAAGTAACACTGAAATATTATTTCCCCAAGAACAGTTTTGGGCCACTTACAATGCCTTTAACATCAAGGAGTAGTCCCCAATGCATGACAGATTTACTGGGCTTGGGCATAATGAAAGTATCAGGCCATGCAGAAGCCTAAAGCAAACAGAAACAATCAACATGTCCAAAAGCAAAAGCACTGCTCAGCAGGCTGTACAAATATCATAAACTCAATGCTCAGAGGGCTGCACTAGCTTCATTTTCCTGTATGTAAAATGAAAATGGGGGAAAAAAGGAAGAAGCATCAGGAGAAACAAGTGAGTGGTGTTCTGCTGTTAACTCTGTGAGACCCTGAGCCCTCCCACCCCTCCCAAAAAGAAAGCAAAGCACAGTGCTGGAGGGCAGCTCTGCAATCCACAACTGCTCAGCCCAAAGGATTCCAAAGCGAGGAACTGAAACCTCATCTTCATCAAACTCCTACAGCTACGCCTGAGGAACAGCAGCATAGGAGGAACAAAACTCTTACTCAACAGTACATAACCCATCTCAAAATAATCTGTAGCAGAATAAAAGAATTAAGATAAATAAAAATCCAACACTAACCCATGGTTGGGTGCAATTCCATTCTCTATTTTAACACAGCTTGGTTCTATCTTTTCTTCTTCTTTCACTGGTTCTTCTAAACTGAAAATTAATTTAGCCTTAATTAAAACAGGGCAGAATTTAAGTATGCCTTATGTAATACATAAAATATGCATCATCTATTACAATTATAAAAAATAACTTAGCATGGGTATTTTTAACTACTTTTACCAATTGAATTACTACAGCTGTAGTAATTCTTCATAATTAATACATGTGGATAATTACAGTAGTGATAGTCTTCTAAAATAAATAGTTATGCTAAGTTAGTTAAGTCTCCCTGTATTCAAACATGTGACTCACTTCCACTCACAGGAAAAGAACTGAATCATTTATCATGCACTCTGTTCAGAGAACACAAATTCAAAGGTATTAAATTATTGACTTGTTCGTATTCAGAAAGTGGAATAAGTAACTTGAAAATTGTACTACAGTATTTTTAATTAAGCAGTCTCACATAGCTTTTATCATTTATTTGCACATTCCACAGGTAATCATACAGGGAAGAATGCAGTCACTCTCCTACAGATCTGCACCTGTTGGTTAAGACTTCCAAGTGGTCACAATTTATCCTTTGAGTTAAAAGTACTACCTAAGTACCATAAATTCAGAATCCCCATTCCCTGACCACAAACCCAACAAGGAAATTCTTGTGCACATACCTTCTGCACTTGTCTGAGACAGAAGGCTGGCTAAGCACCTGTGCACTCTCTTGCTCCTTTGCAAATTCAACAACCAACGTGTGACCTAAAAGTTTCAGCTGATGCAGTCTTGATAAAGCCTTCAAGTAATCACAGAGGAGAAAAAAAAGAAAGGGAAGAGGACAGATATGAGAATTATTTTAAAGCCAAACTGTTTTTCCTTTGAGTGGTACCCTGGCCATAGGATGCAGTCCCAGGTGCTTTAAGCAAAGTCTGTGCTGCTGTGGGCACGAGAGCTCTGTGCTGTTTGCATTCCCAGCCCTGCTTTTAGCAGCATTTCCTGCTGGCAGGAAGGGACCAGGCTGCACTGCACACGTTGGTCACCCAAACACAGCAGCAGCCTTAACAATCAGACTTTTCACACAGCCTACTAAATTGCTGGACTTTCCAGTAACCAGCCTTTTGCTCATGAAGAGCAAACATGCTAAGCTCTGGCAGTAACAGCTAGGAATCTTAAAATCGAGGTTCTAACAGTGGCACTAGGAAGATCCAGCATTCCTCAAGTCCAGAACCCAACAGGCTGCTAACAACTGCCCTGTTCATCTCACAGTCTTTAACTTTTTAAATCCTGTAAAGTGTGGCCTAAGAAAAATAAAAGCAATGCTAAAAAAAAAAAAAAAAGGCCCAAAGTATGATGGGCAAGTTCTGACACAGGCTTTTTAACCAGACCAGTATTTAAAGACCATTATTGGTATTACCTTCTTAGAATCCATATCCCCTTAATACAGTAGTTTTCTTATCAAAGTTGGGCATTCAGGGCAGACTTGGACTGTGAGTATCACTAGGGCTGACTTCTATAGCAAATACACAATTATGCAGGAGAAAGGAAGCTCTGTTTGGTTTATAGTTTGTATATAAACACACACACACATCCTAAACAGGGCTCTGATCAGTCTCAGCCTCTGTAAGTTTGCCAGGCTCTGTGTGACAGGCTGGATCAGATGACTTCAACAAACCTCTCTCAAGACTCTACAGAAGCATTCAAGAATTTCATCAAGTCCTACAAGCAAATCCTGAAACAGAACCTTGTGCTGCTTTGGTTTTTCCTAGCACTGAGCACCAGATGATGTGCAAACCACATGAGAGTACTGACAATTCAGTGCTTTGCTAAAACATTCAAGGATAAACTCAATACAAACCTTTGCAGCTGCATTTTCACTGGGAAAGGTGGCAAAAGCAGTATGTTTCTAGAAAACAAAAAAAACCCAGTTATAATGTATTTGAATCAAAAAGGTAAGAGATTAAGCATAAAACATTGAGCCACAAGCACTTGGTTAGTTCAAGTTTACATATTTGAAAGCTCCCAGATGGTAGTCATCTAAGTCCCCTTCAAACAAGAAGGACTAGAAAACATTTTTCCTATGAATATTGGAAAAGTACCTCCTACAGTTGAAATTAAGAAATGAGCTTAGCAGTTTAAGGAATATAGGACAAGTGGTTTTGTTTTTTTTCTAGTGAGCAAAAACCATCCTGAATTGCAACAAAGTACATATGGATAGAGGTCTAATCCTCTTCCAGAAAAATCATCCGAGTACCTCACAAACATTTTTATCAAAGAAACCCCTGAAAGTAATGCTCTTCCTGCTATAAAAGTTGCAACTGTTGTGCTCTGAACGTTTGAATGGTTTCGAACATTTTCCCCTAATTTTCCAAATTACATCAAATCCTCACAGAACACATCTTTCAAAGTTAAATTTGTTTCAACAAACTTTATTACTCTATCTTGCCACTACATGATTCTGTACCCAAAATCATTGTAACAAAGTCAGTATATCTGATATCGACCCTGATAAAACATGCAGACATCATTTATCTGCAGTTCTACAAAACACAAGGCCCTGTATGAAGAGTATTTATCACAAGACAAATACACCCATGTTTTCATAATCCGGAGGAAGAACAAAGCAAAACAAACAGAGATTCCAAGAGACCAGTGAAACTGCATCGCTACCCGAGCCAAGAGGCGATTCTGCACTGCTTAAAGCCAGCGCCCCTGGCAGCAGCGAGCGGCCGGAGCCGCACAGGAGCCCGGAGCCGAACGCTGCCCGAGCGCCCCGCGGGGACACGGCAGCGGGAAGCCCAGCCCCACGGCAGCGGGAAGCCCAGCCCCACGGCAGCGGGAAGCCCGGCCCCACGGCAGCGGGAAGCCCGGCCGGAGCCGCGCCCGGCCTGGCCCGGCTGCGGACTCAGCCTGCCTGCGGCCCG
>VZTB01008348.1:24950-35205 GCA_013397245.1 Thryothorus ludovicianus
CATCTTCCTTTCTCAAGCTGCTTTCCAAGGTTTGGGGTAGGACTTAGTGATAAGCATGCTCCTTTTTTTATATATTTTGAAGTTATAGTTAAAAAAATCTTTACAGCAAGCAACAGTCTAAAATTATACTTCAAAAGATTATTATTACAAAAATCTTTAAGGTTTACCTGCAAGCAAAAAGTTCTTGTAAAAGGCAACATCCTAAAACTAATTCAAATGCTCCTAAATCAACTTAAGACTTATAAAAGTGAATTGTGAACAAAGAATAGATTCAAAGGCCTTCTTCCATGCTTTATTTTCTTCAGTTATTTATTAGAATTTGTCTTTATAGCTGTCCCATGGTCGGGCTCCACACATATCACAATCACAAGTGCACACATTGCCTGTGTTTACCTGACATGAAACACAACTTTGTATTTCACAATCCTTTTGGTTCTCTCCTTGCTCCCTAAACATTCCCAAAGGGCTTCCCAAAATCCTGCTGGTGCCACCCTCTCTTCCCTGCCTTCATTAATCAACCAAATTAGGGTAATTCAGAAGCTGCTCTGTGCAAGCTGGTGGCAGATTGTGGCTCTTGCAGCAAGGAACTGGATGTGACAAGTGGCCATCCTGTGTTTTGGATATTTAAAACCTGTATTTTGCCAAGAAAGCTGTGAAAATCTGCCTCATGCAAATGCACTTGGTGGGTTTCTGGGCTTGGTGCTGCAGAGCTGGGATTTTACAGGGAGCCAGGGGATCTCAAGGAAGGAGTCGGGAAAAAAATTAATCGGCTTTTTCAGCTTGATGTGTCCTGATCTTAAGGAAAAAATGGGATCTGAGGAAAATCAAGATTGGTTTAGTAGCTTAAAGCATCCTTTTCCCTTAATTCATTACACCAACTTAAGAGCTGTTGTTAACAGATCTGTTTCATTAAAGACTTTGTTATCTCCCCCAGTAAAACAGATTACCACCAAATCCTTTGGAAAAAATTGAATTTTCTATCCCTCTCTACCTATTTCTCTGTGATTAACCTCCTTTGATGTATTATGCAAATCAGATTCTTAGCGGATTTGCTACATTTAATAGATCTAAAGTAGCCTTTGGTGGCAAGCGAGTTGTGAAAGTGGATTATGCCAAGGTGGAGCTGGATGTGTCCCTACATTGTGCCAGCAGGAAAACACCCCCTGAAAACTGCCCAGCCTGCAGAGGGGAGGGTAATTCTTGTAATCCTTGTTTTTAAACCTTTCCAGAGTGCCCTGACAGCGACCCAGAGGGAGCTGGGCCAGTTGCAGGAGCTCAGCAACCACCAGAAGAAGAGAGCCACGGAAATCCTGAACCTGCTGCTGAAGGACCTGGGGGAGATCGGGGGAATCATCGGCACCAACGACGTGAAAACCGTGCGTGGGCTTTGTGCCTCCCCCAGCT
This sequence comes from Thryothorus ludovicianus, assembly GCA_013397245.1. Classification (NCBI taxonomy): domain Eukaryota; kingdom Metazoa; phylum Chordata; class Aves; order Passeriformes; family Certhiidae; genus Thryothorus; species Thryothorus ludovicianus. The sequence continues at coordinate 26,355 of VZTB01008348.1, forward strand.
CCTCCTGCAGGGAAAACACTCCAGCAGATCAGGGAATCCCAGAGGGGCTTGGCTTGGAAGGGACTTAAAGCTCTTCTGCTTCCAAATCCCCTGCCAGGGGCAGGGACAGCTCCCAGTGTCCCAGGCTGCTCCAAGCCGCAGTGTCCAGCCTGGCCTGGGACACTTCCAGGATTCCAGCTGCTCTGGGAATTCCAGCCCAGCCCCTCCCCACCCTCCCAGCCAGGAATTCCTTCCCAATATCCCACTCAGCCCTGCCCCCTGGAAGTGGGAGCCATTCCCAGATCTCTCATTCCTTGTCCCTAGTCCCTCTCCAGCTCTCCTGGAGCCCCTTTGGGCTCTGCCAAGTCTCTGAGCTCTCCTTAGAGCCTTCTCCTCTCCAGGGGAAAATTCCCAGCCTGGCTCCAGCCCTGGGAGCACCAGTAGGTGTGGAATGTGTGGATCCAGCAGTCCTTGTCCCAGGACAGTCTGTGTAAATCCTGGCTGAGCACACAGGAGGACACTGCAGATCTTTGGCTGGCTGGGGAGGCTCAGTGTCCGGGCTCACAGTTCCCACAGTTATTTCCAGCTCAGTTTTTGGGGCCAGAGCCCATCTGGGAGTCACTGAACTGATTCATGGGGGCTCTGAATTTCCCCCAAAACAATACACACATAGCCCAGCTCCTTCTTTAGCTGGCATGACTCAGAATTCCCAGAATATGAAATATTGGCTTCTGAGGTGGCCAGTTTTTGATCTGAAGTTTGGTGCAAATTTTGGTCAGCCCTGCTTTGAGGTTTGCCTTTGTGTGGCTCTTGGGTTTGGGGGTACAGTAGAGGAGGCGGCTGCTCACTTTGTCACACTTGTAGAAGAACAAAATGCTGATTGCAGAGGAAATATTTGTATGGTCACTGCTAAATGGCAGCGATGGAAACTTTCCATGGCCTGGAAAATCTCCTTGGTGGTGTTAATGCCATGTTTGCTATTTAAAACCACATGAACACCTGCAGTGGTTAAAACTGGCTAAGTTCATTTCTGAGACGCATGAAAATTCCTTGCGATAGGTTTTTTGTCACTTTTCGTTCACTTTTTGTTGATGTGCTGCCAAGGCTCTCTTAGGTCAGCAGGAGCTCCAGCCTGTCCTGCTGCAGAGGACACAGTCCCTGCTGTTCCTGTGGCGCTGCAGATTCCAGCCTTTGGAGATGTCACAGCAGCCTCTGGTGGCCGTAGGAGCAGGGACTGGGAGAGGAAATCTTTGCAAATGGAGGCAGAGGCAGTTTGGTCCAAGTTTGTGTAGGAACTGAGATGTCAGCACTCCAGGGGACAGCTGTCCGTGGAAATAAGGCCAGACTGAGCAGCGTTTAGGAGAACAATTTCAAATTTGTTGGCAATTAGCATCTTCTCCAAGTGTGTCTAATCTCAGAGCAGACTGAAAATTTTGGAAGAAGTCTCAATTTTCAGGATTTTTGGGAGAAAAAGCAGCACGTGTTCCCTTCCCCTTGGCAGTGCTGGGGAAAAAGGGGAAGCACATGAAGCTGAGCTGTGGTTTTGCTCAGGGACAGCCTGCACAGCTCCTCAGTGGAATGTCCTGAGCTGGAAAGAAGCCACAGGATCATGGATCCAGCCCCTGGTCCTGCACAGGCACCCCAAAATCCCACCCTGAGCATCCCTGGGAGTGTTGTCCAAAGGCTCCTGGAGCTCTGGCAGCCTCAGGAATGTGCCCATTCCTTGGGGAGCCCCAGCAGCCTCTGGGGGAAGAAACTCTCCCTGATATCCAGCCCAATACCTGGATATGATATCCCTGAATGACATCCCTTCACACAAATGGAAATAAACAAGATAAATTAAAATACACAAGATAAAAGGACAAATCAAACCAAAAATTCTGAAGGAAAATTTCTCCTTAATATAATAAGCCCTCTTTGCTTTGTGAAAAGATCCCAATTCTGGCTTTTTTGTCCTCCATATATGAGCTTTAAGTTCTCAGAAATAATTCATACTCTTGTCCCCTTCTCTAAACCCTCTTTCTTAAATGACCCCTGGCCTGTAAAACCATCCCAAGCTCCAGAGCAAGCCTCCAGCTTGGTCTCCAGAGCAGAAGCTCTGGGTGCTGTGGGCAGCTCATCCCTGTGTGCTCAGTTGGCAGATGTGAACGGAGTGATCGAGGAGGAGTTCACCATGGCCAGGCTCTACATCAGCAAGATGAAGTCGGAGGTGAAGTCGCTGGTGAACCGGAGCAAGCAGCTGGAGAGTGCCCAGCTGGACTCCAACAGGAAGATGAACGCCAGCGAGAGGGAGCTCGCAGCCTGCCAGCTCCTCATCTCCCAGGTGGGTCTGTCCTGCCTCCCTGTGCTGGTTTGAATGCCAGGTGTGTGCTGAGGAGGGCAGGAGCCTCCCTTGGAATGCAGAATGCAAACCCTCTCCCTCCCAATTACTACAATTTTGGAATGGAGGGGCTCTCAGGCACAGATATGGGACAGCAATAACAGCTGTGCACGAGGAGCACTCAAATAAAAATGCAGCGACACAGAAACCAAGGGCAGTGTGAGAGTGAGGATCCAGCTGAGCCCTGTGGCTCAGGCCTTGGTGGCAGTGCCATGCCATGGTGGCTGCAGCCCTCCTGCAGGGGCACAGGTGGCTCTGCTGGAGCAGGGATCCTGCACAAAGGGGGACATTCCCTGGGAAGGTGCCGTGGGGATGGCTGGGCCTGGTGTCCCTCTGGGAATGCCCTGCAAAGGCTGCTGGCTGTGCCAAAGGCCAGCTTGGCTCCAGGGAGGAATGCTTGGCTCCTGGGCTGGCTGCAGCAGCTGCCAGGGGGATGCTGGAAGTTTCTCAGGCCTGCAGGGACACTCAGTGGCCCCTGAGCAGAAGATGTGTGCCTGGAGGGAGGCTGGGTCCTGGCAGGGAGAAAGAAACTGCCCCAGGTGGGTTTGGAACAGCTGGGCCATGGGCAGAGGGTGACCCCAGGACAGCTGGGACAGAGCTCAGGGGACAGAGCAGAGAGCTCAGGGGACAGAGCCCAGAGCTCAGGGGACAGAGCCCAGAGCTCAGGGGACAGAGCAGAGAGCTCAGGGGACAGAGCTCAGAGCACACACTGCTGGGGACAGCCTGCTCTGGGATACTGGACACTTCTCCCAGGCTTTCGTGGCCTTCCCAAGCTCCTTCCCCATGGAATGTGGGTGCCGGCAGTGAGAAATGGGTCCTATGGAACAGAGCCATGTTGTCTCTTGGGTGTTTTGTTTTTCGCTCTCTCTTTTCTCATCCCACCCCCTCAGCATTTTCCAGCACATCCTGAGTTTGTTTCAAGTGGACATGGGAAGGAAAGACATCACCCAGTTTGCTGTATTTCATTCCCTTGCAGTTATCCTAAGCAAACCAGGAGCAGGGAGAGCCCCTTTTCCTTCAGCAGAGTATCTTTGTTAAGTTCTACTCAATCTTTTAAAGATGCAATAATCCAGACAGTATCTTAATTTTTAATCCTCGAATTAGAATATTTTACTTCCATTTTGAGAGTTTTCACTACAAACTTTGCTGATTTCCATCTACTCATAAGCCCCTCTAATTCAGAAGGTGGCAAGTTGGCAAGATCCAAACCATCAGGATGGCTTGTGCAGGATGAAGATCCCAAAGCCACCTCGGGGCTGGTGTCCAGCTGCTTTTAAAAATCTGCTGCTTTTGAGTTAACAGCAAGTCAGGAGGTTCCACATCCCAAAGCCACCTCAAGACTGGAGTCCATCTGATTTTAAAAATCTTCTGCTGTTGGTTAACACCAAGTCAGGAGCTTCCAAATCCCAAAGCCACCTCAGGGCTGGTGTCCAGCTGCTTTTAAAAAGCTGCTGCTTTTGAGTTAACAGCAAGTCAGGAGGTTCCACATCCCAAAGCCACCTCAAGACTGGAGTCCAGCTGCTTTTAAAAAGCTGCTGCTTTTGAGTTAACAGCAAGTCAGGAGGTTCCACACCCCAAAGCCACTTCGGGGCTGGTGTCCAGCTGATTTTAAAAAGCCGCTACTGTTGGTTGAACCCCAAGTCAGGAGCTTTCAGATCCCAAAGCCACCTTAGGTCTGGTGTCCAGTTCCTTTAAAAATCTGCTGCTGTTGGTTAACACCAAGTCAGGAGCTTCCAAATCCCAAAGCCACCTCAGGGCTGGTGTCCAGCTGATTTTAAAAAGCCGCTACTGTTGGTTGAACCCCAAGTCAGGAGCTTCCAAGGCTGTTCTGGGATTCCTTCCTGAAATTCAAACTGGGCTACTAAGTGTGACCTCTAAAAACACAGCCTGCTTTGATCTCTGAGCTCCTTCCTGGACATTTTGATAGGAATTCTCCCAGTCATCCCCTCTGGATGTGGAAATTCTTTGTTTCTGCTCCTGCAGGTGGGACAATTTTCCCTGAATTCCTGGGCCACGGCCGTGCTCCTCCCTCACTGCTGTTCCTTGTCTTTGCAGCACGAAGCAAAGATCAAATCCCTGACGGACTACATGCAGAACATGGAGCAGAAGAGGAGGCAGCTGGAGGAGTCCCAGGACTCCCTCAACGAGGAACTGGCCAAGTTACGCGCTCAAGGTACAACTTTGGGTCTCCTGCTCCTCACTTCTGTTTTGTTCATTAATGATGTGAAAAATTATAACACACACACACACCCCTCCATGGATCCTTTACCAACAGCACCAATCAGTCTCGTTAAATGTTCTGTAAAATTCTGGGATGAGGATTTATTGAAATTTCTGTTGCCCCTCTGCAAAATCCCTGCCTCGTTCCAAAGCTGCTTCTCTTAGATGTGCACAAGTTGTGACTTCGTTTTTAAGGTTTTCACCTTCCAATTAATTTTGGTAAAAGAAGTTCTTGTAGCTTTGCTGAGCTCCTGGGTATATAAATTTATAACCTTTCATCCTTAAATCATTCTGGATTTCTGCAGAAAGACATTCCCCTCTCTGAGGGAGCAGCAGGTGGGACAAGACTTTTTATTTTTTTTTAAATTTTATTATCATCTCCTGCATTTTCCAAAAAGAATCTTTATTCTCTCTCCTGCAATAAATAAAATTTATTTAAAAATCTAAAATTTATATTTAAAATGAGAACTGTCTCCACCTTTGAACAGAAAAAATGCACGAAGTCAGCTTCAAGGACAAGGAGAAGGAGCACCTGACACGACTCCAGGATGCAGAGGAGATGAAGGTAGTTTGGCACAGTGGAAATTTTGAGGGAATTTCTTGGTGAGATCATTCACTGGGATGGATTTTTGTCTTCCTGTTCACATGGCCAAAAATTACATTGATTCACCTCTGTGTTACACTAATTTTTTGCTGCTGGAGCTCTGCTGAAAGCCAATTTCCTCAGTAGTGGATGAGGCTGCTGGGGTTAATGCCATTTAGGAGCTTAGAAATTTGATTTTGAAAGAGGCTACTTCCCCAAAGTTTGGCTGGAATTCTGATTATCTCCTGGAAATAGTATTAAAATATATAAACCCGTTTTCTGGTATTTTTCCTTTGGAATGCCAAGAAATGTTTGCAGTAATGAGTTCTTCTGATGGGGTTGCAAATGGCAGACAAGGAAAAATACAATTTTACAGGGACAGTGATAGAGGTTTGCCAGCTGAAGAACTTTTCCCAGCATTATAAAAATTTTAAATGATTAAAGCAGTTGTGGAGTGATTAAAGCAGTTGTGATTAAAGTGGTTTTACCTTACAGCTCCAAGGGGAAAAAAGCAAATATTTTGTTGGCAATCTAAAAAGATAAATTGATTTCTTCTTGCTGCTTGAGGCATATTTATCCCTAGAATTGAAATTTAAATAACAATTTCAATAGCAGGGCAGTGGATAAACAATTCTCAAAGGTTTGGATTTTATTTCTGCCATAGACAGAGCTATGCAAATATTTCCTGGGTGAATAATCAGAGTAAAGAAGAGAGGATTGGTGTAAAATTTGTGGCCAAGCCTTGAGTTTTCATGTGAAAACTTCACTGTGAAGTTTTTTCACATTTTTCACGTGAAAATTTCACCTTTTCCTAAGAAAACGAGTCAAAATTGTCGTACATCCGTTGCTAAAAACTGAATTAAACACTGGGACGAGCAGGCCCAGAGTTCTGTGGTTCCACAAGGAAATTCCAGGCAGGTTCCTGGGTGGATTTGGTGTTTTCCCCTCCGATGCAGAGGGTGCTCAGAGTGTCCCTGCGTGTCCCTGGCTCGTGCTGAGCCCTGGCTCTGGTGTTTGCAGAAGGCTCTGGAGCAGCAGATGGAGACTCACAGGGAAGCCCACCAGAAGCAGCTGTCCAGGCTGAGGGATGAAATCGAAGAGAAGCAGAAAATAATCGATGAAATCAGGGAGTAAGTTCATCCCCTCCATCCCTTCCTCACCCTGGGATCCTTTGGGGTTGATTTTGTTAGATTTGGTTGAGGTTTCTTTGCAAGCTCTGCCCTCACACGCAGCAGCCGAGCCTGTAATTATTCTGCAGGGTGGATTACAGCGCCTAATTCTTTATTGGGGAGCTTTAACGAGGCCGTAAAATTACAGAGAGTTTTTAAAAAAAAGGGTGAAGTTGCACCTGCAGGTGAGAGGAGCTCGGAGGAGAGCAGGTTTTAAGGAATAATTTGGGTTGGAAATGCCTTTGAGGTCATCGAGTTCAGCCCCCACTGAGCCACATCCCCAGGAAGGTTTTGAGATCATCTCACAGCAGCCAATTTTTCAGATTGTTGGGTGACTCCAACAGCCCCCATTACCACACATTTTTATATTTTTTCCTCACACTCTGCTGTGTTTTGCTCCTGTGTTCTTATTTTTCTAAAATCTAGGCATCCTTTTCTTGTATTTATTTGTGGCCAAAGATTACTTGTAGGGAAATGAGGAAGCAAGGCAGAAAGATGCCAACAATTTGTGTCCTCCTCTAAGGCAAACAAAGCAAAGCACTGAATTTAGCTCTCCAATATTTTAAAATTATGTCCTTCAGGTTCTTTCTGTTTCATTTCTTCCAGATTTTTTCAGTAGAGTCACTTTTTCTTTTTCTCTGCCCAATCCCATTTTGTTCATGGAGATTTACCCTCCCTTCCTCCTGGGGTTCTGACTTTTCCTTTCACGTTTCCAGCATGAACCAGAAGCTGCAGCTGGAACAGGAGAAGCTGAGTGCTGATTATGATAAATTAAAAATTGAGGACCAGGAAAGAGAAATGAAACTGGAAAAGCTCATGTAAGTGCACAGTTTCCTCACTTGGAATCCCTGAACCTCTGCACGTGTCCACGGAAAATGTGCTAGGGAGAGGGAGTTGTGTTGGAATATTCACACTGAAAATATAATTTTAGTAGCAAAGTCAGTAGGAACTACTAATAAATAATTACCAATTACTCTCTATTTTTAAAGATTTTTAATAGTGGCTTTGCTAATTGCCAAAAGGAGTTTATTAGAGCTCAGATTTTCTAAAATATCTCAGCAAGTGTTAAATATTTCATTCCATAACACACAGCAGAACAAGCATGAAAGAAGTTGGGAATTTTTGATGAGTTTTTGTTGATTTTTTCTGAGTGTTTTAAATCAGATATCTGAGTAAAAGCCTTTCCTGGAAATGAGAGAGAAAATTCCTGTGTGTGGACACAAAGATGGAGATTCCACACGATAAAATTGGATATTTGGGGCAGTCAGAAGCAGAATTAGAGGTGTACAATTTGCTGCCACCTGCAGATGTGCTGCTCCAGGTGGATGCTGGTTGATTCTCCTCTGTTTATTATAATTAACTTGTGTTTCATGCTGTGATCTTTCCAGACTCCTTAATGATAAAAGGGAACAAGCAAGAGAAGACCTTAAAGGGCTGGAGGAAACAGTGGTAATTAATTACACTTTATTCAGCTTTTCCCCCTATATCTGTATACCATGGTGATATACATTTTAATTTTGGAATAAACAGCTTTCAACCACCTAAATTATAATTTTAAGAGGTTGGTTTTACCAATTTTGGAGAAACTGTTCTCTTCAGTGTGGTTTTGGGGCTGGATGGGGTTTATTTGTGGCATTCAGAGTGGGTCAGTGTGATTCCTAGAGAGAGAATCCAGAGTTCTTTTCTCCTCTTACCAACTCAAATCCAAGCAGAACTTTTATACCAGAGCATCTACTCTGTCCTAATAATTTGGGTTTGTTTTTTTTTTAATTATTGTTATTTTTATTCCAGGCAAGGGAGCTTCAGACTCTTCACAATCTGCGCAAACTGTTTGTCCAGGATCTTACCACCCGTGTTAAAAAAGTAAAACTCTGCTCTTTTAAACCCAAATATTCTCCTTTTTTTTTTTTTCCCAGTATTCTTATGATTTGCTGGAAGCCTTTAGTGCATGCAATTACAAAATGGGATAATGTCTTTTTTAGTAGCAGTGAGAAACAAGATTAAAACTGTTTTGATGTTTATCAGCTTTTATTTGGCCCTAATTTGATTGGGAAGATGGTGGTGGTTGAGGGAAATGAGCTTATCCCGTGCACTTCAGCTACAAAATTCTCAAAGATGATGAGCTTCAGAAATGATTTAGTACAACTTGATTTTCCTATTTAGGATTCCCTCCTAATTGTTCAGTAAAAATAGCTTGATTTTTTTGTCCAGGGGGAAATGTGATTCCTAAATATCAAACAAAGAGTTAAAATAATTTCTCTTAAATTTGGAGCTTTGTAAAATTTTTCTGCCTTTGGGGAGCTCAAATTTGCACCTTCTCCTCGGGTTTGTGGCTGGATTTGCTGAGTGCTGCAATTTTATGTGCAGAGTGTTGAACTGGACAGTGATGATGGAGGTGGAAGCGCTGCGCAGAAGCAGAAAATTTCCTTTCTTGAGAACAACCTGGAACAACTTACAAAGGTTCACAAACAGGTAAAGGCTCTCTCCTCTCCTCTCCTCTCCTCTCCTCTCCTCTCCTCT
>VZTB01008348.1:35414-57742 GCA_013397245.1 Thryothorus ludovicianus
CCTCTCCTCTCCCCTCCTCTCCCCTCCTCTCCCTCCTTCCATCAAAAAATGCACTTTTCTCAAATTTGCAAGGGTAATTTTGGAAGCTAACCTGTGCTGTCTGAGGAAAAGGTACCCACTAAACTCCTTGGCATTAGGAGTTAGAGCTGCTCTTCCCACTCTCTTTACTTCTAGGAATGTGGTAAATAAGGAAATTTTTCATTCTGTGGAAATAGATCTGTTTTGGCACTAGGAAATACACAAAGATAGCTGTTTTCTGGATGGACTGTGCATCCCCAATTTGACTCCTGGCCTGAAGCTGCTCAGAGGCCCCGTGGAGGTGACTGGAGTGAACCAGCAGAGTATGAAAACAATGGAATTGGGATTTTTTGTGCTGTTGGAGGGCTGGTGCCTCCCTGGGGTGATGAGGTTGGTGATTTCTGGGCTTGTCCATTTCTGTGTCCTCACTCCTTCATGGAATTCCAGTTTCACACAATCCCAGATTTGGAATTAAAGCCCATCCGATCCCACCTCTGCCATGGGCAGGGTCATTTCCACCATCCCAGGCTGCTCCAAGCCCCCTCTATCCTGGCCTTGGACACTTCCAGGGATCCAGGGACAGCCCCAGCTTCTCTGGGCACTCTGTGCTAGGATCTCCTCACCCTCAGAGGGAAGAATTTCTTCCTAAAATCTCCTCTCCCAATATGCTGCAGCTCTGTGCCCTTCAGGTGTGTTCAGGTGCACAACAGAAACCATGAAAGGTGTTTTGATTTCTTTTTTGAGCAGTGATGTAACACTGTGCACTGCACTCCCCTGAAGCTGTATTAGTGACCCACACTCCCAGATCTGCTTTAATTATTCCCATGGAAGTGCCAAAAGAGCAGGAAGTGCTGGATGGTGACAAGTGTCCGCTAAGGTTTGGGGTTTTGAGATTCCCAGGGAACAGATGGCTTAAAGACCTACTTTCTAAATATGGAAACTGGGACATGTTCAGAGTGGTTTTTCTTTTACAATTTTGCCTTTTTTTTGCACTCGTTTCATGCATCTGCTGGGTTTCAAATATGGATTTTTATAGCTCTCATTAGCGTGTATTTACTCAAAGTCAACTTGAAATCCACATCTTGTAGGAAACTTAGGGAGTAAAGTGACATTGTACTTGATACCACCCTGCTTGGATTTTGTATCATAACTATTTCACACAACAAGGGTTCAGCACTTGCAGAAAAAGCACATTGTGACAATGATTTTTTTAGCCTGTTTGTGTTTTTCTCCAGCACTAAGCCTGGCCCAGCAGGTATAAAATGCTCTGATTGTTAAACAACGTGTCACTGTCAGGACATGCTGTTGCTTTGCTGTATTATTAATGTGGTTGTTAATCCACTTTTCGCTCCAGAAAAGGGAGAGTCACTCCTTTGGAGCAGATTTCCGTTGACTGCCAACAGTGGTGTAATCATTTCAGCAGAAATTGTGCTGGATTTTCTGCCCGTTTGCATCACTTTTGTGTTTATTAAAAATCAATCCTCTCTTGGCTGTTGCTGCATGGGAAGTCAGAAGTCATCTGTATAATTGATAGACCTCGTTTAGGTTCATATTAAACTGAGGAAGTGCATAAATTCAAAGTTGTATTTAATCATTATATTTATGGTTATGGGCCAAAAAGTGATTTCTTAGTGAATTTCCCAGTTTTCCCACATGGCTGAGTAGGGAACACACAGGTGAACACATTGGAACTACTGGAAGTGATGAATTTGGGGTTGTCTGTAAGATTAATTCAAGTATTATTGTTTTAAAATAATGAAGTCATCAAGGATTTGCAAAATCCTGGAGATTTCTGTGTTCTGAGGAAATGTAGAGAAGCAAATCTGGCAAGTGCTCTGCAGTGGCAGGGTTGGTCCTGGAGTCCTCATCTCTCAGGAGCTCTGTGGAATCTTGTTGAATGGATCAAACTCTATTTTTCCTTTGATCTTTCTGGACAAGTTAAATAAATATCACCCCTCAGCCAGACAAGTGAATTTTGTGAGTAAAACTGAGCTTGGACGATATTCTCAGGCACAGGGTAGGATTATTGGGGTGCTCTGTGTGGGATAAGGAGATGAACTTAATCCTTGAGGGTCCATTCCAGCTCAGAACATTCGTAATTTCTCTTTAATGTAGGATTTTTACATTATTTTCTGGAAGAAACCTGTTTAATTGTAATACACAAGGCATGAAGAACAACCAGTGGCATTTCCTCTCTCCTTGTGAGGTGACTTTTCATTCCATTTCTATGATGGGAGATTTTTGCTGCTTTCTTTTGGCCTTGTGGATCCATCCAGCCCAAGATACTCTAAACTACTATTTATCCTAAGCTTTTCACATTAATTTGTGGAAGAAATCTGTTTAATTTTTGTACATGACATATGGAGAGAATGGTGGGTTTTCTCCTTTTTGAGGGGACTTTTCCTCCCATTTCTCTGAGGAGATTTTTTCCACTTTTTTTTTCTTTATGGGTCCATTCCAGCTCCAGACATTCTAAACTACTCTTTAACCTAAGCTTTTTACATTAATGTCTGGAATAAATCTGTTTAACTTTAGTACACATGGTCTGAAGAGCAACTGGTGATGTTTCCTCCCTCCTTGTGAGGGGACTCTTCCCGCCATTTCTCTGAGGAGAGATTTTTACCACATTCTTTTGATCTTGTGGGTCCATTTAAGCTCTGGACATTCTAAACTACTCTTTAACCTAAGCTTTTTACATTAATGTCTGGAATAAATCTGTTTAACTTTAGTACACATGGTCTGAAGAGCAACTGGTGATGTTTCCTCCCTCCTTGTGAGGGGACTCTTCCCGCCATTTCGCTGAGGAGAGATTTTTGCCACTTACTTTTGATCTTGTGGCTCTATTTCAGCTCTGGACATTCTAAACTACTCTTTAACCTAAGCTTTTTACATTAATGTCTGGAATAAATCTGTTTAACTTTAGTACACGTGGTCTGAAGAGCAACTGGTGATGTTTCCTCCCTCCTTGTGAGGGGACTCTTCCCGCCATTTCTCTGAGGGGAGATTTTTTTCCTCTTTCTTTTGATCTTGTGGCTCCATTCCAGCTCTGGACATTCTAAATTTCTATTTAACCTAAGCTTTTAACATTAATTTATGGAAAAAAATCTGTTTAACTTTAGTACACGTGGTCTGAAGAGCAACTGGTGATGTTTCTTCCCTCCTTGTGAGGGGACTCTTCCCGCCATTTCTCTGAGGGGAGATTTTTTTCCTCTTTCTTTTGATCTTGTGGCTCCATTCCAGCTCTGGACATTCTAAATTTCTATTTAACCTAAGCTTTTAACATTAATTTATGGAAAAAAATCTGTTTAACTTTAGTACACGTGGTCTGAAGAGCAACTGGTGATGTTTCCTCCCTCCTTGTGAGGGGACTCTTCCCGCCATTTCTCTGAGGGGAGATTTTTTTCCTCTTTCTTTTGATCTTGTGGCTCCATTCCAGCTCTGGACATTCTAAATTTCTATTTAACCTAAGCTTTTAACATTAATTTATGGAAAAAAATCTGTTTAACTTTAGTACACGTGGTCTGAAGAGCAACTGGTGATGTTTCTTCCCTCCTTGTGAGGGGACTCTTCCCGCCATTTCTCTGAGGGGAGATTTTTTTCCTCTTTCTTTTGATCTTGTGGGTCCATTCCAGCTCCGGACATTTAAATTTCTATTTAACCTTAGCTTTTTAACATTAATTTATGGAAAAAATCTGTTTAATTTTAGTACATCTGGTCTGGAGAGCAACTGATGGCATTTCCTCCCTCCTTGTGAGGGGACTCTTCCCGCCATTTCTCTGAGGGGAGATTTCCACCGCTTTCTTTTGACCCCTTTTTATTTTGAACCGCTTTCCCCGCAGCTGGTACGTGATAATGCAGATCTTCGTTGCGAGCTTCCTAAGCTGGAGAAACGCCTTCGAGCTACGGCAGAGAGAGTTAAGGCCCTGGAGAGTGCACTGAAGGAGGCCAAGGAGAACGCCATGCGCGACCGCAAGCGCTACCAGCAGGAGGTGGATCGCATTAAGGAGGCCGTGAGAGCCAAAAACATGGCCCGGAGAGCACACTCCGCCCAAATTGGTGAGGACATGGAGCTAAAGGGGCTGCCCACGTGCTTCAGGCTCGGGCTGCTTGTTGGGGGTTGAGTGGAGGGTGTAAAACACAGGGGCTGCTTCCCCTCTGCTGCACAGGAATCTTTAGAGGCCTCAGTTTTTTCATGGAATCTGCCCCACCTCGGGTTTAAAGAGGCTCTGCTGTTCCACTGGGTAAATAAAGGGCATAATGGGTCTTGTGTGCCCTTCTAGTGACCTGAAAACTTGTCTCCTTAAATTAGTCACTCACTTTCTTCCTCCTTCTCCTCCCACACACTCCCTCTCTGCTTTTATTTTTTCCTTGCCTTTCTGGACCTTGTCCCTTTCTCTTTTTTTCCCCCTGATTACTCCTCTATGTGATTTTAATTCCAAAAAATCTTCCCTTGTAATTCAGATATTGATATATCTCTGAGGCACAATGTAAAGCGTGCATATGTCAGAGGAAAGGGGCAATGCTTGGAATGGTTTGTTTGGATTGCTAAAGGAGAATGGCTCAGATGGAGATGACAATATTGGGGTATTAAATCCTGAGGGAGAATGACACAGCAGAAAGTGTCACTTCCTGAACGTTTCCTCCTGTAGGGAGCCATCCAAACTTTGTCTGGACATCTTCTGGAATGGTGTAAATTGGACATAAAAAGTGCCTCACTGCCCACCAAGGCTTCCCTCTGTTGATAGAGAGCCCATTATCTTTGCAGATCCAATGCATGGGTACGTGGAAGGGCACTGCCAGCAGGAAAAGGGATCTGCCAGCAGGAAAAAGGATCTGGCACCACGACAATGGGTGTATTTGCTGTTGGCCAAGGCAAGGAGTGCTGTGTTCTGCACACCTGGGTTAGAAACCAGCCAAGCACAGCTCTGAGCTGGGAAACAAGGGGGTTTCCCTTGGAGGAGAAGGGGAGGTGGAAAGCTGAAATGTGAAAGTTAACATGTCTTTTTTGGTCCCTCCTTCCCCTGTGCAGCCAAGCCCATCCGCCCTGGTCACTACCCAGCGTCTTCTCCGACGGCCGTCCACGCCATCCGAGGGGGAGGGATGTCCAACTCCAGCTACTACCACAACACCAAATAAACGAGAGGTAAGGCCAGAGGAACTTACTCACCTCTTCTCCCAATGACCACTCAGTTCCCTTATATTTCATCTTGCTTTTAGGAGACCCACAGGGATTTTTTTTTCTACATTTAGCAGTTGTCTGCTGATAATTACAATACTTGTTAATTGAGGACCTGTCAAGAGGATTTGCCAGCTGCTGAGGAGAGGTTTTATTTTAATGACTTGGCACTTAAAAGTTTTTTAAAAAGTGCTCTGGTAAATCTGGATTGAAATTCACACATAGAGGCATGAAACTCATGTAGTAAAAATACAGTTCCAGAGGTTCCTTCTGCCAGCATCATCTTCTGCAGATGTGTTTCCATGTTGGGATATTCCAGCTTGGGATAGGGGTAGAACATCTGTCAGTGGCAGCAAGAGACATCTCCAAATTTGAGTGTCACCATTTGGCACACTTTGCACGCTTAGTTCTCTTCATGAACTAAAAAACAAACCCCTAAATATTTTTCTCTAGTTGCCAGGGTTGGAGGGTTTCTCCTAAGCAAGATGAGCAGCACATTCCCAGGAGACTGTTCCATCCTCCCATTTCTTTCTTCAAATGCTCATAATCAGAGAGATTTTATATTTATAATTATTGGAGAGATTTATATTTATAATCCTTTTGATTTTATAATTTTATATGTTTGATTTTATACATTTTATACATTTTATACCTGCATTATTTTAGATGATCACTTTGTGACACAGACATGCCAAGAGCTGGATGGCAGCGAGTGGCTGTGAAAAGCAGCCTGGGGACAGCAAACTTGTCCCTCCAAGTCTGGCTTTTTGCCCTCCTTGAGGATTAATTCTGTCTCACATGACTCTCTTCATGGTCTGTGGTCTCCTCGAGGCATTCTTGGGAGTTTTTAGCTTTTTTTTTTTGGGAATGTTTCATGTCAGGCTCGCATGCCAAGCATCCATCACGCCACACTCAAGCTGTTATTGTGCTGGGGGATTGTTCCTGCTCATTGTGTTTGCCATGAGCTTCCAGCAACAAATATTTCCTCTGTGGATAAATTAGGGCAAGGCTTTTTGTCCATTCTGGTCTGAAATTGGCTTTTCCACCTCACGAGTGAGGTGCCTCTGTCCATCTGCTTCGCTGCATTCCCGCCTCTGTGACCTGGCAAAGAGTGGGATACAGAGCCTTGTCAAAGATTTCCAAACATTTTTTGTAACAGCTACTCTGAGGGGAAAGAGCTGCCACCTGCCTCAAATAAATGCACCTTTCATTTACCAACTGCAGTGAAATGGAGAGTCAGATCAAACAGGCCACACGTGTCAAGTGAACAACTGTAGATTAATAAAAGTTACGAATAAAATAACCACACTTCAAACTGGATGGGTTTGTAATAACCAGACAGGACTGTGGAAGTCAGGAAAAAGCAATCAGGAGGCATAAAATACTCATCACATGTTGAAGTTTAAATTTGAAGGCTGTGGAGATGAGCAGGTTCAGGCCATGTTGCAGAGGAGCACCAGGAAAAATGAGGCTGGAAAAAAAGAAGATGGAAGATCTTGGGAGAAACTGGATAAAATTACAGACTTGGGGGTTCGGGAAAAAATTGGGAAAAAATCTGAAAACCAAATGGCAGCCCTAGAGGATGGAATGAAACCATTTCAACAGTGTGCTCTAGATTTTTTGCTCACATCCAGAAATAAGCATGGAAGGTGTAGTCCAGGAAGGCTGGGAAGTGATTGGAGAAGGTCAATTCTCCTCAGTTTTGGTCCTTTAGTTAAGAATTTTATTGGCAAATTCCAACTATTTGGCAAATGCCAAAATTGGGAGTGTCTGAGTAATCTGAAATCTGAGCTTGGATGGAAAGCCAGGGGTCTGAGTGAGGGTGTTAGAAAACCAGGGCAGGGAAAAATCCAGATTATTTCCTGATTATTGTTGAGACATTCCTGTGCTCTGCAGAAAATGCTTTGGATGGTGCAGTTCTACCCAGCTGGAACTAGAACAAAATTTTCTTTTATAGTCATTTAACAGCAGAGAAATAAAATTGAGGTTCCTATTTCAACATTTGCTGAGGAGAGATTTATCTGGTGTTCATTCATTATTCACCATAAAGATAAAAGACACTAAGTGCTGTTAGACTGCTCAGTGGTTGTGATTGATTAACCCAGCAGATGGAAGGGAAAGAAATGCTGGTTTTAACAAAATGTGCTTGTCTAATGTGCATACATAAAATTCTAAAGTATATTTCTATAATGTTATTGTGATAGTGTATATAAAATATTTTAGATATTTCCGTAAACACTTATGTATATATACACCATGTGTACATGTATCAGGAAAAGATCTCTGTCAGGAGACAGAGAACAGAAGGATTGGTTTGAATTTGTATTTTTTCATCCTCTTGATTTTATAATTTTCAAACTCTGCTGCCGTTACTTTCTCCCCTTATTCCATGAGATAAACACACACCAGCTCTTCAGCCAAGACAAAAATCCCATTAAAGGAACAGAAAATTAAAGAGGGAGGGAAAAAAAAAAAGTTAGACCTTTAGATAGTGTTTGGGTGAGACATAACTCCAGGCTCCAAGTGGCAGAGAGCAAATTCCCTCAGGAGAATTCTGTGAGACCCAAATTCCATAATTTTCTAACGTGACTGCGGATTCACCATTCGGGCGCTCTGCTTCCTGATCCCCCAGATCCACTAATTTTCCTTCCCTTTCTGCTCTCTCTGGCAGGTCAGTTCCACTTAGCATGTTAAGGACTGTCATTAAGTCACGTTAGTTTCTTTTTTTGCCCCTCTCCAACCCCGCGTCCTGTCCGTGCTGCGCTCCCCACGGCCGTCGGCGGCGCCCCGCTCCAGGTACTCCGAGCTTCGTAGGATCTTCCACGCCTCCAGAAGTGTCCAGCTCAGCTCCTCCAGATCCTTGTACAACGTCTGGAACGTTCCCACCTCAGTAAGGATGAGAGGGAGTCTGCCACTCCGAATTCCACGACCCCTTGGCGCTGCTTAGGTTGGGGCTTCTCCACTCAGAGCGATGCTTTTTTTGTTTTTCCGAGTCCTCCGTTGGCATCAGCGATTCCCGACTTCTGGCATCAAGGAATTAATTATTCAATGACCAAGTGCCATCAAAGGCAGGTGATTGTGCTCTGTCATGACTGATTTCCTGTATAATATACATATTATTTTATATTTTTAGGGGATGAAAATGTGCTGCTATGTGGTTTAATTTTACTGCTTAACGTTTTCGGAAGGAAATTTCCCCAAAGAACCATTTGTAATAGCCTGATTTAAAAAAAAAAAACAACAAAAAAAAATCTTTGGACTGTATAAAATAACCTTTATTATAGTACCTGGTAAAGAACAAATGGGATGCAGAGAAATCTGTTAGTATAGACTTAGGATTTGAAGTTTGGTAGTTCCATGAATTTATCTGTGTGACCTGTTTTAAAATTAAGCTCCTATTTCCTCGTAGTTCTCCCTGCAGTGGTGGGTTTTCCTGGAGTGGGACGGCTTAGCCACGAGTTTGTAAGAGTTGTTCCCTAGGAATTTTTGAAGGATTTCAGAATGCTGTGGAAATCTTGCCTTGGAAAATCCGACAAGCATCTCCCCCCTCCCCCTCTGCCCAGACAAGCCCCGATCTGTTCACACCGGAATTCAGATCCCGGAGGGAACAGTCCCCTCACAGAACTAGGAGAATAAAATCCCCCAAACCTTCCCTTAAAAAAAATCCCAAAGGAGGTGAGAGTTGTACACTCGAGCTGTCCTTTGCAGACCAAATTTGGGAATTTTTTTTGCTGGGACGCGAGGAGCACATTGCCAGGGGAAGGGAATATCTTTCTAAGCTCATCCCATGGAAAGTCCCCTTGTGCTCCAGAGGGAAGAAAAACATTCCTTGGATGTCTCAGACAGCAAATTTCCCTCTTCCCAGCAAGGGGGCACTGGATTGCTCTGGGAAGGTTCTGCTGGCAGGCAGAAGGTGCTGCTCCTCCTCCTCCTCCTCCTCCTCCTCCTCCTCCTCCTCCCTCCCTCCCTCCACATCTCCTGGGGCAGGTGGGACTCCAGGAACCCGGGATCCCAGGAAGGCTCCAGGAAGCTGCAATTCCAGGAAGGCTCCGGCCGAGCGTAGCCCTCTGCTCTTCTTTTGCAGCCGTTTGCTCTTCTTTAATTTGAGATTGATTGGGATTTTATTTATTATTTTTTTTTAATTTCTGAATCTGTAGGTGTAGAACTCTTCAGTTCTGTAGAGCGTTTTGGAAGATTGTGAGTTGACTTTAGGTATTTTTTTTCTACTGAAATTAGGGTGTTGCAAAGTAAGTTGAACTTAATTTAACTGGTTTTGTTTTTTGGTTTTTGGGTTTTTTTTTAACGTTGCACTATTTTGGGGGAGCATTTTGCTAAACATATTTAATGAAGTTGCAGACTTGCATGTATTTAATTTATTTTGTATTTTCCAAAGTTTTATATTTTCTTTCATTACGTGCATGTGCACTGCCAGAAGAATGAACTGTGAACTTGCCATATGCAATCTTTAATAAAATCACTAACTCAGAACTACTCTGTGCTATCTTACCAGCTGCTCAGAGCTGAGGTTTCTACTAGGAATCAATAATCCTCTTGTTTTGGTTCTAGGAAAAGATCCCAAGCTTATTTGCTGTCGAAGATTTTTGTACTGTAGGCAAATTTTTGTTGTGTCTCTCCGAGTTTGGGACGGAATTCTGTTGTAAATGCAGCTTTCACGACAACACCAAGGTCTGGATTCCTCAAGGCATCGCCAGGAATTTTTTGGGGGCAGTTCTGCCAGCTCCCTGCAGCTGGAGGGAGAAGTGAACTTGGACCTCTCCTCCTCGTGCTGGTGCTGATCAGCCAGTCAGTGCCACCAGCAGCAAAACGGGGAAGTTTCTCCAAGTTCCCTTCTACCCCAACGCTGCAGGAGGACTTTCAGCAACGCCCCAAAGATGCCTTAGGCTCAAATCCTCAAAATTAAACACCTGAGCTAGGTAATAATTGGAAATGATGAATTCTCAGTCGAACATACTCTGCTTGTATCAGTTTTTATTTTTGAAGCCTATTTTAATTAGGCGACTTGAGTTTGTATCGCGTGTTGTATATTCAACTTTTGTACCATTTTTAAGGCTTTCACATTTTATATCTGGAAAGGAAAACCACACATCTGCTCTGCAGAGCAGAGAACCTGTCTCTTGCTGTTTCCTGACCCCACCTTCCTTTCTTTGCTCTTTGAGTGTTGTGTTTATTCCAGGCTCATTTTTAAAGTTGTGGTTTGTACAGCGCAAATGATATTTCACATCTAAAACTGTCATGCATGGGACAAATTGGGGTGGAAGTACCTTTCCTGAATGGAAAACGGATTTCAGATGGAACTAAAGTGCATATTGTTCTTTTTGCTAGTAATTGAAAAGTATTTCTGGCTCACTTGAGCTTCTCTTAATGATATGTTCAAATATCTTGTGTTTGTCCTTGAGTTCACGTTTCATCGACTTGTTTTCTGGGAAGCAAGGAAAGGTTTAAGCTTGGAAAGACCCTGGCTGATGCATTTTTAAGTTTTGTATTAAATTCAACAAGGGTGAGAGTTGGATTATCCTGAAGATACTGAAAACTTAAAAATAAGCTTAAAAAAAAAAATTCCTACGACAATTCCTGCCCACAGAGCCTTGAGTAGCTTTACACTTTCACTTAATAAAGCCTAATGGACTAAGGTGCACATTTGCCTGAAATCTTTATAAATTATAGGATCATGGAATGGTTTGGTGGGAAGGGATTTTCAAGATGAGCTGATTCCACCCCCTGCCATAGGCAGGGACACCTTCCACTGTCCCAGGCTGCTCCGAGCCCCAATGTCCAACCTGGCCTGGGACACTTCCAGGGATCCAGAGGCAGCCACAGCTGCTCTGGGAATCCATTCCAGGGCCTCCCCACTCTCACAGGATCCCTTCCCAATCCCACATCTAACCCTGCCCTAAGGCTTGCAACTAAACAAAACCCAAGAATTTAAATCAGAACGTGGCTTCACGTGCAGAATTATTCAACTAAAGTGATGACAGTCCAAAAGAAAAGGGCTCATCATCTTCCCGTTGCTGGAGGAGAAATACCTCAACATAACCACGACCGACTCCTCCACGTGTGGGGGTGAAAAATAAAAAAAAACAAAAACAAAGAGGAAACCAACCAAAAACCGGGCAGGATAATCCGAATCTCCCCTTGCTTTGTGTCCTCACTGCGGCTGCACCGGCACCATCCGCTGTGCGGGATGGCGGCGCCGCCCCCGCGGGGCTCAGGCGCTCTGTAGATTTAGCCCCTGTCTCGTTTGTAAAGTGTGTAACGTGTGCTGCAGATGTGTATTCTCTGGGCTCTATGTATCTTTACAGTAGTGTTCAATTTAGGAGAAAAGAAAAACAAAACAGACAAAAAAAAATAATAAAATGGTGGACACGTTTTGCTGGTAATAAGGGGAAATTTTTTTTTTTTTTTTTTTTGCCATTGCATCAAATGATGCTGAACTGTATTAAACTCTTGATAGCAGATCTGAACCCTTCTCCTCCCCCCCAGCCCGTGGAGAGAAGTCTTTTATCTTCGTGCTGAAGTTCTGTCGGAGATGGATGGATACACTGGCAGACTGCATGATGTATCATTCGAAATCCGTTACAGTGGAAAATAAAACTGAACTGAACTCTGCCGTGTGGGCCTGGTGTGACACGGGACAGGGCACTCCTGCAGCAGCGACAGCTCTCTGTGACAGGGACAGGACACTGGGGAACGCCTGGAGCCGTGACAGGGCACATTCAGGGTGGGCAGCAGGGAAAGGTTCTTCCCCCAGAGGGTGCTGGAGCTCCCCATGGAATGGGAACATTCCCAAGGGCTCCAGAAGGGCTTGGACAGCGCTCCCAGGGATGCTCAGGGTGGGATTTTGGGGTGTCTGTGCAGAGCTGGATCCACGATCCTGTGGGTCCCACTCAGGATATTCCCTGATTCCATGAGTGACCCATTCAGTGGAACCGCTCTCCAAAGCGAGCTGAGTCCACGCTCTGGATTTCAGCTTTCCTTCTAAACCTGGAGAAAGTCACAAAAGGATAAAATCCCAGGGACCTTAAAACTCATCCCTGCCATGGGCAGGGGCACCTCCCACTGTCCCAGGCTGCTCCAAGCCCCATCCAGCCTGGCTTTGGACACTTCCAGGGATCCAGGGGCATTAATTAAAAGATTTGGGGAATGAACACCACAGAATTCTATAGTTTTTTAATAATTTCATCATCTCTACTACCTCTCCATGGATATATTCCTTCTTCCTCCTCTTTTTCATTAGCCTGGAGGATGACAGGGAGACTTTTCCACTTTCCCTGTGCATATATTTCCATTTTTATAGGAGTATTACACTCACTTTATGTAATAGAGTAGAAGTTCGTGTGTCTTTACCACTTCCCTAAAGTCATACTTGGGAGCTTTAGAAACAGCTTATTTCCAGTAATTATTACTCTGAGCGTTTCTCAATTAAATCATTACTTTTCTCCTCAGCAATGCAAATTCCGGGTGCTCCAAGGTTTCTGTAGGAATGGATTGCTCTTTCTTTTTCTGCTGCTGAGTAGACTCCTAATGAGGATTATATGGCTTTTGCACCATAAAAACCTAAGCAGATTTAGAAATTAGCCCAGTAAAACTTGGAGTCGATTATTGAAAATTAGGAATAAATTTTGGATTGTGCTAAATTTTGGTTGCAGTGCATAAGAGGCACTTCCTCACCCTCTGAGAAACTCCTGCAGGATGAGGATGGCTCCACCCGGGAAAAAAGAGACTTTCCAGCGTAGATGGTTTATATTAAGGAGCGCAGGTGGGAAGTCCAAACATTCCCCAAAAGTCCTGCAGAGGAAGGCAAACACTGCAGGGTGCCAGAGCTTTTTCCATGAGTCAAAAACCCTTCAAGATCTCCTCGATAAAGCTCATGCCTGGAGGATGAACTCAATTAGAGAGCAGACTGTTCGCAGTGTATCCCTACAATTTCGTTTTCGGAATGTGGGATTGCAGCAGTTAATTAACTCCGCGAAAACAGCACAAATTACCGTATCCATTTCCAAGATCCACCTTTCGCAAGAGCGCAGCGAAAACAAAGGAACGGCAGCTGCATCCCTAGAAAAATCCTCACCGCAAGGCTGCCGCTGTTGACTCAAACACTTCTTAGCTCAAGCTGAAACACTTTAAATTTATCCTCCAGCAGAGCTGATCCCAAGGGAAGCTGCGTTTATCCTAAAATGAGGATATTCGGTAGCTCGGGATCGAGCTCCTGGCGGCCACCTTGACGCGCTCTGATGGAAAACTGATGCGTGGCTCCCGGGGCAGGGGGTGCAGGGGAAGTTTCGGTTCCGAGGGTCCCGGGGAGGTTCGGGAGCCTCTCCCCTCTCTCCCCGCAGGTGTCCGGGGCCCGCCCTGCCCGCAGGTGCCACCGCCCCGGGGGCGGGCACGGCGTGTCCGAGCCGCCCGCTCCGCCCCGGCCCCTCCTCCGCCGCTCCCGCCCGCACGGCCGGGGGCCAACATCCCGCTGTCCGGCTGCTGCCGTGTCCCGCTGTCCGGCTGCTGCCGTGTCCCGCTGTCCTGGTGCTCCCGTGTCCCGCTGTCCGGCTGTTCCCGTGTCCCGGTGTCCCGGCACGGAGGGTGAGTGCGCGGAAGGCGCCCGGGACGGGAACGCGGAGCGGGGCGGGTTCGGGGCTGCGGGTCCCGCTCTGCCGCCCCGGGGGATGCTGAGCCGCGTCCCAGCCCCGGCGGGAGCGGGCACAGGGAGGTGGCACCGGAATCTCGGTGTCCCCAGCTCCACGGGGAGTGGGAGCTGGCACCGGAATCTCGGTGTCCACAGCCCCACGGGGAGTGGGAGCTGGCACCGGAATCTCGGTGTCCCCAGCCCCACGGGGAGTGGGAGCTGGCACCGGAATCTCGGTGTCCCCAGCCCCACGGGGAGTGGGAGGTGGCACCGGAATCTCGGTGTCCCCAGCCCCACGGGGAGTGGGAGGTGGCACCAGAATCTGAGTGTCCCCAGCTCCGCTGGAGATTCTAGTGGCACTGGAATCGCGGTGTCCCCAGCCCCACCGGGAGTGGGAGGTGGCACCGGAATCAGAGTGTCCCCAGCCCCACTGGAGAGCCAAGTGGCACCAAAATGAGGGTGTCCCCAGCCCCACGGGGAGTGGGAGGTGGCACCAGAATCTGCGTGTCCCCAGTTCTACTGGAGAGCCTAGTGGCACTGGAATCTCGGTGTCCCCAGCCCCACAGGGAGTGGGAGGTGGCACCAGAATCTGGGTGTCCCCAGCCCCACGGGGAGTGGGAGGTGACACCAGAATCTGGGTGTCCCCAGCCCCACGGGGAGAGGGAGGTGGGAGCGAAATCATGATGCCTCCAGTCCCAGCGGTTTTGGGGAGTGAGCTGTGGCACCAGAAGAGGGTGTCCTCAGTCCTGGAAGTTTTGAGGAGCAGGAGATGGCAACAAAATCAGGGTGTCAGCAGCTCTGGTGGTTTTGGGGAGAGGGAGGTGGCACTGAAAATAGGCATCTCCAGCCCTGGCAGTTTTGGGGAGAAGAACCTGGCACCAAAATCAGGGTGTCCCCAGCCACACAGGAAGCAGAAGGTGTCACCAGCATCCCGGTGTCCCCAGCAGCTGTGGCACTGGCTGGAAGGAGCCAGGCTGTGGGAAGCGCTGGGTGTGCAGCGTCAAGTGCCTGGGACCCGATTCACAGCCTGTGTTTTACAGGTCCCTTGTAAAAGTGCAGTTATTACACATCTCCTGATGATTATAGAGCTGTAAAAAGAGCTGGGCTCCGTGTTCCACAGGTGTGCACGCCAACCTCGGGCTCCTTAGCAGCAAGTGACAGAACTCGATAAAAATGTACTTAGTGCAGCAAAAACTGTGAGTGAAAAACACAAGCTGCCCACCGTGAAGGCTGCAGAGGGATTTTGGATGAGGGCCTGGAGTGGCAGGACCAGGGGGAATGGCTTCCCCCTGCCGGAGAGCAGGGCTGGGTGGGATATTGGGAAGGAATTCCTGCCTGGGAGGGTGGGCAGGCCCTGGAATGGATTTCCCAGAGCAGCTGTGGCTGCCCCTGAATCCCTGGAAGTGTCCAAGGCCAGGTTGGAGCAGCCTGGGATGGTGGAAGCTGTCCCATAGTCCTTAATTCTTTCTCAGGGACGTGTTTAAGGTCCCCCCACCCCAAAGCATCCTGTGATCCTATAAAAGCACAGGAGCAGGTGCTGGGCTGACTCTGGCAGGCTGGGAAAGCGCTGCCTTCAGCAGGGTGCTTTTCTTCAGAATGGACACAGGCTTGTGGTGCCTGTTCTCTCAATCCTGCATATCCTCGTGCTGAATCAGGCTAGAAATCCCTTGGAACAGCCCCCAGCAGTGCTGGGGGGGACTGTGGGAATTGAGGGCTCGGTTCTGCACGAGGCCCTGGGTGCTCTGCTGATGCAGGGACTGGAAACTGTCCCGGAGCTGAGGAATGCACGTGGTTCACGCAGAGAGAAGTGGTTTGCAAGACCCAGCTGGTTGATTGCTGAGGGCAGTCTCGGGAAAATGGGATTGTGTGAGTCCCCATCTGTCAGAGGGTAAGGCTGAGGCAGAGATCAGAGCAGTTGCAGAGCCATGTGCTGCAGCCTCCTCCAGAAATGCCGTGCTGGTAATCCCAGATGCTCAGAGAATGAGTCAAGTTTCTCTCCCTCAAAAAATATGTTTTTGTGTAAAACCATAAAATATTAAGCATTGAGATCTCTGTTTCTCAGGTCAGTTTTGAACCTCTTAAGTTTTCAAGCTTCCCCCGTGGCTTGGAACCTCCCCGTTGTCACACCTCTGCTGGGATGAGTTTTTAAGAAAAGGACAAAAAGATCAAAAGGTTTGTGACGACAAAGAATAAAGTTTGAGAACACGTAGATCAGCTGAGAGAAGGAGAATTCAGAGCTGACTCTGTCCCCGTGTTGTGTGTGTGTGTCCCCTGGCCAGGCCCTGTACCTGCAGTGCAGGTGAATTCCAGAGGTAATTGCAGAGGGATGTTTTATGGCACGGAGCAAGGGAGTTGTCCAGGTTGTTCCACGGCTTGGTGATTCATCAGCCTCTGATGGTGATGTTTTACCCTTCCAGTCAGCCCACAATTAACTCGGTTAGCAGAGTTCCCGCCGTGCCTTCCTTGCTTTAAGTCAATTAGTGCTTCCCAGCGTGATAATTGCTCTGCCACTGCTCTCAGTGACATCCCTTCCAGAGGGGATAACCCGAGCCTTTGGGCTCAGCCTGGCTCTGGCAGGGCCCTCTCTCCGAGCTCTGACATCCTGGGGGATGTTGGCTGTCAGGAGCTGGGAGATCCCATAATCACGGGATGGATCCCTGGGAATGCTTGGGATGAATTCCCTCGGTCTGGCAGCAGCAGGAGGAGGGAGAGCAGGGCCAAGGTGGGGAGATGTGTTGCTTTTGTTTTTTAAGTTTTCTAACTCGATGTTTTTCATAGTCCTTAATTCTTTCTCACACACGGGTGTTGTTATTAGAAATATGTTTTTAATACAATGAAGTTATTTACATACTTTCTCTTGGATGGGCAGTTGTCTTCACCAACAGGATGGGAGAATTGTCAGCCTTCTTCTCCAATCCCTGCTCAGTGTGGAAATACTATAAATATGGAGTCAGATGTTTTAATAAATAGTATTTAGCCTTCTCAAGAGAAAGTGTGTTCGTGTGTGTCCTTGTGTGTCCCACAGTGACAGAGATGTGATCTCTGGGCCAGGGAGGTGACTGCCATGGGCACCTCGAGGTGCTGCAAGGAAAAAAATCCGCTTTAAGGACCAGGAGCCTTTTCCTGCACCCTTGGGAGCTCTGCAGGAGAGACGCCCTTGCCTTGGTAACTCAAGGCTCCGGCAGGTTATCCCAATTGCTTCCTGCTCGGTTTTCCGTGTTCCCAAGTTTTGGGTGTGAGGGAAGAGAGGGGGAATATTTCCTTTTATCCTGTTCATATGGTTGTGGTAATTATGTAGGAGAACCCTCTCTGGAATCAGGGGTTACAAACTCGGATTACAAAGCAGAAATCCCCAATTGGAAGATTCCCAACCCATGGAACATTCTCAACCCCTGGATGATTCCCAACCCATGGAAGATTCTCAACCCCTGGATGATTCCCAGCCCATGGAATATTCTCAACCCCTGGGAGATTCCCTGCCTTGGTAGCAACTTGGAACAAGAGGAGTTTTCAAGTTCCTTCCAACCTAAACCATTCTGTGATTTAAAAACAAAATAGATATAATTTTGCTGCTTGAATTTGATACTTCTGAAAATTCCCCATTATTTTTTTCAAAGTCTGTGTTCTCAATACTTTAATTCCTTTCCTGTTTATTTGGTTGTGGTAATTATGTAGGAGAACCCTGTCCAGAATCAGGAGTTACAAACTCAGGTTACAGAGCAGAAATCACCAACTGGAAGATTCCCAATCCCTGGATGATTCCCAACCCATGGAAGATTCCCTGCCCTGGTAGGGACTGGGAACAAGAGGAGCTTTAAGCTCCCTTCCAACCCAAACCATTCTGTGATTAAAAACGAAAAACGAAAAATAATTTGCTGCATGAATTTTGATACTTCAGAAAATTCCCCCTCTTTGTTTTTTTTTTTCCGAAGTCTGTGTTCTGAATACTTTAATTCCTTTCCTCAGATCCACTGGCTGGATCTTGTGGACTCAAAGGAAAGGAATGTTTCAGTTATTCCCATGTGTGCCTCAAAGGCCTCCTGGATGAGGTGCATGTCCAACAGTTCAGAAGTGCTGAAAAGGCACCCACGAGAGTTCCATGCCAATAAACTTCAGAGGGAATTTCGGGTGGCAGCTTTCCTGGAGGATTGAGGCGGATTGAACGAGGCATGTGATGTTGGCAGGTATTTTTCCAGTAATTGCTGGGAGAATCTTTTAACCTAAATAAGGAGGTTTCACCCGGGCTGTGGCTGTGATTTTGGCAGATATTTGATCGCCAGGATGGTCGTTCCCAGTCCCAGGTTGGACAGGGCTTGGAGCAGCCTGGGATTGTGGAAGGTGTCCCTGCCCATGGCAGAGGGTGGGATGGGATTAATTTAAGGTCCCTTCCAACCCAGACCATCCTGGGATTCTGTTGGAATCCAGAACGCAGAGAATATTCCTCTGCATGTTTGAAAAATTCTGCTTTTAACCTTTGTCTGTGGAAAGGGCTTCCTGGGCTTTGGGATGAGACAGAATTATCAGGAATGTCAATTAGGTAGTGGTACATTATGGAATTTATCCCAGGGTGAGAAATGGAGATTTTGGGGTTGGTTAGAATGGGAAGGAGATGGAGACAAGGTGGAGGATCCTTGTGGTTTTTGGGTTTCTTCTTCCTCCTTCATCTCCCCCACATCCTGCAGTGCTGGGGACACAGATTGGTCAGAATCAGTGCAGAGTTATGTGAACAGAGGTTTAGTGAGTAACTGGTAGAAAAGCTGAAATAATGCACGTTCTGGATGATAATTGGGTGAATTATCCTTAAGAGAGCCTTGATTCTGTGTGTTTGAGGCTCTTTGGTGCCTTTGTCCCTCAGGCCAGGCTGGTGCAAAGCCTGGGGTACAGAAATTGTAGATAAGGAAGGAATAAACACCCTGGAGAATCAATACAGCCCGAGTCCGATGTATTTTTTCACCTAAATGAGGACTTAAAGGACAAACCTCCCCTTTCAGGGGAGAGATGTGGAAGTTATAAAACTTTCACAGGATTCCATGATTTGAAGGGAAGGCTCAGGATAACCACCAGAATTTTCCTTTTTTTCTTGAGCATGGAGCACAAAATCCAACAAAAGAGATCCAACAAAAAACGAGATTGGAATTTCTTGCCTGAAGCTTTTTGAAGTGCCTGGGTTGAGCTACAGGCTTTGGCTTTGGACCAAATTCGGGGTAAAATGGTTTTCATTTGGGTTTTGTTTTGGTTTTGCTTTGATGTTCAAACAAATCTGAACTGTTGTGTGAAACCTGCTCGGAATAAACTTACAAACCCCATTGTTGGTATCTTCTAGGAAATGGGGCAATAAAGGATTAGAACCTGAGGTTTTGGGTTAAAAAATCCTCCTGGAATGGTTTGGGTTGGAAGAGTCCTTAAAGCTCATCCCATTCCCAGCAATTCTCCTGAAGTTTGTACAGGTGGCAGAAGTTGAACCCAGTCCTGCCCTTCCTGCTCTTCAGGGAAAATTGTGGTTTCTTAAATTTAATATTTCCACTCCTCAGCTCTCAATCCAGGGGAAGGTCCACTCCATCCCTCGTTTTCATCATTATCCTGCATTTTTTATAACAGGAGTACCTCTTAATGAGCCAAGTGGGAAGAGATGCACACAAAAGTGGGTGAAAAATCAGGTGCATAAATAGATTGGACATTCTGCTTCTTCAAAATGTTGAAATAGAGTCGTTCTCACTCTCTTAATTAGTTTTGCCCATAAATTAATGTGTCTGTTAGAGCAATTGTCTTTCCTATGTCAAAATGTCTGTGTTTTCCTCGAGAGAAATTTGTTTTTCTTCCTTCTGGCCCAGTTACACGATTATTTCCAAATGTTAGGGAAGCTAAGACTGAAATCTTTAGGCCCATCTTGGTTTATATGGATTGAGAATTGTTGTAGGAGCAGACTTGCCCTAGCTTTGAGTGCAAGAAGTAATTTTTATCTGTTCTTTCAAATTCAGAAGACAAAAAACCTGCCTGAAAGGCCATCTTCAGTGGCACCATAACAATTCCTTCCAGGGTGGCTGCGTGGAACCTCTCACCCCATAAATCCCTGCCAGGAGTGCAGGGTTGGAGCTGTTTGGGGTAGGAGCTGCCTCTGGTGAGTACCTGCTGCTCCAGGGCACCTTTTTCCCCTCCCTTCCTCACCTTCCCGTCAGAAGCAGCAAGACAGACACCAGATTATCTGCCCAGCCCCGGGGATGTGCCCTGGAGGGTGCTGATTACCCTGCTCAGGAGTCTAAACACGCAGCTGGGAGCACTTAGCAGTCATCTAATCCTTTTTTTCTTTTTTTTTTTTTTTTGGGAAAAATGCTGCCCCGGTTTTTGTCCTGATGTGAAGAAACCTGTTGTGGCAAATTGCAGTAATTCAGAGCTCAGCTTAATACACTGAAATGGAGCTAAAAGCTTTGGAGAGCAGCACAGGCAGGAGCCTCGTGTGTCCCCACAGTGGCTCAGAGTTTTTTCCAGGGGATGGTTCAGCTTAAATGTCATTTATGGCTGGATTTGAGGAGTTTGGGTGCTCTGGATATGAAATTTTCCTGTGGTAGGAGTGGGCTTGGAGAATGTGGCTGTTCCTTCTTTCAGCTGGCAGCTGAGAAAATCCATTTTATGGAATCTCCTGAGATGGAAGCTGTGGGAAACCCCTTTGCTCTCCCAGGTTCTTCTTTTCAGGGTCAGGATTAGAATCACAGGAGGCCGAGTTCGTGTTCAGATTTTGTTGTTTGTTGTTCTCTTGTGTCAGTTCCAGCCTCACTGACCGTGGGTGATTCTGCAGGCTGAGTTACCAGAGCAAAAATGGAGAGCACAGAGAGAAGCTTCAAGGTCCTTCAAGCCTAAACTACCCAATTATGAGATATTAACTAATTTATTTTAACTCTAAACCAAATAACCAATCACCCATGTCCTGCACTGCAGAATTTCTTAACCAATCCCATAAAATCACCCTAACTTATGAAGAAGGAAGGAGAGGAAAAAGGAAGGAGAAGAAGACAACTACACCCTAAATCCATCTTGTTACATAGATATTACCCAGCCTTATTGTTACCTTAAATTATACCTTAAATTACCTTATATTACCTTAAATTCTAAATTTGTCACCCTGTGAGCTCACACACTTCTACTCAGCTCCACACTCACAATCTCAGTGCTATCACTCCATTTTGGAAGCTTTCCCAGGGTTTCAGCTCAAATGCAGAATAATTTTGTGGATCATTCCCTGTCAGCACAGAAAGTCTGAAACCCTCTGTGCCCAGGGTTCCAACAGGAAGGGACCCACAGGATCATGGATCCCCAAAATCCCACCCTGGGAACGCTGTCCAAGCCCCCCTGGAGCTCCTGGGAATGTGCAGAGGTTCTTTCCCTCTGGGGGAGGAACCTTTCCCTGAAATCCACCCTGAATGTGCCCTGAGCCAGCCCCAGCTGTTCTTCCTCTGCTCCCAGAGGGAAGAGCTGGGAGCTGCCCCTCAGGGGGAAGCTCCAGGCTGGGATGAATCTCCCCTCACTCTTTTCTCCAGGCTGGACACACCAAGGGACCTTGTCTGTGGGTTTTGATGGTTTTTTCTTGGCTCTCAGTTTCAGAGCATCAGGTTCACATTCAGGTCCCAGCGCTGTTTTCTGGCTGGGATCATCGTTTTTCCTTGGAAGTTCACTGCCTCCATCTGTTGTAATGAGAGATCTTCCCTGGCTCATCCTCGTTTGTGTAATTCCCAGCTCTCTGTGCCTTGGACTCTGGAGGATAATCCCCTCCTTGGCTGCTTCAGGACAGAGAATTATCAGCTGCTGGATCCCAGGGAAGCGTGGCTGCTCCAAAACTGGAGTTTGCTCCCAGGGCTGGTCCCGTGCCCATCCTTTAAAACTGCATATCACAAATCCAAAAATTAAGATTACAGTGATCAAAGATTCCCTCTTTGAGAAAGTTCAGGGCATCCCATCAGCCTAACATGGATGTAGAGTCAAATCAGAGGGTGTTCATATAAACCTGTAAAAATTAATTTGAAGTTTTATAAGACTCAAGCAGAATGTCCAAGCAAACCCAGGAGATCCCGGCACTGCAGCTGCTTCTCTGGGATATCAGTTTTTAGAGCACCATGTGGGTGTAAGGGCTGAGGAATCTCCTCGTGCAGAGCTAATTCCAGCCTGGGGCTGCTTTCTGTTCCTCATAATTATTTTATTTTTCTGAGATTATTGCAACACTGCCTGATATCAATCTAGTCTGATAACATTCAAAATCCACAGCACAGAAGGGAAAAATTCTTTCCGTTTCAGGAAGGACTTTTGCTGTGGGTTTTAATGTTTCATTTTCTTGTTTCTTTATTTCAGCTTTTATTTATTTGTATATATATATATATACATACATATATATATACATACATATGCATATATATTCCTATATATTCACATATATATATGTACTGTCTCTATAACATTTCAGAACTGACTTCAAATGAAGAAACAGATTTTCCTTTCCTTTCCTTTCCT
>VZTB01008349.1:0-50562 GCA_013397245.1 Thryothorus ludovicianus
AATATACAGATTTAAGGGGGGGTGTCCCAAAACCAGCAGGAATGCTCTTGGCCAGAGACACCCAGGCCGTGTGTTTTGTTTTATTATTTTGTCCTTAACGTCTTTCATGAAACCTTTTAAATCCTACCAAACGAGTGAACCTCGTTTTTCACAGAAGAGCCAGGATCCTCACAAGGGGGGGATGTTCCGGGAGCCAGGAGCGGCAGCACCCACCGGGATCACCACACCAGGGACGAGCAGGGCTGCGGCCATTGCAGGAGGCCCTAAAAACAAAACTTCCCCTTTTGCCTCGCCCATCAAGCCCAGAGTGAGGATTGGTTAGGGGAACGATCACTAATGTGCCACTCTAGGAGGATCCTGAAATTCTAACTTTCACCTTCATTTTACAACTCCTTTAAAAGAAGGGACTTGCCTGAAACCAGACTTAGGATTTGGACTATAGCCCATTATCTTCCAGTTTACCAAACTGGGGCATGGCTCGCTCCAGATTTCCTGTCACAGCAGCTCCCTCCCTCCACGCTGCCAAAAAGTTTTTCCTCTATACTTGAAAATTAATATAATGAAAAACACGTCCATATTTCCTTTAAAAAAATTATTCCCCCCAAAGACTGCTGGGTTTATCTAAAAGGGCCCCAGCCATGGGGCAAGAGACGGGGCCATCCCTGCTCCTGCTAATGGGCTGTTAAATTATCCCAATTACAAGCCTTGCGATGTCACATCTTTAGCTCGGTAACAAGCAGCAAAATCTTGGCGCGGCTTTTGGCCAAAGGCAACTGCTTATCAAACCCAGCGCCAGAGAAAAATGATAACTATTTCCGAATGCATCAGAGGAATGCTGCAGTGGGCTGCGGAGCTTCATTAGCCAGGGACGAGCCCATTGTGGTGGCGGGGCTTTCATCGTGGCAGGGCGGTCTGCGGGAAGAGGCTCCTGCTGGAGGGGAGAGCAGCAGAGCCCGGCCGGGGCCACGGGCACTGGGGCGTGTTAATTCACTCGCTGAGTCTCCTGATCGCTTTGGAAAGCTCGGGGTTTTGTATTCACCGAGCTGAATTCAGGCAGGGGCCAGCGGCAGCACGCAGAGGGTTTCTAAGTGGAGGATTTATGGATTTACAGAATCCTTTAGGCTGGGAAAGACCCCTGAGGTCAAGTCCAGCCATTAACAAACAGCACCACAAGCTGCACCGAAGGCTGCGGGAGGAATCAGCAAAGCTGGGATGGGGATCCCAAGGGCTGCTGCCTCCGGCAATCCTTCAGCATCCAGCTCAGCCCCACCTGAGAAAGGAGGGATGAAGATTTGCAACCTTGAGCAGCACCCAGACCTTCGCAGGAGACACAGCGCACGAATTTATCCTGTTTGGAGAGCCAGGAGCACTTCGGGACTGCTCCAAGTGCCACAGACTCCCAGATTTAGGTTAAACTTGTTTGGGAACCCTACAGCTACAGCACTCCAGCAGCTCTGCATCCCAGTCCTGCTGGAACCTGGACGAGCAAAGCCTGCACTGAAGGGAAAAATAACACGGGGGGAGGAAGAAAGTCAGCTGAACTTTGTTTAACCCCACAACGAGTGCAAAGGGATTTCTTATTTTCCTCCCTCTGGTTTGTCCATCCCTAATTAGTATCTCAGAGAAAGCCACGTCTGAGTTGTGTAACCCCACCAGAGGGGGGAGGCTCAGCCAGGACTGCCTGGCCCTGCAGAAATTCAGTTTTGGCTTTGTCCTCCCATCACTTCTCCCAGGCCACAGGAGGGATTGTGTCAGGGACCAAACTGCCAGACATCACCGCACTCTTTGGCCCAAAAATCCTCAAAAGGCGACCAAAATTGGATTGTGTGGGAGCTGGATCTCCCTGGCCTGAAGCCAGCACTGGGAACACGCTGGGTTGGACCAGGCATAGAGGGATAAGGATTTCACCATCCAAAGATTGGCCCATGTAGGATCTAACTACGGCCTGCTGCCCCCAGTGGGGACAATTCCCCCAAATTTTGTCTGTTCAATCTCAAGGGTGAGGAGTTCAGCTTTGGAAGCTGCATCCACCCCAGGCACAGCACCTTGAGGTGCAGGAGCCTGAGATGGAAAGGATGCAACCCCCCTCTATCCCAAAACACCAGGGCCAGCAGATGTCTCAGGGGATGCAAATACTTCTACCATCAACCACTAAAAACCAGGATTTCTCACCCCAGTGGGTGTTGATGGGTACATGGACACAGCCTCAGGGGAGGCTGCAGCACTCTGAGCTGCAGTTGGATTATAAGGGCTATTTCCTGGCAATGGGTGTGTCAGGAACATTCATTCATAACAGCCAATTCACACCAAAAATCCCTTCAGAAATTCACAATAGAAGTCCGGTCTAAGAGCCCAACCAGGCCAGGGAACAGAATCAGTTCTAAACGATCCATTCTCCAGCCAAGGGAGTTAAACGAAACCACCATGACTTCCTAACAAGCCAAAATATGAGACTGCTCATGGAGAAACCTTTGATGTTGGAGGACAGCAAGTGCTTAAAAGGAATCTCATCCATTCACCAATTCCTCCCACTCACGGGCTACCAAAACGCAGCCAGGACATTCCTTTGTGGGGAGATGAAGATTTTACACCAGATGTTGGAGGATGAGCTTCAGAGTACCACAGAGCCTGGTTCACTACCTGCAAGGCTCCGGGGGGATCCTCAATCCATGTGAGCTCACCCAGCACCACAGGGCTCACAGCTGGCTCCTCCTGGAGCCACCAACAGCCAGAGCAGGGCTCCACAGGAGGGATTTGCTCCAAAGCCTCAGAGCCTTGACTGGAAATGTGTCCCAGCTTCCTTTCCCCCGTTCACATCTGGGCTGGATTCCCAGGTAGCCAATTCAGCTCCGTGGTTCCACACACAGCATCGCCTTCCCCAGTCAGAGAAAACCCTTCCTCTGCTGAGAAACCACCCCCAGCAGGTCCTAAAGCTGCACAAGGAGTGGCCAACATGAAGAAACAACAGAGCAGGGGGGAGAAAAAAAGGAATAAAACACTGAATAAAGCGGTGAGAGAGACAGCTCTGGAAAAAACCAAGCAGAAATGATCCCGTTTGTATAAGATATTCCGAGAGCCGGTGTCAGTCCATCATGGTTTGTATTAAACCCAGATGGAGATCATCTCCTCTTCAAAGAGAAGTGGCTGTAGTTGTTACAGTCGGCCAGCTGGTTTTAAGCTCCCCTTTTCCCTGCAGTGTAATATATCCCGTGCTCGTTGGAGCTCACGTCCCATGGAATATCTGTGCAATTTGTAACCAGCACACAATGCGGCTCAGCTGTAATTCCATAAATCACCCCGCAGCCTCCGTTTAATAATAAATCTTCTGATAGCTCTGCCTTGCAAAGGACCGAGCAAAAGGTTTGAAAGGGTTGGGTTTTTTTTTTCCTCCCTCGCCTTTCGAAGAGAAAAAGAGATTCAAAGTCATTTGCAAAATCCACAAGGGGTCAGTGTCTTGGCAGAAATCCTCCTCCAGCGCCGAGGAACACAGGCATGGCCCCAGCTCCAGGATGTTTTTAATACTCTGAGACAAGGGAAGGATTTGTGGGGGCAGGGGGTTGATTTTGATGTTTCTCCCTGCCTCCTTTTTTAATGAAAAAACAGCAACTCAAGCAGCAATTCTGCTTTGCTGCACGGTTTTTCTGCTGCGGCACGGGTGACCTCTGAGGAGTGGGAGAGCCCTGGGGGGGGATGCTGACCTTGGACCTGCTTTGCTCAGCCAGGGCGGATGCTGGGGCCAGGCAGGGAGGGGGCTCAGCCCCAGCAGCTTCCCCAGGGCTCACAAACCTCCCCTGCGGGGCGGGGGTGATGCACAAAGGGAGGGTGGGATCACAGCCCCTCGCTGCAGCTCCGTGGAGAGCTCAGGGCTCTCCACGGCTTCCCTGGTGCTCCCCACTTGGGTGCTGTCACCCCCAGCGTGCCTGGGGACATCCTCCAGGCAGGATGGAGCAAGGGGAGGCTGCACAGCAGAGTGGGAAGGGTCAGTAACAGCCCAAACCCACATCCCATCACTGGGCACTGAACAAAGCCTCAGAGCCTTGAACAAAGCCCAGTCCCCAAATCCTTCCCTCTCCTGGCCCACCTGAGGGGTCTGATGCCAAAAGCAGGTCTAGAGGAGGGATGGAAGCTGCAGCATCTTCAAGGTCCCTCCCAATCCATCCTGTGGGGGTACAGAGCATTTCCCAGCCCTTCTCAAAACAATGGCCCCAGAGGTGTTCCAAAAATAAATAAAGAACTTGTCCAGTGCTGCTGCCAAAGTCCATTCATGACCACATTAGAAGTGGGCTGAGCTGTCTGAGTCTGTCTGCTGCACTTTCCTGCCCACACGGAGGGTTCAGAATTGTTCTGCTCATTTTCCACGGGCTCAGGGGCTGCTGCTGCTCCCAGAGGTGATGCCCAGGGGCCTCACGAGTCCTGCCTTGGTCTCCCTTTCTCAGGTGTGTGGCACCAGCTCAGCCCAAAGCCCAGGAGGGGTCTCTGAGGGGGGCTGAGGGTGGTGAGGGAGGAAGGATTGCCCAAGTCTTACTCAAGGAGCAGCTCTGACCTCCCACCCTCCCTCCACACACCACCACTTACTTATCTTGGGGGAAACATTTCACAACATCACATTAAAAAATTATTTCACATTTAATAAACCAAAGTTTATGACCATTAAGTTGCTATCAAAAGCCTGCAGGAAATCTCATCTCAGCCTGTCTAATTTCAGGCTAAAAAGCTCCAACCATGTTGGTTAACTCCAAAAATCACCAAAATCACCCCTTTCATCTCTCTTGATCCCAGCTCATGTGCACCTTTCTGTGAGAGGTTCCCAAGCAGGAATTCCAGGCTATCCAGGTTTCTTTTTAGGGAAAAGCAATGCTGAGCTCAGTTCCCATCACACATGAGGCCACCTCAGGTGCTGGGAGGCTCCTGCCCAAGTTCCTTCAGCCACACTGCAATTCCACAGGTTACTGATCCCAACAGCAGCAAAATTCCTGCTCCTTCAACCCCAGCACAGGGGACAGCTCTGGCTGGACCACAGCTCCAATTTCAGGGATTGGTAAAAGTGGGAACAGAGAGGAGGAAAAGTTCTCCCATCACGTTGCCACAGACGGAGGGCGATGTCAGATGCTCCCTCCAGCCACTTTCTGGAGAGCAGAGCTTGGATCCTGTCAGGGATTTCTCTGCCAACACAACCAGCTGGAGGAGGGGAGGATTTGCCCTCGTGAAACAGCAGAAGCCACAAGCAGAGGGGATCTCACGCAGCACAAACACAAACCCAGAGGGGACTTTCCTGGTGGGAGGCCCAGAGAAAAGCAGAACAGCCTCAGTGACCTTCCTCGTGTACCTGCTCCTGCAAGGGCTGCAGACAGAGCTGCACCTCCAGAACCAGCATCAAACCCCACCTCCGGAAATTCACACCTTTGGCAGTTCTCAGAAGCAATCAGGGGTTAATTGTGGACTTGCCAAAGCTGTTTCTAAAGTGCTGCTGTGACAGAGGAGCTGCAGAGCTGTTCCAGCACCAGCTTCCCTGGGCTGATGGTCCCACTCCATCCTCACCATGAGAGCTGCACCATGGGCTGGCTCACAGAGCCCTCAGAAGAAAGAGAAAAACATGCTGAATTCCCCAGCATTTGAATCACGGAAGGGTTTGCCAAGAATGGGCCTCCCTCGTTCCAGTTTCATAATTCCTCCATGCTCTCAGCCCCGCTCAGACCCCGTTTGGGTAATAATTAACTGTTCCCAGCACAGCCCTGCGTGCTCCAGCCTGGCACACAGACCTTCCAAATTAACAGCACTGAGTTTATTTCTGTTAATTACACTGTTTTGGAAGGAGAAGAGGAAGGAAAGCAATTTCCAGAGACGTGTGGGGGTTTTCTTCTCACCCTTCCCCCAGCACCCTTTTGGAGAAGGAGCTTCACACCCACCATGGAGCTTCCCCAGAGATGGTTGTGTTCCAATCGTGCATCCCAAAGTGAACACAGATTCCTGCTCCACACACAGCCCTCGGGGGGTGCTGGGGACTCAGTTCCCCCCTTGGAGGGGTTTGTGCCTCCAGCCTGGAGAGCCTCGTGTCCCAAATGTCCCCCAGGGCCCCACTCGCCAGTGCTGAGGCCACCAGAGGTGGGCAGTGACAGGATGGTGGGTGGCAGAGACCAGCAGGGACACGGTGCAGAATCTTCTCCCTCCAAAACCTGTGAGGGAAGCTCAGGGGACTCCTCCCTTTGCTCCTGCCCCTGTCCTCTCCCACTGCACGTGCTTGTCCCTGGGATGCCAGGCTGAGGACACCCTGGGGACAGAGCCAGGCTGCAACCTGCTGCCACTGTGACAGAATCACACAGACACGTCAGGAAAAACGTTATGTGGCCGTTTCATTTGGCTCCTGTCCCACCAAGGGGTGCAGAGACACTGGGGGACTGAGCAAGTGCCACTGCCTCCTGCCCCACTCTCACACATTCTGTGGCACTGGCAATGGAAAACCCATCCTGGGCACTCAGGGAAGAGGCAAGAGGTCAAAGACACCTTACTATAAAAAAAACCTAAATTAAAAATCAATCAATAACACATTTCTGTGAGTGTTTCATAGGAGAGAACAATCTCTGTCCTCTTCCCCTGTGGCACAGGGTTGTGCCCACTCTGTGTCACAGTGGAGCACCCAGACAGCCCCAGCACCCCTGGCACGAGGCCACCAGCTCCTCACCAGCCCAAAGGGGCAGCTGGAGGGTGCTGGGGCTCCCAGCCCTGCCAGGGCCGTGGAGAGAAGGAGCTGGGAAGCACCAAGCCCTGAGGAAGCTCCTGGCAGCAGCTTTAGAGCAGCGAGGCAGCCACGAGCTCTGGGGCTCCTCTGTGACCACAGCTCAGGGAGATGCCACCAACCCATGGCCCTGGCACTCCCAGAGCAGCTCCCAGTGCCAACCCCTCCCACAGATGGGATCATCCCAAACACAATCCCATAAACAGCATCCAGATGTGATTCGGGAGGCTCCATAAACCTTCTTGATCTCCTGACAATGGTGCCCAGAAGGATTTGGAAAGCTGACAGAAAGCTTTGAAGTTTTATGTGGTGTGCTTTGGACACCCAACAGCTCCAGGGCCCCCATCCCACCAGGCTGAGCACCCTTCCCACAGCCCAAGGGGGCAGGAAACACGAGCCTGACCTTTGCTGGATTCAGGAATTGGGGGCTTGGAGGCTGCTCTGCCCTTTGTCTCCACCCTGGGGGTCTGGAACTCTCCCTGGTGTTACCTGAGGAAAGCAGCACTCAGGACATTTCCTCTGCTTCCCTGCCCAGGCTGAAAATGCTGTGGGAAAAATTATTCCCAGGAAAAAATCGGGTGTCTCCAAGCCTGGCCCAGCAGGGAGGGGAAAGTGAGAGCAGGAAAAGCAGCAGAGCAGCACTTCCCAAATGCAGAGAGGAGCTGGGGGTTCATCTTTCAGCTGAGTTTCCTAAGGAAACGCAGGAATGAGCCACCCTGCCTGTCCATCCCCACAATTCCTGAACCACTGGCGTGCTTTTAACCAAAACTGTGTGAGGGTGAGCCCTTGCCAAAGACATTCCTTGGGGTCTGACGTGGCACCCCACACCCCCTCCCTGCCCCTGCAACAAAATCCTGCTTCAATCAGGAACCACAAGAGATGTCCCAGCCTCAAAGCCCATAACCAGAGCCTGCATCTTCTCAGGCAAGCGGGAAAATCCAACCCCAGATGCAATTCCACGGCAGCTGGAGCTTCCCAAACCCCTCCTTTATTTAAACACCTTTATTTTCTCCAAAGAATTGCCTCTCCACCAGCAGGATGCACTTCCCACCACCCTCCCAGGGCTCCATCCCCCTTCTCCAAGGTCCATTTTCAGCTTTGTCCCCCTCAGCCCCGTGTCCTCCCGAGCCAGGGCTGGAGGGAGGCTGTGAGAGTCACATTTCCCCAAGAAATTCCGGGAAAAGCACTCCTGCTTTTAATGAGAAGACTTTTTTTTTTTCCCCTCTGCTCTCTTCCATAGCCAAGCTAATAAAAATGGAAAGCAATAAGAAATTCCAGCAGAAGGGAGGTGTGGGGGAGGAGCAAAGGGAAGATACCACTCATTTAAACCTATCCTAAACAGAAGATAATTAGCCACATCTATCCCAGAAAGAATAGCAACAGTATTTGCAATTATTGGGAATGCACACTTTAAGAGCATTTGCCAAAAATGCCTGTTTTTATTAAAAAGGAATGGTTTCACAAAGGCCCAACTGTAAGAAAGGTTGTAATTTGCCCAAATAAAACTTAATTTGATCCATGAAATAGCTGTGGTTTATTGTGTAATATATGTGCTATGTGTTTTAATTTAATAGAATCCAATATAATTGTAAGCCAGTTGAGTTTCAGAGCAATTTTGGGTTGTTCCCACAGTGTGCAGAGCACAGATGCCACTTTGTGCATCGCACCAGCACATCCATAAATCAGGAATATAGGAAGGATTACCCACAAAGCAGCAAGTAATGCTTCATCACGCTCCAGACAGAAAATAAGACCTTTGAGGGAAGCAAAAGGAGTTATTTACAGGAAATAACTCGGGATGTTCTGCACTCAAGCAGGCTCCTGGCTGCAGTTCTGGGGAGCTGGACCAGCCCCAGATCTCACCCCACAGCCAGGGATGCCACGGACCCCACTGCAGTGCCCCCAGCCCAGGTGAGGGGAGATGGAGATAATTCTCATTTTTTGCTTTTAGGAAGCTCCTGAGACCAGATCAGTGTTCTCCCACCAGGCAGCTCCTGTTCCCAAACAGCTCAGGACAGCAGGGACGCCTTGAGGAGAAGGTGCCCAGGATCTCTCCTCCCCCAGCACAGCTCTGCAGCACCCAACTCCCATTTCCCCAGAAAGCTGAGCTCAAACCAGCCAGGGAGCAGCAGATTCAGCTCCAGCCTCTCCCCAGGCCATGCCCTGCACCAGCAGCAGATCCCCACAGCCAGAATTTACCTGGATGAGACATCTGATTTTATTTTTTTTTTGTCCTGATGTCTGTCAGGAAAAACCCCAAACCCCCATCCTGCTCCTGAGGCTCATCCCACACCCCTGAGAGGCACCAGCAGCTCCATCCTCTGACCCAGCACCACCCAGGGCAGCTGTTAAAGCTCTTCCTCCACCTCAACCCCACCCCAGGGAGGGCAGAGCCCGAGCCTGGAGCACCCAGAGCTTTGGGAGGCACAGGTTGGTGTGTGAGCAGCTCTGCCTGCAGCACCCAGAGCTTTGGGAGGCACAGGTTGGTGTGTGAGCAGCTCTGCTGCTGTTAAAGGCATTAACCCACACCCCAAACCAAACCTCCAGCTCCCTTCTCTGCACCAACAGGGATTTTCTCTTGGTAGCTCACACAGAGCCCTGAATTTGAATTCCAGCACTGAATTATGCATTGAACAAGCCCCTCTGCTTTTCCTGTGGAGATGAAGCCCTGAGAAGGATTATGGCCTGAAGGCTGGCAGCCCCCACAAAACCATGCCACAAAGGGCTCTCAGCCTCTCTTTTTAAGGAGAGCTGAGAGTGGATGAATTCAGCAATAATTTCTTTTCCATTCTGGCTGGTGAAAAGCATTTCTCAGTCACAGCAGCAATGAAAGTCAAGGATTGGGATGATGAATGTGTGCTCTCAGGAGGAGCAGCAGCCTCTGGGACCCACCAGCAGCAACTGGCTGCTTCTCCTCAGCCCAGTGCACAGTTTTCAACCCCATTATTGCTAAATTAAGAGGATCTTGTCAAACAAACACACTGCACACACCAAAGCCTGCAAGGACTCAGGTCCAGCACTACAATTACTCATTCAGGGCTTGCACTGGAGTGGACTTGGGGTACCCCCCAAACACCAGCAGAACCCAGCTGATGGCTCCACCAAAGCCTTGGCACTCACAGAAAAATCATCCAGGGAGTTTCCCTGCTTGAACAGCACCTCAGGACACCTCCCTGTCCCAGCACCCCAGAGCTGGTCCAGGACAGCCAGGTCACCCTTCCCGGGCTCTGCTGCAGCACCGAGATCTGACTCCTCCCTGCCAAGGCAGCCCAGAGCTGTGCTCTGGGACAGCTCCACCTGGAGTCACTGCCTTGGAGAACACCTCGGAGGGGTGACA
The DNA here is from genome assembly GCA_013397245.1 of Thryothorus ludovicianus. Lineage (NCBI taxonomy): Eukaryota > Metazoa > Chordata > Aves > Passeriformes > Certhiidae > Thryothorus > Thryothorus ludovicianus. The sequence goes on from VZTB01008349.1 coordinate 10,071, forward strand.
GCCACCAGCTGAGGCACCAACACCATCCCCTCTCACACAGCCACTGCCAAAGCAGAGCAGCCCCAGGGCAGTGCCCGGCTGGGGCCCTCCAGCACAAGGACAGAGCTGGGCTTGCTCAGGGATTCGATCCCTGGATCTCAGCGGGGCTCCAGGCCCCCAGCCTGGCTCCAGGGAACGGCAGAGGCAGCTCCAGAGGCAGCTCCAGGTCCCCAGCCTGGCTCCAGGAACAGCAGAGGCAGCTCCAGGCCCCCAGCCTGGCTCCAGGGAACAGCAGAGGCAGCTCCAGGCCCCCAGCCTGGCTCCAGGGAACAGCAGAGGCAGCTCCAGGCCCCCAGCCTGGCTCCAGGGAACAGCAGAGGCAGCTCCAGGCCCCCAGCCTGGCTCCAGGGAACAGCAGAGGCAGCTCCAGGCCCCCAGCCTGGCTCCAGGGAACAGCAGAGGCAGCTCCAGGCCCCCAGCCTGGCTCCAGGGAACAGCAGAGGCAGCTCCAGGCCCCCAGCCTGGCTCCAGGGAACAGCAGAGGCAGCTCCAGGCCCCCAGCCTGGCTCCAGGGAACAGCAGAGGCAGCTCCAGGCCCCCAGCCTGGCTCCAGGGAACAGCAGAGGCAGCTCCAGGCCCCCAGCCTGGCTCCAGGGAACAGCAGAGGCAGCTCCAGGCCCCCAGCCTGGCTCCAGGGAACAGCAGAGGCAGCTCCAGGCCCCCAGCCTGGCTCCAGGGAACAGCAGAGGCAGCTCCAGGCCCCCAGCCTGGCTCCAGGGAACAGCAGAGGCAGCTCCAGGGGCAGCTCCAGGCCCCCAGCCTGGCTCCAGGGAACAGCAGAGGCAGCTCCAGGCCCCCAGCCTGGCTCCAGGGAACAGCAGAGGCAGCTCCCCGAGCTCAGTCTGACCCCTGGCTGCAGCACAATGGGTGCTCCAGGGTAAAAAAAACCCTCACTTCCCACCGCATGCCCAAAAGAGCCCTCCAAAAAAAGCCCCTAGCGATGTGCAAGCACAGGGGTGACCCAACATTTTCCTCAGGACAAAGCTGAGCCGGCTCCGGCTCGAGAGGAGCCACACAAACCCTGCAGCAGCACCAGGAGCTCAGCCCTGCACCCTCCTGCAGGGGGAACTCCTTAATTTTTGCCCTTAAAATGCTGCAACAGCACCACACAGACCCTAAAGGAACAAAGGGAACGTGCCACTTACCTCGGGGACACCGCGATTCCTGCAGGGAGGACAAAGGCAGCTCGGAGAAACTCGGGAGGCTGTGGCCATCCTGCTTTTATAGGGCTGGGGCAACCAGCAGCAGCTGTGGGGGCTGCACAGCACAATGCCATCAGCTCATTAATCAAACCCAACCGTGCCCAGCTGCTCCTGCAAACTTGGCAGGGAATTAACCCCTCTTTCCCCATGGATGTGCCCTCCACCCACAGCCACCCCGAGGGCTGCTCCAGGTGCCAATTCCCAGCCCCCGGGTCCAATTCCAGCGCAGGGGATGCTCAGGGAAAGCTCCAGCTGAGCTCTGAGAGGGTCCAGTGTGGAGCTCAACAGCTTTGAAGTCCTAAAGCTCCTTTAAAGAGTTCTAAGTTTCAATGATTATAAGGTATTAAAGGGGCAAAATGAGACAGAAAAGGACACTTGATGTCTTATTTCATTGCCTCACCATAAAATCCTTTTTTATTCCCCTTAAAGCCCTGCTGTCAGCTGAAATAAAACTCCAGATTTATTCCTGGGGAAGCACATGAGTAATGAAAAAAAAAGAGAATTAAGCCCCAGCAGTGGATTGCACAAGGGAAAGCCCAGAGTTAACCCTCAAATCCATCCCTGGTGTTTTTTGTCCAAAATACCGATGCAGTGGGTACAAAGTGGAAAATGGTGGTACTGCTGCATGAGGAGAACAGGGAGCAAAGGTGGGAATGTGGTGGTGGGAAATGCTGGGAAAAAGAAAAGGAAGGGGGGAAAGCAACTTTTGCTGGTGCTTCCCAGGTAAAATGAGGACAATATTAAGAAAAATCTCTTTTTAAAGCCCCCAAAACATCAAAATGACCTCTTGATCGACTGTGTGAAAGCGATACAGCAAGGGAGCTGGGTGGTTTGGCAGGACCCACCAAACCTAAGCCAAGGGGATAAAAAAACCCCTGCAAAGCTCTTGAAAGCTGCTTTAAATGAGAGTGACATGTTTTGACACCGTTCCCTAAGAATGGCTGTAACACAAACAAAAATTAATGATGTCAAGTATTAATACTGATGCTGCAGGAATTCAACCAATGTGGTCCCAATTAAAGATCAAATATGGTTATAATTTGAAAAATGACTGCGGGAATGTCATTGCGACATTCCCTGCTCAGATCCCTCCCAGCACCCAGCCAGGTTTCTGTGTTTCCCTGTGGGATGCAGCCCCCACCTTCCCCCATCCCTGGAAATGTCCAAGGCCAGGCTGGACGGGGCTGGGAGCACCCTGGGATAGTGGAAGGTGTAAAACAAGATGGGATTTCAGGTCTCTTCCAACCCAAACCATTCCAGGACTCCACAATTCTGACTCCCCATCCTCACTCATGGCTGTGGCAGGAATATCAGGTCCACGTGCCAAAATGCAGGACCCTGTCATTGCACCAGGCTTTTGAATAAATAGTAAATTCAGGCCCTACTTAACTCTTTGAGGTCTCGTTGCATCTTTTTCTCTGCAAATATGAATGTGACAAAAACATCCTCTGCAACCTCGAAAGCTTCCCAGTCACTGGGCTCCAGAGGCTGGGATTTTATGGAAATCAAAGGCACAGGGATTTGCAGCAGAACTCTAGGACTTGGCAGAGCTACTCCCTGGCAATAAATAACTTCCCTGACCAAGCAAAGCCCGTGCCCAACCTGCCCCTGCCAGGCCCAGCACAAGGCACAGCAAAGGGGCTGATTTTATCCAGGATTTCCAGGGAGAGTAAATCAGCCGAGACAGGCACATCTGACCAGGACATTTTTTTGGCTGCAGCTGCTCCTCAGAGTAAATATATTCTTCCCAAACACTCCTGGGTCATTTATTGCCTGGATGACAGACTGGGAGATCTATGGGACAATTCCTCCGAGGCACCGGAGACGTTCCCGAAATCCAGGCCACGCTCCAGCAGAGGATCCACCCAACCATCAGTTGTCCAAAACCTCCATTTGTTTCTCAACCATCAGACACGTCTGGGACACGCAGGACTCACAGACAACCCCGAAAATCCAAACTGGTCCTGCTGGGCAGCTTTGTGGCCGTGGGATGTTCTGCTCTCCTCCAAGAGCCCCTGATCAGCACTGATGAAGGCTAATCAAACACGGATGTGCATCCTCATCCTCACCACATTCCGTGCTGTCAGAGGGGTCAGAGAGCTCAGGGAGAGGAGCTCCAGATCTTCCTCTCAGCTCCTCCCAGTGCTCCCTGGCTCTCCCACTGGCCTCACTCACCCTCCTCTCGGAGCCAGCTGCAGCCTTCCAACTCATTTATTGGTTTTGCAGGGTCCTGGCTGAGATGGGAGACAGCAGCTGCCCCCTGGGACCCCCTGACTGCTGCCAACTTCAGCTGGGGGGGGAAGAAAAAAGACAAATCCCCCCCCATAATGCGAATACTTTATTATCAATGAGTGACTGGTATTAGCTTTTTGTCTGGGTATTAATAATATTTCAAAAAACCATACATCAAAATTAGGGCTTTCTCCTATTTTTGCTGTATAATTTTTGTTGGTTTTTTTTTTTCTTTTTTTTTTTTAAAAATCTGTATTGAAAGAATTATATAAGCCAAAGTGCATTTTCTGTTTTTTGTCCATATACACATTGCACCATACATAAATAATTACATTGTAAAAATGACTCCATAATTACAAGTATAATATATATTTTCATATAATATATAAAACTTTATATTAAATCTAGGTAGATGATATTTGGGATAGTCTGTGTCTTTTTTTTTTTAATTTTTTTTCTTTTTTTTGTGTGTGTGTGTGTGTGTGTTGTTTTCTGCTGTTATCGGTTGTTGCTGAGCAAGATCTCCAGCCAGCAAGGACACGAGGTGATGAACTGTCTGGAATAACAGGGCCCCCAGCCCTTGGCGAAGCTGATGCGGACGCTGTTGGGGTCGTAGGGCCCGTCTGCGTAATCCAGCTCGGCCGTGTGCTGCAGCAGGCAGGACCTCTCGTAGTCAAACACCTTGATGGAGTAGCCCGGCATCACCTTGCGCACGATCAGCGTCCGGCAGTTGGGGATGTCCAGTGTGGGCGAGTTGACGAAGATGGGATGCTCGCTGCGGTTGTAGGCCCACACCCCGTCCGGTTCCTTGCTCAGTAAAATCCCGTAGCCGATTTTACTTCGAGTCCTTCTCACAGTCTCGCTCCTGTTGTCCAGGTTCAGCTGTCCGAGGCAGAAGCCGTTCCCTTGAGGTAGGTCGTAGAAGATACTGACAGACTGTTCGTACACTGTGTACAGGCGGCCCACGCGCGTCCGGTGCTCCCAGTAGGCCACGTTGCACCAATGGCTCCTCTTCACGGCGTCGGGCGACGTGCTGGCGTCTGTGGGGAGAGACAGGCGGTCAGGAGGGCTGGGATCACCTGGGAAACACAGCCAGGGAGCCTGGGCAACAGCTCCTCCCACCCAGCACTCAGGGACAGCTTGAACTCGTGCTCAACCCAACGCTGGTGTCCAGCTCAAACTTGGTGTTCAATGCAAAGATGGTGCTCGGCACAAAACTTGTGTTCAACACAAATTTCATGTTCAACCCAAAGATGGTGCTCGGCACAAAACTTGTGTTCAACACAAATTGCATGTTCAACACAAAGCTTGTGTTCAACACAAATTTCATGTTCAACACAAAACTTGTGTTCGACACAAATTTCACGTTCCACCCAAAAAAAATGCTCAACCCAAAGCTTGTGTTCCACACAAATTTCATGTTCAACACAAAACTTGTGTTTGACACAAATTTCATGTTCAACACAAAGATGGTGCTTGACACAAAATTTGCGTTCAACACAAATTTCATGTTCAGCCCAAAGATAGTGCTCAACCCAACCCTTCTGTTCAACACAAACTTCATGTTATTCCCAAAATTGGTGCTCAACTCAAAAATTGTGTTTCAACAGAAATTTCATGTCTTCCCAAAATCTGTGTTGAACCCAAAGACAGCGCTCAACCCAAGACCTGTGTTTCAACACAAATTTCACACTCAACCCAAAACTTGTGTTCAGCACAAACTCCATGTTCAACCCAAAGTTCGTGTTCAACCCAAAATCTGTGCTCAGCCCATAACTTGTGTTCAACCCAAACTTCACGTTCAACCCCGTATTTGTGTTCAACCCAAACTTGTATTTAACCCAAAATTTGTATTCACCTCAAAAGTGCTCTCCAACCCAAAGTTTGTGCTCAACCCAAAATCCATCTTCAACCCAAAGCTTGTGCTCATCCCAAACCCTGTCTTCAATTACACCAAATGCCACCAAGACTGGCGGCTCAAGCCCAGGCTGGAGACCCCACAGGACGCCCGTGAGCTCAGCACATCTCTCCCTCTCTGTCTCCAGTTTAATGTCCAACCCTGATCCAGCAGCTGGGCCCACGTGTCCTCAGGGTATTTGAGGAATGACAGTGTCCCTGGCAGCTCCCCAGCACCCCTGTGCTCCTGCAACCCCGTTTTCCAAGCCCAGCTTGTGCCGGGCTGGCCCAGGGGATGTCCAGGACGTGCCTGGATGAGTGACCCGCCGGGTGCCTCCTCTGTGTAATTTTCTCTGACAGCGACGCTGATGTTCCCACGGGGAACATGAAATCTGAGCAAGTGCTCCATGCCAAGGGGGAGTAGCTGCTATGAACTATACATGTCCTTCTAAAAACCCACTGCAACTCTCCCCAGACAATGAGAAACATCTCTTCTTTCTAGGAATCACACTCGGGGAAGACGGGACGGACGCGGGCTGCCAGAAATCTGTTTAATCTATGATGCCTCCAGAATTTATGACGTCTCCAGAAGGAAGACAGGAAAAGAAGGAGCCTCCAAGAGGGCGAATTAAGCACTCGCTGAATGTCATCCCTGCTCCTACCACACCGTGAGCAGAAAAGCAGCGTGGAGTTTGCAGCGAGGAGCTCAGCCCCGAGCCAGCGGCGCTCCGTGGCCGGCATTAAGCTCCCTGACAATCCCTCACGTGCCCGCGGCCTGCTGACCCCGGTGCCTCCGTGCCATCGTGTCCCATTAACTCGCCCGCGGGGTGATGCCATTATTTTGCTCCAGAGCCCCCATTGACACACCGGATTTCAGGCACAGCCCTCCAGCCCCGCTTCTTTTCAGGCTCAAATTACCCCGGAGGGGACCAGGCTCCCCTCCCCATTAACCAGCTTTGAATTAAGCGGCTTTGTTGGAGTTTAACTGGAGTTGTAACTATACAAATTTAAGGGGAGGGCCATGGGGGAGGGGGTGACAGGGCAGGAGGGGGAGGCAGCAGGATGTCCTTTGCTGTGGGCAATGCTCATCAGCCTGAAGCAGCCCCCTCACCCACCACAGGTCACATTTTTGGGGGGACCCTGTCAGCCTCTTCCCTTTCACCCACCACAGGTCACATTTTTGGGGGGACCCTGTCAGCCTCTTCCCTTTCACCCACCACAGGTCACATCTTTGAGGGGACCATGTCAGTCTCTTCCCCTTCACCCACCACAGGTCACATTTTAAGGGGGATCATGTCAGTCTCTTCCCCTTTGCCCACCACACGTCCCATTTCTGGGGACACCACCTCAGTCCATCCCCCTGCCATCAACAGGGACAAGTTCCACTAAACCAGGGTGTTCAGTGACCCATCCATCTTCCACAGCATCCAGTTTCCACAGCCTTTTTTCCCCTGGGACATCCTACAGATGCCCCAATGCCTTTACAAAGCTCTCCCCAAACGCTGAAGTTGCTGTTGTCCCACTCAAGTGATCTGGGGGCTACAGACCAGTTCGGGGCCTTTCATGTGCTGGGGCTGGAGGCTGGTAGCAATTACTGAGCTCTGCATCTGTTTAACCTCCCAACCTCCTCAAAGCCCTCCATGCCCATTAGCTATGTTGGTTTTGTTATTACATTTTTGAGAAACTACTGCTCAGCCCTTGTATTTCCCTTACAGATCAAGGATGGGACAACTTCAAACCTCCAGTGTCCAGCAGCTCCATCAATCAAGGGAAAAGTCAGCAATAAACATTTAAACAGGAGTTTCTCATGGTTTACTGCAAATTAATATACAAAGGGGCAAAGGAAAGCTGGAGGAAAACAGTGCCTATCCTACAAAAATATTTTGCTGGAAGTGCCAACAGCCCTGGTGCCATCTCTGCTTTCTAGGAACTGGGAAATACCTGAGCAAAATCATCCATGAAAACAGGGGAAGGGCTGTTCACAGGCATGTGAAATAGCTTTATTAAAAGCACTTCCATGCAACTTAAGGCAGGATCTTCACTCCACCCATCCATGAGTGCATCCCCCTGCCAAAGTGCTCCTCATCTCTGTCATCCCACAGCTCTGCCAGCTCACAGCACTCCTGGAGATGTCCTGTGCTCCTTCAAACAGGTGAGGACGTGACTTTCAGGTAACAGCACCTCAAGAAGTGAGAAGTTCCCTTTCAACCCACTTCTTCTGGCCAGGGGAGAGTAAAGTCTTTAAAATCCAAAAAAAAAAGAGCAACCCAGAGGGAAACAAACCCCTGGGAGGCTCATCTGAGCAGCCCCTGCCTGCAGGAAGCTGTCGCAGGGTCCCTCTCCCAGCGCCCCCCGTGCCGTGGTGGGCTCCTCTCCCTCCTTTCATCTCCCAGCGCACTCAACCAATTCCTGCAAAGATGAACTCATCCCGCAGCCCTGACATAAAACAAGCACTTCAGCAAGCCACCAAATCAGGGGGGCCTGTGCTGTGTCTCATCCCCTGCCAAGTATTAGTTTCGCCTCCAGCTATTAGCCACTACCACTCTGCAGAGAGCAGGGGCGGCCGGCACACCACCACCTCCTCCTCTGCCTTTTAAATAAATATTCCACTTCTCCCTCCTCTTTTTTTCCACGCTGCCCTTTATGCACAGACAAGAAAATCCACTTTTTGTTCTGTTTTTTTCCCCCCCCTCCCACTTCTGCTGGAACAGAGGCGGGCTTGTTAGAGTCCTTTTTGAAGAAAGGAAAATATTTGAGTCCCGCAGTGGTACAGGACGGGTTTTTAACAACTATCATTGTAGGCAGCTACAACTTGTAGCAGCTCCAGAGGGGCTGGCGTCAGGGCTATCTCCTCCATCAAAGCCACCTTCATCCATCAGATGGAGGGGCTGAAACTCTGCCTCGTGTTTGCTCCTTCCTCCGCGGCAGCGATGCCTCACAGCACATCCCGAAGTGAATTCAAACAATTGGAGATAAAGGAACAAGATAGGAGAATGAAACCCAGAATTTAAAGGGAAAAGGCTCCTGCGTGGCTCAGGCGAAAGGAATCTGGGTCTGGGAATAAATGCAGAGAGCAAACACTGTAAATCCTCCCGGCACTGCTGCTGTCACTCCCTGCAGAGCGTGGAGGTAAAGAAAATAACTTGAGGTTTGAGACTATTTGTGATTTGACAGCGTTTTATGCCAGTAAAGTTCAAAGGAGTGCTTTAAAAGAGAAAAGAAAGATGCTTTTTTTCCAAAACAAAACGCTGCACAGTCCCACTGCTTGATGTTGCACTTAAAAGCAGGATGGAAAACATGGGCAGATCACAAAACACATGAAATAAACGGCTCTGATTCATGCTTTGGCTTTTCCAAAGCCACCAAATCTCCTCTCAGCAGGTCAAATGGCCCCCTCAATGCATGGCTGCAAGGAAGAGCTTCTCCAAACACTTTTAAGAGGTGCCCATAGGGAAGACCATGCACGTGAAAAATAAATCACTGCACTCTCCAGATGTGATGGGGACTTGAATGCACATCTGGGCAATCTGGAAGTGAAGCAGGATATTTAAAAGTCCCCCCACCACAGAGCCTGCTCCCCATTTCCATGTCCCTCTGTCCTGTGTCACAGGGCAGCCCCACACTCCACTGGCCATGGAGCTCAGTTCCCTCAACATCTTTCCATTCAGTTTTAGTCCACTTTTGGTCTATTAGATCCATGCTCAGTCATTTTCCTCTGCCACAGCACAGATCTTTGTTTACACTGCCCAACACACAGGAGCAGGGAAGCAGGAAGGTTACAGCCATACACAGGTCACTGTGAACAAGGTCCAGATAAAAAGCCCAACACAAAGAACACACACATTTCCCCAAAATCCTTTAACAGTCCACTGGGGAGCCATCAGTTAAAATAATCTCCCATTAATACCCCTGCAAACAAGTGCCAGGGTAAGGAAGGGGTTAAAACTCTCCACAGCAGAAATGGAATTTTTATGGCCTTGCAAAAAAAAAGAAAAAAAAAAGAAATTAATTGTCAATCTGCCCCAGCAAAGCTCACAACCATTTTCTTTAAGCCAATACACTTAAAATACCTCTGCCTTACAAGTTTCAGCTGGAATGCATCACTGTGCCCCCAGAGCCCCCCTGCCACCAGCACCAACCCCAGCACGGCCCCTCCAGCTGGGGAGAGCTGTCCCCAGCACAGGGGCCCCTCTGGGGACACAAACCAGCCCCCTTCTGGCTGTCCCTCCTCCCTGGGAGCCGAGGGTGCAGCTCTGAGGGCACCTTGGAGGGGCTGGAGAGCCCCATCCCAGTCCCAGGAATGCCCAAGTTTGGCCCCACTGCATTTAGGGCAACATCCTAAACCCAGCAGGGAACACACACAGGAGGCTGGGCAGGAGCTTCTCCATGTGAAAATCCTGTGAGGACAGGATTCAGGTCCTTCCCTGACTCCTTGGTTTCTCCAGGGCAGCAGGGAAGTGCTGTTAGGGCAGGACAAGGGGCTCCTGAGGGGAAAAGGCAGGTGGGTGCAAGCAGAGGATGGGCAGCCCTGGTTTTCCTCCTGGAGATCTTCCTTAAAGCCCAGCATCAACAGAGGATGTCCCAGTTTTAATGTCCCAGCTTTCACCAAGAAAAGCTTCTCCCTGGTTCACAGAGGCCCTGAAGAGCAGCCAGCAGCTGCCCATGGCCGAGTTCAGCCACAGGAACAGCCAGCTGGGCCTTCCAGAGCAGCAAACTCTCCCAGATTTCTGCTTTACTGCACCCACTGAATGTCAGGATTCAGCCCAGCTCCTGTCTCCACTACAAAACCAGAATGTGATTTTATATTGTCATTTATGTGATGTCACTGCGGAGTCCCAACTCCTCCACCCTCACAAGGCCCGTTCCTCGTGTTGTGGACACCAGCTCAGCTCATTTATCCCACAAAAACCATGGAAAATCAGCTGAGAAAGCCCTCCCTACCACCATATCCACCATCCTCCTCCTCTCCCAACCCTTCCCTTGGAGCAGAGCTCTGCTGCTCCCCAGCCTCCTCCACCAGCAGATTTAATTTGTTAACCCAGGAGATGATTAACTCCGAAGAACACTTGCGCTGGGTTAATTAATTAAATTAGCTCAAAAAAAAGGGTCTGACGAGCACCAGAGCCGGTGCAAGAGGTGTGTGGAGAGGCCTGGGGGGAAAGGGGGACATTTCCATGGCAGCCCAAGAAACAAAAGCAACACAGGACAAGGAGCCAATGCCAAGAATGAGGATGAAAACAATTTTCTCTGCATAAAAGAAACCACTCTGCAAAATCATCAGCTCATGCTAATTTTTTTTTATATCCTTCAAAGCAAAACACATGCCATGTTTAGTTCTGCCCGGAAATTTGGAAGTCATCATCAGTTAGCTTATTTTCAAGCTAAACTCAAGGAGTTTGCTTCTAATGGACCTTCCCTGGCTATTAAATCCACAGTCCAGAATATGAGTTTAAGGTATTTTAGCACTGTTTTTCCCCCCAGCTCCCCTGTTTTAGAAAGGACTTTTCAGCCAAGGGTGAAAACTGGAAAAACCCAACTCGGGTATTTTTCACTGACATTTTTATGTGCTCCTTCTAAACGCCAAAGTTTTCAGAGATTTAAGTGATGTTTTTAAAACGTTTTTGAGTCCAACAGCTTCCATTAAGCTCAGCTTGTCTGGCTCAGAGCTTTGAGGCACATCCATGGCTTTTCCAGCTCCTGGGCCGTGCAGGTACCTGCGTTACACCTGGCACATCCAAAGGAACACAACAATGTAAATACAGCTTCAAAAGGAGCCCCGAACGTCACCGCCCACGCTGGCTGCCACTTCTGAGAGCATCAGCCCTGTCATCAACCACAGCCTGGCTGGGACTTCTTCCCTCTTGGAAACCAGCCCTGCATAAACCCAAACCCAGCAAAATCCTGGGGTCGTGCCTGGCATCTCCACGAGCATCCACCCCTGTGCCCCGAGCAGCTGGAAAATGGGGAGAAAAAGGAGCTGGGGAAAAGCTGGGGAAGGGAAGGCCCTCGCTGTTTTGATTTTCTGTGAAATCCAGAGGTTTGATGAAAATCTTCCAAGTGTTGTCTGGTTGGGATTGGCTTTTTCTTCTGCCTGCTCCTGGTAAGGCACCAGCTCCACTCAGAGGGGAGAAGGTTCATTCCCAAGTGCTCTCTGCAGCAGGTGAGGGAAGCCAGGACAAAAATGGGGGCCCCTTTTTTTCCACTTTTACATTGAGAACTCCATTTTCAGATCCTCCACCCAACCACGTGTGCAATCCCTTTTTTGTTCCCCCAGAGCCTGAAAAACGCCGAGGATCTGGGAGAAATCACCCCATAAATCACTGGAGGGCAGAATTCCCTTCAGGCTGTGATGTCCAAGGTTCCTCTCCCCACTGCTCATCGATGCGGGGGCTGCAATCCCAGCCATGCCAACCACATCCCAGAGGGATGGGCACGGACTGGGATGGCCAGATGGGATCTCCTGGGCTCCCATCCACCTTTGGAAGCCGTTCTGGTTTGGCAGAGCAGTGGGAGGTGCTGTCAGAACCCCCTCAGGCTGAGGGATAATCCACCCAGCGGCTGGAGCATCCCGCGGCGAGGCCGAGGCGCTGGGAAATGGGGTAAATATAAATAATCACAGTTTTCACTCCCAGAGAAGTTTCGGCTGAGCGCTTCAAAGCCTTTTAAAAGCAGAAACTAATTAGTAGGTCCCTCAGAAGAGAAACAGGAATAACACCCCTTCCCACCTCCATCACGGAGAGCACGTTGGGCGCTGGAGCCGAGCCTGGGAATCTCCTCAGCGGAGGGGGACGGGCCAGAGGCTTTGGCTGCACCAAACCAAACCCTGATGGTTCACACCAGCACTAATCCTGAACCATTACTGTTGGAAAAGACCTCCAAGGAAGGGGTTTCTTCCAGGGTGGAGGGGGCGCTGAGGTGCTGGAGCTGTTTCTGAAGATGGAGGTGAGGATACCATGAAGAGGCTGCAGGGATGCTGCTTGAGCCTCCTCATTTTCCACATTTCCTAAGAACATCAGGGTGTGCCCAGTGGCAGCAGGACCACTGACCCAGCACTGGCTGCTTTTATATCCAGTTGTTGGATAATCCACGGGCACTGAGCTCCTCCAAACCAGGATGGCTGTCCTGCAAAGGCCAGGCAGCCCTTCAGCACCTCCTTGCACAGCCCAACCCCAAATTAGAGCTCAGCTCCCTCCAGGAATGACCCACATTTGCCATTTCCAGAGGGGAATGCTCAGCCTCCCCTTCATGAGGTCTCCTTCAGATGTCCTAGCTGATTACAGAAAATCCACTTCCCAAAACCCCAGGAAAATGGCAACTTGGGGCTTTGGAGCTCAGACAGGACACGGGACCCTGAGCAGGCTGTGGCTGCAGCACCTTTTCAGTTTCCTAACCAGAAATGAGTGGAGCTGCCTTTCTGGGAGGAAAACCAATGCAATACCAAACAAAACACCACCATCAGACATATTTTGAGAGCCTGCCCCATGCTCCAGCCCCAGTCATTCCCTTTGGAGCAAGAGCCTCTCCCTGCTCTCACACCTCCATGGGATTTACTCCTGAGAACGAGCTGATAGCTTCCAGAGGTGATGTGAGGAGCAGCAAATGGGCTGAAAAAACCCAACCTTGATTTCTCAGCAGCCACAGCAGCACCTTCGAGGGCAGCCCAAGCATCAGTCAGCTCCATGCCAACACCACTGTGAGCATCAAGGACTGAAAAAACTTTAGGAAACCATTCCCGACCTGGAAAACAACCTGTGACAGAGCAGGCTCCCTGAAGGGGTCACAAGCAGCAGGCCAACAAATATTTTTCTCCACACAGCCTGGGAATGAGCTGCTTTGCTCCTCCTTGGATGGCTCTGTGTGGAGTCTGGTGCCGGGTGGACACGAGCCCTCCACTTGGGAACTCTGGCTTTCAACCCAACCCTGTGCCAGAGGGCTCACCCCAGACCCCACACTGACTGTGGGACCTCTAATCCAACCCAAAAGGGCTCCAGCTGAAGCCTCCCCTCAGCTGATTATTTTTCCCCAGCAACCCCAAAAAAAGCATTTTTCCCCAGCACGCTATCAGTGCCCTCACATATATGGGAAGCAGACAGGGGCTGCGAGCGGAATGGGAATTCAGGCTTTGTTCTCCCTGGCCAGAACCCAAGATCCTGCTCCTGATAAAGCTCTCCCGAGCCTCTCTGTCTGCACAGGCACCTCCAGACGGGAGCCACGGCTCCGGGGCTGCCACCGCGTGTCACAACGCCCACGGCTCCTGCAAGTCCTCGCTCGTGGCGGATTTGCAGCAGTTTTACAGGGAATTAAAGGATTTGGGGTGCCAGCGTGGCCTTTGCAAGGAAACAAATCCCTCCTGTGTCTTGGCCAACCTGGTCATGCTGAAAGGCTAAACCTGTACGGGGAGGTCTCAGGGCTCCTGTCTCAGAGGGATTTGGAAGCGCTGGAATGGGATTGGGGTGAGCAGCCCTGGGAAGGGCCTGGAGCAGGAATCCCGCCAGGGAGAGGTGGAAGGGAGCACAGGGATGGCTCCTGCCCTCCTGCACCCACACATGCCAGATTTTCCGATAGCTGCTCCATGTACTGGTGTGTAAACATCTGCTGGGGCCGCCCCAGCCCTCGCTCCAAGCAGGCAGCTCGCTCCACTCACCACTGCTCGTGGCCAGCATCCACGGGCTCTTACTCCCACTTCAAGCAGAGACTAAACAATGACTTCAGCAACTCGAGATTTGAGCCCCAGGGTTGGTCCCTCACATCCACGGTGGAAGCAGCGAGGATCCGTGCTGGCATCTCCTGCAAAGCAGGAGGAGCTGCAGCACTGTGAGATTTGTGCCTTGTGTGTGCCATGGAGGGGCCCTCCTGGAAAATCCACAAAGCAGCAGCTCAGAGCAGTGGATGCACAGAGCATTTCTGCTAACCTGGGATAAGATCATGCCTGAGGATCATGCATATCTTAGAATTGTACAATTGTTACAGCTGTGACTCTAAAATCGAGTCAAACTCACATTTTTACACTCCCTGGAACGGTGCTGTAAAACCTATTAAAGTGCAGATGAACAGCAAGAAAATGGGTGTGAAGCAGGGATGAGGGGGATAAAAATCAATGTATTTGCATAAACCCACCACACTGAAGAGCACCACTGCAGCCCAGAGAGGCAGCAACGTGTGGCCTCTGCGAGTCCCCATCTTTCAGTGTCACCTCCCAGATGACCAAATTCCTCATGCTGTACTTGCCCACGGAGACTGGAGGTGACTCACACCAATTACCCTCCCTGGCCAAGAAGGACTTGTTTTCATTTCTACAAACCACAGTTTCTTTTTTAAAAAAAGAGGGGGGGAAAATAGGAAAATGCCAAAATACACAGAGAACTCCGTGGAATACATCCTGTCCTGCTGCACTAATATGAATCCCAGACAACTCCAGCTTTGCTTGGGATATTCTAGGAGAAAAGGATTAATGAGTTATCACAGAATCACAGAATGGTTTGGGTTGGAAGGGAGTTTTAAACTCATCCCATGGGCAGGGACACCTTCCACGATCCCAGGCTGCTCCAAGCCCCATCCAACCTGGCCTGGGATATTCCCAGGGATCCAGGGGCAGCCACAGCTGCTCTGGGCACCCTGTGCCAGGACCTGCCCACCCTCCCAGGGAAGGATTTCTCCCCAGGATCCCATCCATCCCTGCCCTCTGGCAGTGGGAAGCCATTCCCTGTGTCCATGCTGTGAGCTATAAGCATGGAGACAGCCAGTGGAACAGTTCGGATTAAAAACTCTCCCACCTTCCTAGGAAGAGCTCTCATCTTTCTTGGCAGATGAATTTTCAAGCTAAAAAATTTCAAGCTAAAAAAAAATAACCTTTTCAGGGTTGGTCTATGCAGGGTTTGTGGCTGCAACTCCTCCACGAGCTGTTTGGGGGCTGAAAGCAGAGGCTGAACTCAGAAACTGCAGAAGAAATACCAAATAAATGACCTTCCCATGGAGAGGAAAACGGGAAGGAGAGGAAGGGGAGCAGCTCGGGCTCTTTGTACATCAAGGCCAAGGAGATTAAGGGAGCACGTGAAGGCATCCTTAGGGATAATGAGTTCAACACTGCACTCCCTCCACTCAGCACTGGAGCAGAAATATCAGATTCCTCCCCTCCCTCCAGGGAAATCCATTCTGAAAAATAAAGTGAGGAATACTGGGGGAAACACCAGGCATTACACATTAAAAAGGCAGCTTGTCACCAGCCTAAACCAGACCCATTTTTTCCCCTCATTCCATATATATCACACATATAAAGAATCCACATGGATGTAGAGAATCCCCCTGCAAAAACCCCGAAGAATAACTGGGTGTAAAACCAGGGCTGGATACTTTTCCAGAAATACATTCACAAAACTCCAACGAGCAACACCAATTCCCACTTGGGGTAATTTTTGCCCATTATTGCAGCATTTCACATTGTTCCTGATGGGGCTTTGGATGATGTGGAAGACTCATCATTCAACCCCACTCTTACATGGTACAAACAGATATTGGTGTTATAAACTCTGTCAAGTTATGCTTTAGAATCTTTAAATTGTTAAAAATAGGAAAGAAACTGCACAGTTCACATATTTTATAAAGCTGGGTTAAATCAACATCTGCAAAAAATATCCCTGTTAAACGAAATAGCAGGATTTCATTAAGTAAATTGCAAGTTGGCAAAAATTCTGAAAGAAAGGGAAAAAGCCACAGCCAGCCCTGTAATTTAAACCTTATTTTAACTGTGACAGCATGGCTGTGAGAGGCTACATTTCCAAAGGAAAAAATAAAATAAAGTTTAAAAAAAGTACCTGTTCCCCCTGCACCTCACCTCAGTGTCTGCAGTTGTTACTCAAATGAGTTTTTCCAGAGGAAGGTGAAGGGGGAGCAGGACACGCTCCCACCTCTGCATCCTCTGTGTCAGATCTACCACCCCTGACAAATTCAGGATTTTCCACCACAGGAGCACCTGGACGCTGGTGGGTGATGGCTGAGGGTGTCTATGAATCCCTCAGAGCCAGGAGGGCTCAGGGACACCCCGGTGAGGCTGCAGCCCCCTTTCCCTGGAAGCTGGGGCAGCTGAGATCCGGGATGAGCCGGCTGTGGAGCCGAGGGACAGCTCAGACTGGGGGACACTTCATCCCTTGGTGTGTTTTCCACACACCCTGCTCCCCTGCACCAGCCCAGCACCCACCCTGACCCCTCTGCGGGTACCACTGGGTGGCAGGAATTGGGCTCCTGGTGCACCCCAAAGAAATCCCTGCAGGCACAGGAGCTGCGGTGCTCACCCTGGGGAGCTCTGCTGTTTTAGGGTGCTCGTGGCCCCCTCCTCCCAAGTGGAGGGTGCAGCCCTGGGGCAGGCAGGGAGTTTCCAGGAGGTTTTCCCAACCTGCTGAGCCCTTTCCCTGCCCGGGGTGACTCAGGCAGGCTGGGCTGGGCTGCGTGGGGAAGCCGAGCTCTTCCCACAGCCCCGGCCAAGGGCCCTGCAGGAGCCATCCCTGCGGGAGCAGGGACAGGGACGGGACACCCTGAGGGCACCGTTCTGGGGCCACCTCCTCTGGGGCAACACCCAGCTTTGAGCTCCAGCACTCCAGGGACTCCAATTTCCCACCCAAAAGCTCTGCGTGTCCCAGGGGAATCACCTGGAAGCAGCACTCTGGGCTCAGCCAACCCCCCCATCTGGCACACACTGCATCTGTTTGCTTTGAGAAGAATTGCAAAACCTCAAAACAAAACGTGAAAAGAGCAGCTCTGATCTGCAAAGCTGGAGCTGAAGAGGAGCCCTCTCACAAAAAGGCCAATTATTTGCTTACAAGGTTTTGGCTCTGCTGTTTTTCCTGGCACTTACGCCACCGGAGTTATTTTGAAGGGCTGTTTGCTCCAGGAGGAGCCGAGCAAACAGCAATCCCATTTCCTTTCGGATCTAAACATCCGCTTGCCGTGCGAGCGGGAGGGGAAAAACCCAACCCCGAGTGCCTCAGGAAGCACAAGGAAAGGGGAGGTGGGTGCTGGTGGGGAGGGGAGCACAGCACCCAGCCCTGCCACCCCAGGGGCTCCCCATTCCCTGCTGGCCTGGAATAGAGGGAATGTTCATCCAAGGGCTCTGGGATGCTCTCCCTGAAGCAGACCAAGCAAAGGAGCAACGGCTGCACCCTCCCACCTTCCTCAACACATCCATGCTGGGGGTTGGACTTGATCTTCACAGGTCCCTTCCCACCCAAACCAGTCTGGGATTCCACTCTCACAGTGGGATGGAGCAGCTCCTGAGGGGGGAATTCCAGGCAATTTCACAGCCTGCTGCTGGATGAAGCAAGGAATAAAAGCTGCACGGCCCCCTCGTAGCTCCCTGGAGATGCAGCATCGCTGGAGCCTTGCAAAAGGAAATTTGGGAGCAGAAGAAAGGTGAGGGGGAAGTGCAAAGCACAGAAGGATGTGGAGCTGCTGGAGCAATTCCAGGGAAGGCCACGGAACTGCGCCAAGGGAGCCCCTCTGCTCTGGAGCCGGGCTGGGAGAGCTGGGAATGTTCACCTGGAGAAGGGAAGGATCCAGGGAGAGCTCAGAGACCTTCCAGGGCCTGAGGGGGCTCCAGGAGAGATGGAGAGGGACTGGGACAAGGGATGGAGGGACAGGACCCAGGGAATGGCTCCCAGTGCCAGAGGGCAGGGCTGGGTGGGATACTGGGGAGGAATCCTCCCAGCTACGCTTTCCACCCTTCAGTGAGCAAAGGGCCAGCTCGCCAGCGTGTTCCTAAATTTCCTGGCTTTTGAGGATACAAGCCAGGTCATTAACATTATTTATAGGTTCCTGTGTATGAGTTTCCATTTGTTTGCCTGCTTAAAACCAGTTAGGTGGAAAAAAAAGCAATTCCTGGAGGTCAGACAGTTAAAAACCCCTCATGTCCATGGTCTGATGGACCCAAAGGATCAGCAGCTCCTTTAGAGGCATAACTGTTTCCTTAAATGCTTATTGTGTAAATATTTAAGCTACTTTATAAAACTTTTACAATGTACTTAGGAAGCATAAATCTCCCCAGCGGAGCACGCTCAGGCGGCTTTGGGAACACAAACAGGGACATTTCCAATGCTAATGCTGCACCCAAGGGGCCCTGAGGTCACAATCTCAGGAAAAAAAATCACTGCTGAAGCTGATCCCCTGGGCTGCCCCCAGAAGGGAGGTGGTTACGTGCACCGAGTCATTGCTGAGGGCTCACTCCAGCAGAACAATCCCTGGCTGAGGGCTGCTGGGTGCTGCTGTGCGTGGAGCCCTGAGGTTTTTCCTCTTCAAAGAGCAGCTCTTACGCTCAAAAAATTATGTAATTCAAAAACAATCCGCTAACGCTCATCCGTTTTAAGAATGAAATGGGTTTGTTGTTTTTTGTTTTGTTTTTTTTTTTTTCTCTCTCAATGCTTGTGGAAGGTTTGAAGTAGAGCCCAGCTCGTCAGAGCCCACTCCTGCATCCCTCACCAGTCCAGACTGCAACCAAACCAGTGCCACCCACCCACCCCAGCCTCTGTCGTGGTGCTTTTTTTGGGGAGATGAACTTCCCAGAGGTGAATATTCCCTTACACTGGGAAAAACCCCCCACATCTGTATCCAGGCTGGTTTCCACAGGGAAACCGTGCAGCTTTGTGGGATTTGCTTGGACACGGCCCTTGCCAGCTCCAATTCTTCAAATAAATGAGACTTCATTTCAATAGGAAACAACATGTTTAGGATCTTTTCCCCCCAAACAGCTTCTCTGCTGTAATTTAGGTGCGTTTGAGGCAACAACAACAAACGGAATCAGGGAGCTGGAAGTTTATTCCCTTCGCAAAGCACAGCTTGCTGTTGGATATGATGAAGTACATAGAAAGTCGGGAAAAAACTTGGATGGGAGTTCAAACACTGATGTTTTAAAGATGAAAATGTGTTCTTCGATTAAATGTTTAAATAAAGTTTTCTGGTACTAAATCATTTAAACATTTTCTCATTCCTCACATTTCACATTGGTTTTTATTTATTGTCACAACCCACCACCCTCAGCAAGCCACCAGGGCCACTTGAGGCAACCTGTTTTCCAAAGGGAAAATTCCTCCAGGATGGTAAAAAATCATGAAGAACAGAAGAGCCTGAGTCTTATTTCCCACCCCACATTTGTTCTCCAACCCCCATCTTATTTTCCCCATATTTTACAAATAAATTCTCCCATGCTGCACAGGGGCACAGCCAGGTTCTGCTCCAAATATTGACCAGAAATTCAAAGTGACTCCACTGACTTCACTGTGGCTGTATTTAGACAGCTGAAAAATGATAGAAATCGTGCTGTCAATGATGAAGTCAGAATTGCTCATGGGGACACGGAGCAAGGCTCTGCCACCAGTGCCTCAAATAGCCCCAGAAAGAGGAAAACCTGAAGTCCTTGAGCTTTTTGAGAAGGTACAACTCGTGCAACCACCAAGGCTGCAGCCCAGCCATGCAAGGGAGCTCTGACCTGGCCTCTCCCAGCTCTGCCACAAAGCTTCGAGGAACGAGGAACTGCAGAGAGATCCAGGATAAATGGGGATAAACCTGTCATGAGGCAATTAAGAGTGGAAATGCTGGCGAGGTTTTTACTGCAGGACAAGGCAGCAGAGGCAGAGGAACGAAAATCTGAATTTCTCCTAAGACAGAGCTCGATAAACAAAACGTGGTTTCCAAAGCCAGAAGATAACTGGGCCCAGTCACCCAGCACCAGCTGTTGCCGACCCTGATGTCCTTATTTCCTTGTAAATCCATCATTAAGGAATAAAAACAACAGCCCAGGCTCAGGGGGACATTCATGAGTCCCGAGTCCTGCTCGGCTCTCCGGGATCCCTGAGGGTTCCATCCCTGCTGCTCTCCACTGAACCTCTCCCCAGGAGCTCCCAGCACTGTTTGGTTAACACGGCCCAGGATAAAACTCCCTATTTATTTTGGCACCGTTCACCCCCAAGGCCCTAAAACCCAAATAAAGTCCGTTCCCCTCTGTGTGTATCTCCAGCTATTGACACTGCTCGGGACCAATTTGCAAATCCAAACAAATGCTCGTTGTGTAATGGGGCTGGAAAAACAATCAGGAAGGGGCTGGGGGTGTGCTCGCAGGTTCCTGCGGGGAGGGAGGGCTGGAAGGGGCGGCAGCCCAGGCCAAGATTACAAGAAATTCAACTTTTACTCAGATAACAACAGGGGCTATTTTCTGCCCATGACATCACTCCACCAAGCAGAGGAGCTGGTGCTGGTGGATGTCATGGAAGGCTTTGCTGGTTGTTCCAGTGGCCAACATCCTACAGATCCTTCTTTTAAAAAGAGTGATTTTTTATTTTTTTTTTCTTTTCAAGTGCCTCACAACCACCCAAATCCTCTCTGCTAGCTCAGTTGATCCAAGGATAAACCACAGCATCCCAAATCCATGTGAACAAGCCCAGACCCTCCCAGCTGTGCTCCCCAGAAGGGAATGAGGGGGACACAACTCATCTGCCCTGTTTTAGGCCTCTTCAGTTGAGAGAAGATGAATTGTGCCCTTCAACTGGCTCCTGCAGTTAAGTATCTAAAAAACCCATCTCGGACATGGACATCTGTATTAATCTGAGATTAAGTGCAAGAATTGCTACCCAAACACCATCAAAATGGTCCAAAACATTATTAGGTCTTCAATCACAAGCAAAAGCAACAGCTCACTAAAGGAATTCAAATCTTAAGGATTATGTGTCACTCTCTGGATGACTCTGGATAGAAAACAGAGCTGGAAATGGATTATAAGAATAAATACAGTGGTGTATTCTACCTGCAGACACAGAATTGAGGTATAAGTGGTGGCATTAAGCTACCCCTACACAACTGAAGGATGTCAGGGGCTGGAAAAGCACAATGCTGTGGTGGTGTGCAGGGCAGGGTGAAGTTACAACTCTTATTCATGAGCCCATTATTTCAGAATCAATGGTTAAAGCTAAGAGCTGCCACCAACTTCTGCAGGTCGAAGGACCCTGTGATGGCCCAACCCCATCCCAGCCACCCCAGGGGCTCTGCTCAGCAGGAAAAGAGTCTCCTTTCAATGCAATGCAGAAGGCACAGCAACAACTCTATTTAAGCCCTGTTGCTATGAAATGGCTACAAAAATAAGTCCAGCTTGTGCCCTCCCTTAGGCACATCCCTGTCCCGCTCCTCCTCGCAGCCCTGTCCCAGCCAGAGCCTGGCCTTGGCCAAACTCACCTGGTTTCAGGTTTCCTGACAAACCCCGAAACATAAATACATCCCTAATTCTGCTGGGGAAGCTGAGCCAAGTTTCTGGCAGGGCTGTGCTTAGGATTGAAACAAGGGGGGGAAAAGAAACCGCAGTGGTTTCGACCCAAAACCAAGATTTCCCCCCTTTCAAACTTGGCAGTTCTCACTGATTTTTATTTTGACTCAAAACTCAAGGCTCCAACACCCCGCTTGGGGAGGTGGGATTTTCAGAGCTCTGCAGGACACCCAGCTCCCTGCCTGACACTGGATATCTTGATGGAAGTGTGCTGCAGCTCTCCAGTGCAGTGATGAGGAAATCCCAGCTTTCGATGCTGCAGCAACCCCAAAAACACGGCAGGCTGTCCCTAAGCCCTCCCTACAAATCCCATCCATGCCCAGAGCCCAGCACTTGGAGGCTGCACACAAATATAGCTGCAGGCATCTTTCCGAGGGCTGCAGAGGCGAGTTTAAAAGCAGGATGTTTGGCTGAGCTGCTCTTCCCTCAAATAAACACCCACGACCTCACTCAAACAGAGAGGCACCGCTCTGGGAGCGCTGCAGTCGCTGCATTTCCAAAGAGCCAGCCTTGATTTCCCCCCCGGCTGTGGGAGTGCCACCAGGCTGGGTGGCACCTGGGGAAAGAATCCACGGCCACAGCTCTCCAAGGGGAATTCTGGCACATGTAGGGAAGTGTTTTCTCACAGACCTGCTGGGTCGAGTTAGTCAGAAAAACCCTGTTTCGGAAGCTCTGAAATGCTCAATTGGTGGGAATTTCTTTCTGCATCACAGCTCAGGGAACGAATCCAAGGTATCCAAGCTGATGCTCCCAGTCTGGGAGTGGATCTGCATCCAGCACTCAGTGCTGCCTTCGTAGTTTGGAGACCACCAAACCTCCAGTGTGTGCAACTGCACCACTCCCAGCAGGGGCCACACTCTCAACTCTGTGCCACCACTTTATCCAGGATGAAGACACAGCACTTTGGAAAAACTTTCTGCTGCTTGCTCTTCATACACCCTACACACTACTTCAGTTTATTCATGTGACACAAGCATTAAACACAGCTTTAAAGGAGAAATAAGGAATAAGAGCCCCAAGATAAGGCAGTGCTGTTTCCCTCAGGTGTTAAACCACCCTGTGCCCACCCTCACCACTGTCCTGGGGCACTGAAGGCTGCATGTGAGGAGTTTGGTACTTACTGCAGCTGGCACATGTGAGTTGCTAATGCCTGAACCAATTTCACTCACTTGCCTGCCTTGGAAGCATCCCCTGAATCCCTAAACCCTGCCTGGGTGTTTGAACAGGGTGGAAAACGACTCCAGATCCCAGTGGATGCTTCCTGTGCTCAACACACACAAACACTCAGCCCCAGGGACGTGCACCGAGGCAGCCTGACCCACGGAAGATCTCGAGAAACAAATAAAGCCACGTTTTCACAAGCTCAGATCCGAGCAAGGCTGTGCTGTGGTGGCAGGGAGCTGGGAAGCCGCGTGGCACATCCCAAATCCAGGTGCTCCCTGTGCCCCAGCCCACGGGCACACTGGTGATGCTCCGAGGTGGGATGGCTCCAAAGCCAGCCCCAAATCCCAGGAGTACAAACCCCATTCAGAGAGGACAGAGCTGGCAGGAAAAGCATTCTGGAGGATGGGGGAGAGCCAGGCAGCCCCGACCCACACGGTGCCAACCTCGCCCCGGCCCGGCCCCGCTGCGAGGGGAAATGGCTTTGGAAGGCAGCTGGTTCTCATTGAGAGCCTCTGCAGCCTGCATGGGGGGAGAGAGAGCCTGCAGGGAAGGGCAGAGGCAGGAGGAGGGGCCAGAGGATCGGGATTAAAATAATATTGTGTCGAAATCTCAATGAGAGGGAGAAAAGGGGGAAGAGGAGAGAAACGAGCGCTTTCTGCAAGGCAGCGCCAGCGATCCCAGCCCGAGGCTGATCTGGGATTATCTGCTGGCTCCCAGCAATGCTCTGGTGCTGGCTGGCTTGTCCTCATTTAAACCTGGATTGATCCTATTGCACACACCCAGCCAGGGCAGCTCCTTCCCTCCAGCGCATTGGGCAGCCCAGCAGAACGTGGACAAAAAAAACCTTCCACAAAACCCTTCCTCAGCTTTGTCTGGGCACAGACAGCCCCAGGGCTCTGGGAGGTGACAGCCCTTCAGCCCTTCCACCAGCACCTTTAATTTTATGGGTTTTTTCTGCTGTCTCTGTGTTTTAAAGCCATCAGTTCCAAAGTGCAGCCCGCTGGGATGTGCACGGATACACCAGGCTGGAGGGGAAAGGGCTCCAGCCCCACTCCAACAAAACCTGTTTGGTAACAGACCTGATCCAAACATGCAAATGTCCAGGATGTGAGACAGGTTCTCCCATTTTCCCTTCTGAGATTCAAGTTCTTTGGAAAAAAAATAGATTTCAAGCCAAGAATCAGGAAACTTCACAATATTATCTTTACTGTTTACCTTTTTTTGAACACTAGCTATGGCCCAACTGAATCTCTTGTGTTTGGCTTCTCCCTGCCAAGATCTCAGCTGAACTTTCTGGGATCAGCCATCCCTAATTCTCCAAACACTCACAGGGTTCCTCTCACCCACAGGGAAGGGGCACAGGACCATTCTTGGGCCTGTACCAATGACACAGGGAGCTCCAGCACCCGTTTCCTCCAGGAATAAGCCCTGGGCATCCAGTTTCCTTGAAGGCTTTGAAAAGCCACGCTGAGCTTTTCCTTCCTGCAGGTTTAACACGAGCTGACACTTCCCAGCGAGGCAGCGGAGCTCGGGGGACTGCGGAGCTCAGCACATAAAACACCCAGAGCTGCAGCCTTTGAAGCAGAGCCCTTCAAAGACAGGCACATACCAAATCTACTGAGGTTTTCTACACAAACAAATTCAGCATGGCAAGAGCAAAACTAATTTGCAAAGATCTTTTAATGTTGGAAGTCTCAAATGACCGACCCTTTCAAGCACAGCTGAATTCAATCCGGCTCTGAAGGCTCGTACTGGCCATTCAACATGGAAAAGACATGGATATTTCAAAATATGTGTCTGTAATTACTGGGGAATAAAGAATGACTCCAATTTTCTTGTTTCAGTGATGAAGAAGCTGCCCAGTGTGCTCCTAGTCTGTAACCTGTGAAGTGTGGGTGACTTTTTTTTTTAACAAAACACCTAATTCTGCTGACATTTCTCTTCCATTCAAGTAACTCAGCAATGGGGGAAGAGCAGCTCCCTGTACTCCCAGGATCATCACCTTACTTTGTACTCTCCCAGGAATTTCCCTGTTCTGCTGGGGGTGGAAGTCTCCTGTGTCACACACATCCCTTTGTGCAAGCACTGGAACAGCCCCAGTGTGAATGGAAGAGTCAGATAAATTCCCATGCTGGAAACCCCAGTGGCATTTAAAGATGAGCCAAAGCAGAAATGGGCCCATTTTGGGGTCTGGTCCTCCACAAAAACCAGCACCTGGCTCAATGGGACACCACTGGGGTTTGGGGGGCTGGGATGTCCCCACCAGAGACAGGAGCAATCCCAGGTTAAGGTTGGAAAAGCCCTCTGAGATCAGCAGCTCCAGCCATTCCACTTGTCCCCAGGTGCCACATCCACATGGCTTTTAAATTCCCACAGGCAATGGTGACTCCACAACAGCCCTGGGCAGCTGTGCCAGGGCTGGCCAGCCCTTCTGGGGAAGAAATTTTCTTAAATATCCATCTTAAACCTCTGCTGGCACAACACCCAACAGCACCCAACGCTCCCTGCAACCCCCTGAACTGGCACAGCCACACTGACCCTGCTCCTCCCCTGGCATCAGATCCAAATTCCATCCCACGTCCTCACCTGCACCCTGCAAACCCGCAGGAACCCACCTGGGACGGAGGACAGAGCCCCCAGCCAGGGTGTGCACACTCCAGAGCTGCCACCCAGCTCAGGCCCCAGCCATAAACCGAGCTCCACAATAGTGTTATTTATTTTTTTGGAGTCACAAATGATTTCCAGCAGCAGGAGGGTGAGGGATGCGGCGCTGGACCCGGCACCCGGCCAGTCTCATAAATGGTTGGCAGCCAGCAGAGCAGCAAACCCATTTCTATTGAAATGAGCTTGTTACTACTAATTTTTACTGGCTTCCTGGTCGATTCATAAAGTTTTGTTGGGGTTTTTTTTTTGGTGTTCTGTTGGGGTTTTTGTGCAGATCTCAGAAAGCAACTCCGTGGCACTTGAGGAAAACTGAGCCCTGGCCTTGCCACCAAGGACTGCTCTGCACCCAGCCTGGGCACTCAGAGCCTCTCTGGAAAAGGTGTTGTGTTTTCAGGGCTTCATAAAACCTCAGCACAAAGAGTTCTCCAGAAGAGGCCAAAACCAAAACCTGCTGGATTGAGTTTTACTGTGATCAGCCCCGTGGCAGAACAGCTCGAGCCCGCAGTGGCAGCTGCAGACACCCAGTTTATAGGGAGGGACTGGGGCTGAGACATTAACCTGCCCATTTCCACATCTGCTCCTTCTCTCCACAGCTGGATACCCCGAGAGCTGCTGCACCAAACAAACCCAACCAGATCTAATCTTGGAGCCTGAGCTCTTTATAAGCACCAGAGACTGCTGCGAGACTTGACAAAGCTTTGCTCATGATGAGGGGATGGATCACAGGATTATGGAATGGTTTGGGTTGGAAGAGACCTTTTTGAGATCATCCTGTTGCATCCCCTTCCATGGGCAGGGACATCTCCCACCAGACCAGGTTGCTCAGAGCTCCATCCAACCTGGCCTTAAACACTCTGCTGTTGGGATATGTCACAACTTCTCTGGATTTTAAGAAGAATGCTGGAAAAAAATTACCTATAACTCATATTTACTACAGCTCTCACTGTAGGGTTCAAAAAGCAACAAACACAAAAAAGAAACAGGAAAAAAAAAATCATGGCACAATGACTGTGTTTGCCACAGAGCTGAGGGGAAGATGCAGCAGCGCTTCCAAAGGAACAACATCTATTCAGGAATAAGGGAAAGCAGAACCACGGGGGTTCCCAGGCACCACAGCCCGTGTTTGCCTTCCCTGTGCAGGACAGGGATGCTCCCAGACCCCACAGCCTCACGCAGGGGGGGTGAATCAAGTGCCCCATTCTTCCCCCTGGACAAACCTGGCTGCTCCCGGCGCGGAATCGCACAAACGGGGCCTTGTGTGAGCACCACGCTCAGGAACAGCAACAGCCCGGGCTCTGGAGCAGCCAGAGGGGAAAAGAAAGGCAGAGAGGAAGCAAAGGGATGTGCTCTGCACAGCACGGCACGTCCATCCCTGCAGGAGCCTCCACACACAGGTGGGATAAACCCAGAGAGAGCTGGGCCTTTTCAGAAACAGAATGGGTTGGGCTGGCAGGGCCTGAAAGCTCATCCCATCCCACCTTCCACAGGCTGCTCCAAGCCCAACCCAACACTTCCAGGGATGGGGCAGCCACAATTTCCCTGGGCAGCCTGTGCCAGGGCCTTATACACCACCCAGGGCTGCAGCTCCCTGCAGATCCTTTCTTCCCTGATTAAACAAACAGGACTTTGCATCACTGTGTGTGAAAGCACAAAGAGCAGATGGCACTTTTTTTTATATATATATAAAGTCTTTAACATTCTTTGGCTCCTCTCATGGAAAAATCTTACCAAATGAGACCTTAATAAATGGAAAGAGGTGAAAAACAGCCTTTCTGCTGTCAGGTTCTGCTCCTGCTCATAGAATACACAGATAAAACCAACACAGTCATGTCTCCCACCCTTCTGAGCCACTGTGAGAAATCCTGCCTGAGTATCCCTGGCATCAAGAGATGCCCCTGCAGAAGACTCCAACTTCTCCAGCCTGGAGGAATGGGCAGCCTGATCCTCCTCATCTGCTACAAGCACTTAGGAGGAGGAACATCTCCAAAGCCATAAACCAAACACGGGCACGGGAAAGGAAGGGAAGCTCTTCCAAAGCCCAGGCAGGGACAAGGCCAAGCTCAGGGTCCAGCTGAGCAGCAGTGTCCAGCTGGGACAGCAAATGTGACACGAGGGCACTTCCCTGAATTGCCAATGGGAAGGGAGGGATGGCTTTGGTCCAGCATTTGCTCTGGGAATCACACTTGGATGCTGCAGGACAGGAGCACGTGGGCTCCTTGAACCCTCAGCAAAGACCTCCTGCATCCCCCAGGAACACAGAACTGCTGTGAAGGGCAAAACAAACTCTCTACACATCCCTCTCTCTTGCACTGTTGGGAATTTGACTTTTTGGCAGGTTTCATACATGGGCTTTTATAATGTGAAAGGCAAAATGCCGAGGGCAGGGAGCAGCATCCCAGCCTGTGCTTGCTCCTTGCCAGACACTGCATCCCTGTGGAGAGGCAGGGACAGGTTCTGTTTTGTGAGGGTTTTCAGGTCTGGGCATCAGAGGCAACTCTTATCCATTTAAAGAATAAAACTAGGAAAATACAAAAAGAAAAAAGAGGGGGAAACCTGGGCTGATTAAGGAGATGCTGGGGCAGAAGAGCTTTGGGTTTCATTCTGTTTATATCCTCAGATGCTGGTGGGCTTTCCCCCATGTGTTTTCCCATATCCAAAGCCTGGGATGAGGAACCAGCTTCTCACTGAAGGAGAAGCTTCTCTGGGAAAGGGGTGGACAGCAGCACAGCCCAGCTTTCAATGCCAGAGCTGTTTGATCCCTGCTCCAGCCCCAGGAGCTGCAAAGGCCATTACCAGTCAGCATCAGCAGCCCTGCAAGAGGTCAGCCAAGACAGGCATTTCCATGTGAAATGTTTTTGTTCTTACAGAAAAAAACACACCCAAACAGGAATCCACAAGTCCTCAGCATCCCTGACTCCAGTGCTGGAGATGTGCTGCACGTCCCCCCCTCAATCTCTGTTCTTCCAGCACTCTGCCCAGCTAAACCCCCATTTTCTGGGGCTACGAGAAAGCTGGAGAAGGACTTTTGACAAGGTGGGCAGGCCCTGGCACAGGGTGCCCAGAGAAGCTGTGGCTGCCCCTGGATCCCTGGCAGTGTCCAAGGCCCTGGGACAGTGGGAGGTGTCCCTGCCCATGGCAGGGGGTGGAATGAGATGAACTTTAAGCTCCCTTCCCATCCAAAGCAGGATTTGATGAATCAAGCAAGTGAAAGGAACAGAGCAAGGGCTGGGACAGACAGCACCCAAACCCCACTGGGACCTCAGTGAGGGGATGTCCCTCCTCCAGGAGCACACTGCAGGGCAGAGCTGGCAATCACAGCCCCACGTGCCCAACCCCAGGCAGCACAAAGAGCCGAGTCTCCTTTGCCAGTAAACTGAACCTGTGGTTCCAGGGGCTCGGGACACTTCAAAGCCCTCAGCAGCACTGAAGGGATGGACTTTTCAGCTGTCGAGCAGAGAAGCAGAATCCACACAAACAAGCAGTGTTCCAGAAAACCAGGTTTACCCATCAGCAGCTCCCAGCGACAGGGGGGATGTTTTTCCTGAGAGTTTTTTTTTTCCTCCTCCTTCCAGTTTGCCTTTTTTTTTTTTTTTTTTTTAATTTCCCAGTAAAAGCCAGCTCGAGCTCCCACAGCACACAGCCCTTTTGGGTCTGAGCATCCTCCAGAGGTAAAATGCTGAGTTAGGTCTTGGAGGCCGGGAAAGGAGGTGCCTTTGATGAACAGCAAATCTCCAGACTTCAATCGCCCCGGTGAGCGCCACACTTTTAATAAGTTATTTCCGTGGAAAACCTGGGTAACTCGGTTATGAATCAAGCCTATAAACACCTCTCACTCA
Organism: Thryothorus ludovicianus; assembly: GCA_013397245.1. NCBI lineage: Eukaryota > Metazoa > Chordata > Aves > Passeriformes > Certhiidae > Thryothorus > Thryothorus ludovicianus. The sequence continues at coordinate 39,398 of VZTB01008349.1, forward strand.
TCAAAGTGCCACAAAAAAATCTATTACTGGGACTGTGAACACAAGCCTCTCTCTACAGGTCCCCTATAAGAAGCCAAAATTCCTCCTTCAAAACATTCACCGTTTTCAAAGGTCATAAATACACTGTGTCCAGTATTCAGCAAATCCCTTTAAAAAGCAAAACACGGGGAAAAAGGAAAGTTCAAACAAAGCTGGATCCATGGGATCCATGCTGCTTAAAAGACACAACCAGAGCTACATCAAAGGAACTTTTACTACCCAGAAAGTTGTATCCAGCCCCTAATAGGGTGCAAGAATGTAACGTTTAGGCTACAAAGATTCAACTAATTTACTTTTAAGTAACTTGCTTGCTTCCTGATGTTTCTTCTTTTAAGAGCGATGCCTAGGTGCTTGGAGAAGTGAGGGATGTGATTGTTCTGTGATTCAAGGCCAAACATCATAACTACTCAATGAACCACAGACAAAACCATATTTTATCTGGGTGTTGTACTTTCTCCAAGAACTTCTAGGTTGAAAACATCCAGCCTAGCTGTGAAAATCCATCCCAGTTCCAGGTAACAGAGGGAGAAAAAGCAACTCCCTCCTTCTCTGCTGGAATACACTGAGAACTTCAGTGTCTTGCCTCCAAGGGAACCATGCTCCCCAAACACTGCCCGTGGAACCTTCACTTCAGGGCATCATCCTGCCCTGGCTCCTGCATGGAAAATTCTCCTTTGGAGCTTGGGAGCTGTGTGCACACACAAACACAGAGGCATCAGCTGCAAAGCAGCTTCAATCTCTGCATCAGGCCCCAATATTGGTCTCCCCACCTCCTCCCACCCCTCGTGCAGCCTGTGCCACTCCAGGCAGAGGATCCTGAGGCTCTGGCAGCCACTTTGGATTTTCCCTTCCTTCTCCTCAACAAGGGCCAACTCCAGCTGCTCAGATATTTCAGGGACAGCTCTGACTGTGCTAATTTTTTAAGTGTGGCCCGTTGGATGGTTCCAGCAGCAAAGGGACATTCTCCACCTCCCAGTCCAGGAGACACCTGCCCTCCTGTCAGACTATTTTTGGAGGCTGCTGCTCCTTGCTGCACAGGATGCAAAACCTCAGAGCAACCTTTATGTCCCTCCTCAGGAGACCTTCAGCACAAACCACCTCTTCCCACCTCCTGCAAATTCCTCAGGGGTCCTTTCAGAAAATCAACTTCCCCTCCTCACATCATTGTCCTGGTGAGCTCTGCACTAACCCCAAGACTAAAAGCCCTGCACTACAAGCCCATAACCCATGGGGTGTTTTATACGAGCAGCTCTCACTGGTTTTAGGAACACCCCAACAGCTGCAGACACTGCCAGAGCTCAATTCTGCCCCAGAGCCCCAGGCCCTGCACAGGGACCTCTCCACACAAGACACAGGTGGCACCACGAAGGTCTACTGCCACCAAGGCAAGGTCACCCACCAGCTCAGGTACAGCCCAGTGCTCCAGCTGTTGGTTTTTTGGTGGCCCAACATGACTTATCCCAGAGGGTTTTAATGGAAAAACAACCACATGAAGGTAACATCTCCCTCCAGCCTTGATCTGGGGTGCTTCTCTTCCACTGGCAAGTCATCTAACTTCATAAAAAATTTCTTAAATTGCTGCTTGCTCAATGCTCTGAACAACTTCTTCATCTGCTTATGACTTTCCCAGGTGGAATATTCCTTGCTAGGTTACTCTGCTTATGGATTTGGACACAACGAGGAGCCCACCTGGCTACAGAATCAACAATCCCTCCCCTTCACCTTCTGCTCCAAAGGGATGGCTGGGCTCCAGGAGCCCCCCACTGGCCCCAGTGGCTTTATCATCACCCCAGAAAGACATTTTTATATAAAATAAAGGAGCAGAATTGCACCTCTGTGAAAGGGACAGCACTGAAAGCTCAGGGATCAGCTCCCATAGCTTCCCCACCTTCCCTTTCAGGGATTAATGCATTATTCACCCCACAGCTGGAGAAGTTGCCTTTGATGGCAGCCCCAGGCAGGGCCAGAAGCTGCACATGAGCAAACCCCCAGGGAGGGCAGGTTGCTGTTCTGAAGCTCTCCCATGAGGATCCCAACACCCATGGCCATGCACAGCCACGTGGGAAAAGCCTCCACAGCGAGCAAAGGATTCCTCTCTGAAGCACACTGGAAAATAGATGCACTTTATTTCCCGTTGGCAAACTGAAACTATGGAGGAAAACTGTTTAATATAAAAACATCTGACAAAGCACCTCCAGGATGTATTTTTTTGCATCAAAGAAGTAGCTCTTGGCAACAGGCTCGTTCCTCCGACCAGGAGAGGTTTTAGCCAAACCCTGATTGTTCTAGACTGCACAGGGGGAGGCAAGCCAGCAAAGCTACAGTTAAATATGAAAGAAAAAAAGAAACCAAAACCATTGCTGGCCCAAACAAACATCTGTCTGTGATTAAACTGGATGCACAGATAGGTTGTGTCTTTTTTTAAAGGGTTTGTTTCTGCAGGAGGAGGGGGAGGAGGGATGAAAAGGCTCCAGGGTGGTGCTGGGTCAGACCCAGCCCCCAGCCCAGAGCTGGCACTGAGACACAGCTAAGCCAGAGTCTATCCTCAAACCCCAACATTTCCCCCCAGCAGAAACTGCTGCCCTATTAATGAAAAAAATACCCTTTTTTTCTATTAACAGGTAATTCCAGGATCTCTCCCCCAGCCCGGAAAGGGCAATGTTTGCCCAGTTGCCACACACATCCGCCTGACAGATTTAATGGGCTTTTTTTTTTTTTCTTTCCTACTCCTAACACACAGGATCTTCATAAATTTCCTTGTTAGCATAAATCCTGCAGCCTGTTATTTCTGGGGGGAGAGGAAGGGAGACGTTCACTTTCTCCATTCAGTGGGTTTGAAAATATGCTTCCTTAAGTTCATCCTAAATATTGCTGGACGCAGAAAAAACCCTCTGGCTCTTGCCTGGAGCCGTGGCATGGCCTCAGCAGGGCTGAGTCACCAGCTGGGATGGATGCTCCTGCCTTCCTCCTCCCTTTGGTGGGACCCTGCTCCCCAAATCCAACACCCTCAGCCCCACCACTGCCCTGCAAAAAACGTCCCCATCATCCTAGGCCTTAAAAAAAAAAATCTGAAATAATTTAAATAAGGTCCTGACAATCCAGCCCCTGTTTCTTCTCTCTGTTAATTCCCAGTTTTCCTTCACCATCATCAGTCACCAAGCAGAGCTCGTCTCCACGTGGAGCCCAGCACCTTCTGGGCATCAGCAGAGCTGCTGGGAACAAACTCATGCCTGTGCTTCCACTTCCAGGTGGAAAACACCTCTGCTGCTTTGGAGCATGGACAGGAATTCATTCCTCCTCCAACAAACAACCAATTCAACATTTCTCCTTTAGGATGCACATTTTCAGCCACACACGGGCTCACCAGAGCTGAAACTCTTGGAGAGTTTTAGCACATGGGAAGTGATTTCAAAGTTTAAAAAAAAAAAACCCAAAACAGCTACTTTCGGAAAAAATAAACCAGCATCTTTCCTGTGGCTGGTCAAGTCAGCACAGAGACCTACAAGTGCAAGGCCACCTTTTGCTCTCCTACCTGTCCTCCCCTCAAGACCTCCAGAATTTAAAGCCACCACTTACAAGAACTTTGGTCAACGCTCCTCATGGGGCTGTTTCAACAGGAATGGGGCTATTCCATGGGTTTTAAGGAAAGACCCTTCCAAGGGCTGGTGAGAGAGAGCTCTGTGGGATTCAGAGGAAGGCAGGCAACCCCAAAGCCCACGGCAGCTGCTCCAGCACGTCCCCACCACCCCATCCCATCCCATCCCATCCCATCCCATCCCAGCCCTCCACACGCCTGGCAAGTCTAACGGGTACAGCAGCTTCTTGGCATGTGCTGGAGGAGCCAAGTCTGAGGGGAAGGGAAAAAAAAATTACTACAAATGTTCCACCAATTATGAGTCACGAGGCTGAGCTTTTGTTCCTGCCTTGCTGGATTTTGCCCTTTCCCTGGTATTTCCCCAGCCCCGGCCGGGAGCCGCGGGGACGCCGGGACTGGCCAAGGCTCTGCTGGCTCCCGGGGGACAGGCAGGCTCAGCCCAGGCCAGGGAGACACAGGTTTAAAATATAACTCTCCAAACAGCAGGTTTTCCTCAGCTCTGCTCCCCAGGCAGAAATGAATCTAAGGAGGAAAAGACGGAGCTCTCAGGAGTTTGAATGTGGCACTGCTTGAGCTCAGGAGGAGGAAACTTTGGGGTCAGACATCTCCAAGTGTCTTTTCCCACCAACCCAGATCCTCCCAGGCCATTGCATCTCCCTGGGCAAACAGGAGCAGCCGCATTCTGAGGGAAAAGCTGTGGCTGGACACTGATCCTCAGACACACAACTTTGTTCCAAGATCCAAATGCTCTGAACACGAGATGAAGAGGGCTCTGGGATCATCCAGGGATCCAGGTCATACCCACCCAGCTATCCACAGCCTGTGCTTCCAGCTAGCACTGACTGTTCCTCTGAACTCTACAGTGAGCCTTCACTGCAGACTTTCCCTCTTTCTAAGGGTAGTATTAGAGCCATGAAAGTTTCTACTTCAAAAAGAGTTTGTTGGTTTTTTTTTTTAAATTTACACATATGACAGAGATCATCTTTTGCCTTCATGCTAAAACCTCCTGTTTAGAAGTTCATCAAGCAATGGAACGAGAGAAGAATGGTTCTCTTTGTTACACAAAATTGAATTTTGTGGTTTTAGTAGGAAAAGCCTTTTTGATGATCAAAGCTGGGCCAATAAATAGCAATGGCTTGATGCTAGATCCAAAATGTACTTATTTTTGGAAGACGAGTTAAATGCACACTGAGCTCCCTCGGTACACAGGAGGAGGCAGGGAGCACCATGTGCTTTGTGTATCACTCCCACAGACCTACACTTCAAGCAGAGCTATTAAACGAGTTGAAATGGAGAATAAACAAACTGAAATGTGGCAGGTAGACTGGAGCCTAAGTGGGTTTTTCCCTTGTACTTTGCCGTGATGACATGTATGGGTTAACTTCAGCAGGGCTCTTATCCTCTTTCAGCAATCCTGAGCACTGGGGAAAAATAAATCACCCAGCCCCAGACTCTTATTAAAAGTTACACCATTGGAAACGGCACAGGGGGAGAGGAGGGATCCGGTTTCAGCACAATCTCGGTCACATGTTATCATTATATTGTTCAAGGAAAACTTAAAATCTCTCTTCTCTTCCAGCAAACCCACCAGATGTCCCATAAAGACTGAGCCATGAGAGGAGCTAAACCATTCCGTCCTCAGGAACCCCACTTCTCCAACTTGGCTGCTGTAATTAATGCCAATTATCAAGATACAACAAAAGCCACGGCCACGGGGAGCTTTAGGGATGTGCATCCAGCCCTAGGAATGTTTGCTAGGAATTGCAAACACATATTTATTAGAGCACAAGGCTGAATGATCTGAGTCCTGCTATCAATTGTTCCCCTCTCTGGCCACTTGGCAGCACAACAAAAGCCCATGGGCTGGCACACGCCAGGCTGGCCGGCCACCACAGGGGCACCTGAAAGGACAAGGAGAAGGGAAAATGCCCAGAGGGAAACGTGCCACCGTGCCATGATACAGACCCTGTGCTGTCTGAGCACCCTCTGGAGCTGGCATCGGCCTCAACATCCTGAGGAACGGCCAAGTCTCACCAAACTTCCCCCCAAACTGACCATCAACTCTTCCAAGGGAAGAAAATGAAGAGAAGTGCCACGACCAAGGGACCAGCAGCCCAAAGGTCCCCTCCACCACCTCCCTGGACTCACAGCATCCCCCCCAAGTGAGCAGCAGATTCCAACCCCGTGCTCAGCAATCCAGCAGGGAGGCTCAGAGGAGTCCAAACCCCACCCCAGCCACTGAAGGAGACACGTGGGGCTCCACCAAAACCCACATTTGTCTGCCTTCATCCCAGTTCTCAGACCATGAAAGAAATTCAGCCTGGTCCTATAGGCAGACCCCACACAATCAGCCCCAGCCCGGGATGAGACACCAAGGAGAAAGATGTGGAAGGATCCCTGCAGCCAGAGCCAAGGAAAGCCCCAGCTTTACCTGCTGTCAGGTAAAACCACCCCAGGCCTCGCAGAACCCCATTAAGTGAATGAAAGGTTGCAGGGTGGGGCAGAGCAAAAACCAGGACCTAATTAAGCCGAGCTTTGTTCGGGATCTTCAATGGCTCCGTAGCTGGGATTGCAGCCCGGGGCCAGGGCCCAACAGGTAACACCAGCCCGACAGAGCCAGCAAGAACCACCACAAAGCAGCAGCACTGCAAGGGCCTCGCTGCCCCTGGATGGAAATGGGGAGGGCCCAGAGCCCAGCCCCACAGCCCTGGAGCCTGGGGGACACTCGGGACACGCGTGGCCCTGCAGCCACCTCCCAAACGCCCCTGCCCGTCCCACCAACCACAGCATGCACAGCACAGACTGCTTTGAGAAACCAACTCAAATAATTGCTCCTCTTGTCCTCCTCACACCCAGAACACAAACCAAGGGCAGCACCAGGACCCCCCTCCCCTCCTGCCCCACCACCAACCCCGAGGGCACAAAGGCACCAAGAGCTGCCAACCTGAGAAATCTCCGGGCGTGACGTTGGGAGAGTTTGTAGCCTCTGTTTCAGTGTAAGACAACGTGGAATCTGATAGATCTGGAAGGAAAAAAAGAAAAAAAAAAAAAGCACTTTTAGTCCTGCTGCTTTTGCCAGCGCTACGTGAGCACCCGTGGCTGCTCGGCTTCCCACCACCTCCCCGAGAGAAACTCTCCACAGAGCCAGAAAGCAGCGATTAACTTTGTAGCTCCACCACGCAAATGCAAAGTTTGAATTGCCTCCACCACAAAAATAACTCCAGTTAAGTTGATCAAACAAGTAGGAACTTGGTGCTTACTGGATAAAGTTACATTAAGCCTCTAAACAAGTCAGAGTTACTATACTTAATTATCACCATTAAAATTCTTGAAGCTGTTTATTCTTGCTTCCTTCCTTCCTCTTTGCTGAAGCGAAGGAAACTTTGTTTTAACAAGTTAAGAGTCTTTGTTATTCTCTCTTGCTTACACCCCTCTAATTAAGTGCTCAACTGTTTGCTCACAGATTAACTATTATTTTTCCAATCAAACAAGCCAGTGAAGCAAATTTCAACCCCTGGCTGTTGTTTTAATAAAGTCACGTGTCGCTCACTATCATCTCTCCCTGCAGCACAAGCACTTTCTAAAGGGAATTAACTTGGAAGGGGGAGTGCAGGGAGGGACAGCTCTTTTTTTTTTTTCTCCCCACCTAAAAAAAAAAAAAAAGCCACCACCAGCCAACTTGGCCTTGCAGGCCACTGTGGCCACAGCCCCGTGGCGATGAAGGCGCCGGGCACAGGGTGCACACATGGCTGAGCTGCTGGCAGCTCCCGGGCCCGCCAGGGCAGGGACTCACCTTTGGCAGGGGCAGCTCCTGCCTTCCCCCGGGGTTGGGTGGGGCAGGCAGGCGCTGCTGTCCCCTCCTGTCCCTGCCAAACCCCGTTTGTCTCCTCCCTGTCCCTGCCCCGTGGTAACAAAAGCGGCTCCCCCTGGTCATGAGCCCCGGTAAATCCCTGACCACGGGATAAAGGGAGAAAGCCCCCAGCTGCAAGAAATCCAAGAGGGATGTGGGATTCCTCCCTCCCCTCCCGTGTCTTTGCTTCCCATTTAACTGAGCAAGAAGCAGGGCTGAGAGGGGAAGGTGAGGATGCTTGGATGCCAGCTCTAAACACCTGCAGGCCAACGTGCAGCACACAGGACCAGGATCCAAAAGAGCCAGACTCTCCAGTACCCCACACTCCCCACCCCAAAGCCGCTTTCGCCAACTTTGTTTGGAAAACCTTTTATAATTCCCCAGGAAAAGTGACACCCCATTCAGAAATGACACAGCACCCGAGTTTCAAAGACTTTCCATCTCTTTGTAAGGAGCAGAGGAAGGGTAATAGCTGGTTCCTCCACGGAGCAGCACAGCCAGGCCTTTATGGAAATGGCACCCAGGAGCTCCCACTCCCACAGATTACACACGCAGACAAAACATGACGTCTGGTAACCTTTCATTACGCTTTCATTAAAAATAGAGCTTCATATTATTTTGGAAAATATGCATGTGTCTACACGGTAATTTGGTAGGATAAACTGGCATCCATTTACTTCTTAAAACCCGTCAGCTGATGCTTGCTCAGAAATAATGAGCAGCCATAAAACCCCGACTTGTTGGCTTTTGCCTGACGTGCCAGGGAGGGCTGTCTCAGAACCAGCACTGGAGCTGCACCATGAAAGAGCTCCCCAGAGATCAAAAGAGACAAAACACGTACCCAGTGGCTTTTGCTCATCATTAGGAGACAGCCGAGAGTAGGGAGGTGGTGGAGACTCTGGAAAAACAAAACTTCAGGTTAGAGCAGTGTTCGGTTTATCAACAAACCCTCTCGCTTTCTCTTCTGGGGTGGGAACTCCTCCAAGGTTATAAACCCCCAGTGGAAAGCAAAACACCTGGGAGCAACAAGGTTTTCCTAATTTTTGAAGAATGAGAGTTCCACCTTGAAATTTCAGAGCAGGCTTTGCTGCTGAAAATGCTGCACCCCTCAGCCCCATATCTGTGCCTGGACACCCACAGATTGAGTCACACAAGACATCAAATTGCTCCCCAAGAACCACATTTCCATCATCTACTTTGAGTTCCGACACATAGGGCTTGACAAGTGCTCCCCAAACACTTCACAAGTACTGAAAAGAAGAACTGAATGATGAAAAGACTTCTTAGCACACAGGACTGGCACCAGAGCCAGGCTGGCTTCAGCCACCAAGGTCAGAAAACCAAGGTCCATCCCAAAAGGCCTCAGCACAGAAGCAGCTCAGCAGCAGAGGCACCTGTGATCCCCCTCACCCCAAATTCATCCCACAAAGCTCCTGAGCTCGGCTTTAAGCAGCAGGGCTGAGCAGTCATGTGCTCCGAGTTCAGCAAGTCCTCAGAGGTGCTTTGCTGAATCAGGTCACTGAGCCAGCTCTCGCTGCTCCTGGAAGGGCCAAGGCCATGGGGGAGGCCGATGAAGGTCCTCCATCAGCTCCAGGCCCTGATTAGAGGGGTTTCTTTTCCCCTCCCATAATACAGCAGTGATGTTTCTGGTGTTGTAACTTGTCAAAACTGAGTGTGCAGCCAGATGGGCTGTATCAAGGCATCAGGACTGAGCAGGCACCGACTTCAGTGAGAAATTGTCCTGTGAAATCCATCAGTGGCACCACACTGACCCCAGAGCAGGGAAACACGGGAGTGCTCCTCAGCTGCCACCTGGACCTGAGAGCGCTCAGCCAGCACCTGCAGCTCAGCCTGGCTGAGTTCATCCAGAAGAACCCCAGCATGCCCAGTGTGAGGGCTCTGGGGTCATCTTTGCTTCTCAGAAAAACTTCCCCATTTCCCCTAAGGGAGCAGGGTGCCCTTCTCACAGGGTGCTTATAAATCCCAATATAAAAAACAAATAAAAATAAAGGTGCTGATGTGCCCGTGTGGATGTAACAGCCAGACCTGGCTGTGCTGGTGCCACACCAGACCTGCTGGAAGCACCCCAGAACTTTCACACCCCACAGCAAACTGGGTGGGGAAACACCAACAGGATGATCCCTGTAGGGAGCCACTTGTGGAAAAGGGCACCAAGGCCTTCTCTTGGCTCCTGTTACCAGCGCCCAGCCGGCGCGGGTGGGGTCCTGGCACAGCCACCCATTATCAAAGTGATAAGGAGCCACTCGATAACAGCTCTGCTTTCTACTACTCCCAGCACAGGGCTGGCAGCCGCTCGCCGCTGGGAAAAGCACCAGGGCTGCAGGAAAGAGACTTCAGACATTTCTAAAATCAACGCCCCGTTCCTGAAAACGCCGCTCAACTCCAACTGGAATAAAAAAGCTGCCTCCAGCCTCTAGCGACCTTCGGGAGAAGCACGCCCAGAAGAGAAGTTTCTTTGAAAGAAGTGATGCAAAGCGAGGCAGGAGCCCAGATTGCATAAGAAATAATAAAATCAAAGTTCCTGCCAAAAAAGGGGACAGTCAGGATAGAATCATAGGGTGGCTTGGGTTGGAAGGGACTTTAAAAATCATCTCGTTCCACCCCCTGCCATGGGCAGGGACACCTTCCATTGTCCCAGGCTGCTCCAAGCCCTGTCCAGCCTGGCCTCGGACACATCCAGGGATCCAGGGGCAGCCACAGCTCCTCCGGGCACCCTGTGCCAGGGCCTGCCCACTCTCACAGGGAAGGATTTCTTCCCAATACCCCACCTAACCCTGCCCTCTGGCAGTGGGATCCAGCTGTCCAGTTTCATCACAGTTTTAGTGCAGTTTGTTATATATAATTTCAATTTCTGCGCCTCAAACCCCAACACGCTCCTTGTAACTATTCCCTGCTGACACGGATACACGATCGAGTATTACTGAAAGAAACAAAAAAAATCCTTAAGACGACGAAACCCTTGAAAACGCTCAATTCTGCCCACGGCAAAAAAACGAGAAACCCCCCGAAAAATGCAGGAGCCCCAGATGTCCCCGCGGGTCCGGGGATCCCCGCGGCGGGGACATCCCCGCAGCCCCCCCGAAACGCCTGCGGCTTTAAGCCGGCGGCGGTGACCGCCCGGCTCCGATACGAGCGAGCCAGGCTGGCGCCAGCGGGATGGAGCCGCCGATTATCGCCCCTCCGGCTCCCGGAGAGCGGGGAAACTCCGCGGGAAGGGGAAAAAAACAATAAAGAGAAAGGGCTTTCTACGCACAACTGGAACCGCTGGTTCCCAGAGAGGGGGGATGCCCGGCGGGGACCCCGGACCAGGCGCGTCCCCCCGGGCATCCCCGCGACACCGCGGGGCCGGGGCAGCGCTGCCCACGAGGGTTCGGATAAATCCAGGAAAGGGGTCAGAAACCCCGAACCCCCCAAATCGGTGGGTGTTTGTGGCGGGGGGGACCCGGCCCTCGGCTGCTCACCTGGCCCACAGAGGCGGCTGAAGTGGTAGGGGTTGCAGCAGACCGTGGGTCCGTCGGCGACGCCGAAGCTCTGGCACTCGCAGAGGGGCTTCAGCTCGGCGGGGTGCTGCAGGTCGGGCCAGCGGAACAGCTTGCCCAGGAGGAGGTGCGGGGGCGCCGCCAGGCCCCCCAGGCGCACCTCGGTGCGGGCCACCAGGAC
>VZTB01008350.1:18577-36868 GCA_013397245.1 Thryothorus ludovicianus
GGGGTGCCAGAGGGATGTGGGTGCATGAGGGAGGGTGAAGCAGGGTGATGCGTGGGGGTTGGGGGTCTGTGGATGCTTTGTGGGTCAGGCTGCAGGGTGGAAAATGAGGATGCTGAGAAGGTATGGAATGCTTTGTTGGAGCACAGATGCACTGGAGGGATGTAGGGGTGCACAGGGGAATAGGGGTGCTGGGGGTAGGGGGCCGCTGCCGCGCGGGTTGTAGAGAAGGGTATGGGGGCCGTTCTGGGGTTATCTGTGTAACCTGGGACTACGGACTTGTGCAGGGCTATGGAACCCCAAAAGTGCTGCTGTCACCTGCAGGGGTGGGAAGACCCTCTGTGTGCCGCTGTCCTGCCTGGCCCCCGTGTCCGGGGACGCTGCTGGGTTTGGGGGTGCAGGCAGCCCCCCCACCCCCGTGCCAGGGTGCTCCAGCAGTGCCCCCCTGTCCCCCAGCCCCGGGGACTCCCAAACCCCCTTCCAGGACCACGAGGGCCTTTGTGCCTTTTGGGGTCAGAAAGGGGCGTTTCGGACAAAAGAGGGAGCGGAGTCGGCGGTTGGTGCAGCAGTTCCTTCCCGGCCGGTACAAAGGCAAAACAAACCGAAAGCGTGTCCGTGTCCGTGTCCGTGCTCATCCCGTGTCCGTGCCCATCCCGTGTCCGTGCCCGTGTCCATATCCATGCCCACACTCCTCCCAAGTCTGCTGTGGCGGCGGGCAATGCCCCGGGGGCGGCCACCGAGCCCCTCCCGCGCTGGGTCCCCGTGGGCACCCCAGCCCCGCGCCGGCTCGGTCCCATCTCGGCTCAGCCCAGGGGTCTCCCCGGTGCCCCGCTTGCCGCCGGCACGGGAGCGATGGCTTTTCAGCTGGAAGAGCGGTGGCAGTGGCAGTGTGTCCTAGGTGCCACCTCCTGTTGTCTCTCTGTGCTGCCGGCGTCGCCGTGGTGGCTCAGACCTGGCCCTTGTCCCCCGGGATGTCCCATCCCAGACGGATGAGTCGCTCCTCGGCGTTGGCATCACCCCCACAGCCCCACGGGGTGCAGTGGGGTCCCCGGGACGATGCTCGCCAGAAGAGTCCGGCTTCCGGGGCAGGATCCGGCCGGGGCGAAGCCACCTGGAGGGGCTCAGTGGGGGCTGTCACTTGTCACCGTCCCCCCGGGTACCCCGAAACCTGCCGTAGCACGAGACTGAAGCAAGCGAGCATGCGAGGGCGGCGGGCGGGCGGAGAGGGACATCCTATTCACCGGGAGAAAGAGCCCCAAAGGCAGGGCTGGGGGCTGGAGGGGACACGCAGCACGAGGGGGAGCGGGGGGGTGTGAGCTCGGTGACCTGCTCCGGGGGCGTGAGGGGACCCATCCAGCCTCCGCCGCCACCCAAAAACAAGCATCCTCCTCTCGCCCATCCCTGGGAGCATCCTTTGGTCCCCAGGAGCATCCTCGGCGGCGGGGCCGTTTGCCCACTCGGCACTGGGGCGGGGGGAGCAGAATGCGGCCACGGGGGAGTTACACAGCGTCCCCTTCCCACTTTGGGCTTCCATGATGTCCTTTCGTCTGTCCGGAAGGGACTGGCAGGACACCGGGAGGAGCACGGGCGGTGGCGGCGGCGTGGGGAGAATTTACATGGTACCCGGGAGGGCTCCGGCCAGGGGCGACGCCTTCCCCCATCTCCCCCCGGAGTCCCACGTCCCTCGGGGGCGTCGGTGCGGGGATGTCCGGGCTCAGTTGGAATCGGGGGCGTCTCTCGAATCCCCCAGCAGCCGGAGGGAGATGGGGTGGGCGATGGCGGCCGGAGTGGGCGCGGGAGCGGGCGGCCGGGTCCGGCGCTACTCGATCACCATGCAGCACGGGAGGTGCTGGGAGAAATACTTGAAGAGCTCTGGGGTGGCTCCGGGGCAGTTGGTGAGTTCCAGCTCCTCCAGCTCCTGCAGCTGCACCAGCCCCGACAGCCCCGTGGTGGTCAGCAAAGGGCAGCCTGCAAGGAGACGGAGTGCACTGTCAGCCCAGAACACCAGCGCCCCCCCAAAAAATAGCATCTCAAAGGCATCCCAAAACACCAAAATCCTCCCAAACAGGATCAAGGGATCAGGACCTCAGAATCCCAGCACCGCAAAATTAACCACACCCAAAAGACAGAAGCTGAAAAACTAACGTGCTTTTAAAAAAATACCCCAAAAACTTCAACACTCCAAAAAAATTACTCGAAGTATCAGCATCCAAAAAATCCAGCACTCAAAAATGCACACAGAAAACTGGTACCTAAAAGCACCAGCTCCCCAAAATACCAAGACTATCAAAACTAGCATCCAAAATCCCCTCATCAGAATCCAGAAAACCAGCACGCTAAAAAATAGTGCTCCAGAACACCAACGCTCCAAAAAACAATGCTCAAACACTTGCAGCCCAAGGTCAGCCTAAAATCCCGGCGAAGCACCAGTATTAAAAAAAAAACCAACTGAACCTCACCTCAAAAAGTGCCCCTCAGAACAGCTTCTCAAAAACCAACACCCTGAAAAATTTGAATTCCTAAAACGTAGCTCACAAAACACCATCACACCCAAAAAACCCAGCACCCCAAGAGCCGAGCTGTGGATCTTTCCCCACAAGCTGGGCTGGGTGCAGGTGTCTGGTGACTTGGGTGGATGTTGGCTGTCCCCAGGCTGTCCCCAGAGCTCTCTCTGTCCCCATGCCCGGTGCCTCCCCAGCCCCGTGGGGTCTCTGGTCCCTGGTAGCAGGGTGAGGGTCTCACCAGCCAGCGAGAGGAGGCGCAGGCTGCTCATGCCCAGGAGGTGCTTCAGGCCAAAATCCTGCACCTGGAAAAGAAGACGGGATGGGGATGAGGGGGGACAGTGGGGACAACCACAGTATCAGGGCTCGGCATTACAGAGCTGGGGTAGGGAACCGGGTGCCAGACTGGGAACCCGAAGCAGGGCGCCAGATGCTGGGGCAGTGTGCTGGCTCTGGGTGCTGGAGCAGGGAACTGTGATGGGACAGGGTGCAGGGGAGGGGAGCCTGAGCAGGATGTGGGATGTTGCAGCAGGATGCTGGGGCAAGATTTTGGGTGCAGGGCCAGGGTACTGGGTCTGGGTAGTGCGACAGGGAGAAGGGAGGCAGGGCAGGGAGCCTGGTGCTGCAGCAGGGTACCGGGTCTGGGGATTACCAGCGCTGGGGCAAAGGTGCAGGGTCAGGGTGCCAGGGCTGAGTCCTGCTGAGCTCACAGGAGCTCTCTGCTTCCTGGCACCGAGTCTTGGAGTCTTCAGGCAGCCCTGGGAGCCCACCTGAGCTCATGGCCCATCCCCAGGGAGGTGCCACCATGTGTTCCACACCTACCTGGCAGCACCAGCGCAGGTAGAGGCTCCGCAGGGATGACATGGTGGACAGGTAGCTGAGGCCGGTGTCGGTGATCCGCACGCACCTGCCGGGACACGGGGTGTCAGGGCCAGCTGGTCACCCATGGGTGTCCCCAAACCATGACCCCCATGCTGCACCCTCTGCTTCCAGCATGGCTCAGCATGGCACGGCTTGGCACGGCATGGTTTGTCATGGGGTGACATGGCACAGCGCAGCTCAGCATGGCATGGCATGGCTGAGTGGCATGGCATGGCATGGCTCAGCATGCTATGGCATGGCTTGGCATGGCTTGGCATAGCTTAGCATGGCATGGCATGGCCCAGTATGGCTCAGCATGGCATGGCATGGCTTGGCATGGCACTGCACAGCACGGCTCAACATGGCATGGCATGGCTTGGCACGACACAGCACGGCTCAGCACAGCCCTTTACCTGTCGAGCACCAGCTCCTCCAGCTTGTGCAGGTCGCAGGCGATGTACTCCAGGGCCATGTCGGTGATGCGGGGGCACCACGATAGGTCGAGACTGCGCAGCTTCCGCAGGTTCTCGGCCACCAGCTCCACACCATCATCCGTCACCTTGGAGCAGCCCGAGAGGCTGAGGACGCTCAGGTTGGGCAGGCTGTGGACCATGTTGACCACGCCGTGGTTGGTGATCTCCCAGCAGGAGTTGAGGCGCAGGGTGTGGGTGGTGTAGCCCTGCTTGGCGGTGAAGTAGGCGAGCGCCGTGTCCGTCACGTGGTAGGCTTGCAGGTTGAGCTCGGTGAGGTTGGGCAGGAGCTGCGAGATGGCGGCGATGGCGTCGTCGGCCACGTTGATGCAGTCGCTGACGCTCAGCGCCGTGATGCGGGCGTTGAGGCTGGACCACAGCCCAGCCTCCGTGAAGTCGTTGCAGCCCGACAGCTCCAGCCGCACCACGCCCTGCATCTGCTCCAGCATCACCTGCCGAGGGGCAGGGGGTCAGGCCATGTTGGGCACTGCCACCCACCCTTGTGCATCCCTGCGCCCCCGCCTCAGCACTCTCTGAGGCCCCATGGCTCTTCCCACTGCTCCCAGTCTTGCTTGGGTCCCGTTTCCTTCCTAAGACCTCCCTGGCATGGATTCAGTGCCCGCCTTAGGACACACCAGTGTCAGCGGGGAATGGGAGGGGACAAGCAGGAACCCCTGGGTGCAGCCCCAGCACTGTCTCAGGTGCTGCTGGCAGGGTCGGGACTGACACCCACTCCCAGCGCAGGAACTGCTTGGGTGAGATGTGCCCATGCAGCAGCTGGTGCTGTGTTTGCCGCAGCTCAGGGCAGGGACTCTGTGGGGACCTTCCCTAGCCCCCTGAATTTCCCCGTGTCTATCTGACCCTCAGCCCCTTGCTTGTGTGACCCCCTTTTTGGAGAGCAGCCAGCCAAGCAGGAATGTCCTGTTCCCAGAGCCCTGCTCGTCACCCACTGCCACATCACTGCCCAGTGGCACGGCCACCTCACCTGGCTCTGCCTTCCACAGGAAGCAGGGATGAAGCCCTGACAGACTCCTGACCCTGCACAGGGTGCACCCATCCCACTGCCCAGACCAGGGGCAGGGCCTCCCTGTGCTGCCAGCACCTGCGGGATGGCCACACTACCTGTCTGCTCCTTCCCTCTGCCCGCGTTTGTGTCCCCAAGGCCACCAGGACAGACCCGCCACCAGCACATCTCAGCCACTGCGGTCACTTCAGCAGGGCCACCTACCTCCAACCCTGCATCTGTGATGGTTGACCTCTTAAGGCTCATGGACTTGACTCCCTTCTTGGAGAGGGGGTAGTTGTCAATGAACTCACAAATGTCCAGGTCGGAGACACCGACGAGGCAGAAGCCGTCGAAGCCGCGGACGGCGAAGCCCTGCAGGCTGACGAACTCCTTCTCTCCACCGGGCAGGATGTTGTAGAGCTCTTTGGTGTGCAGCACGGGCGTCAAGCCCACCCAGAACTTGGGCTGGTAGAGCACCCGCCGCCATGCCTTGCACACCTGTGCCAGCACGCACTTCTCGCAGGCTGAAAAGTACCAGAACAAGCGGTTGAGGATCTTCTCGTCCACCGCCAGCTGCCTCTCCGAGGGCGAGCCTGGCAGCCGCTCCGGAGAGGGTTGCTCCGAGCCTTCGCTGGCGTTCAGTCCCACCAAGGAAGCACCGGGAGGGGAGGAGACGCTGGCCAGAGTGGCCAAGGAGAGCGGGGAGGCCAGGCTGGGGATGGGCAGGTCGCTGCGGTGGGCTAAGGCCGGGCTGAGGATGGCAGGCACGGAGGAAGGCTGGCACAGGCGGTTTTTCACGGCAGGGGTGCCTTTGGTGATGCTGGCGGAGCCGAGGCCGTTGGGTTGTGTGGGGATCTTCACCAGTCCATTGCGGGGCAAACATGGGGGCTTGGTGTCGCCGTTTCTCGGGTTCGACATCTTCCACAGGTCTCTCTGGAACACAGGGGTGTGGGGTGAGGGGCTGTGGGTCTGGTAGGGAGGGTGGCCATGGCTGGGGGAGGCAGTGGCACCAGTGAGGGAGGAGATCCTGGGGGTCCCTGAGCAGGATGGCACATGGGACCAGGTGGTGCAGGTCTGCTGGGCACAACCACAGAGGGGACATGTCAGGGACACAGAGCAGGGTCCTCCCAGAAGCTGCATGGCCCTGGAGGGTCCCTGTGATGAGGGATGGATGGGGATTTGTCCCTGAGCATTCACATCCCTCTCTGAGCTTAGAATCCAGTATGGCCAATGGGAGACAGAGAAGGCTCCACAGACTGGTTTGGATTGGAAGGGACCTCAAAGCCCTTCTCTTCCACATCCATGCCATGAGCAGGGACACCTGACACTATCCCAGGCTGCTCCAACCTGGCCTTGGACACTTCCAGGGATCCAAGGGCAGCCACAGCTGCTCTGGGCACCCTGTGCCAGGGCCTCCCCACCCTCCCAGTGAACAATTCCTTCACAATATCCCATCTATCCCTGCCCTCTGGCAGTGGGAAGCCATTCTCTGTGTCCTGTCTGTCCATCCTCTGTCCCAAGTCCCCCTCCAGCTCTCCTGGAGCTCCTTTAGACCCTGGCAGGGGCTCTGAGCTCTCCCTGGAGCCTTCTCTTCTCCAGGTGAGCACCCCCAGCTCTCCCAGCCTGACTCCAGAGCAGAGGAGCTCCAGCTCCTAGTGCACTTTTTGTGGAGGGGAGGGGGCAGAGGCAGAGCAGCACAGCTGCCTGTGCCCACCCTGCCAGCCAAGCACTCAGCAGCGAGCCTGTGCCAGCCTTAGCACCGTCGATCCTCGTGGAGCCTCGAGGCAGTCGGATGGCACCCGGAAAACCGGGCCAAGAAATATTGCAGTGGCAGCAAGGCTGGGTCCCCAACGGCCCTGGCACACCCGCCATCCATTATTCAACGCATTTCCCTCTATAAATATGGAGGTGAATTATTGATGGGGGCTCAGCCCCCTCCACCTGCCCAGCGGGGGCCTGGCGTGGGGCCCTGCCCGACTGCTCCCACCCCTGCCTGCACTGTGTGTGCCAGTGCCACGCCAAACCCTGCCAAAAAGCAGATCCTGGCTACTCCTGGGGGGACAAGGAGCTGAAGCATGGGAATGCAGTTTCCAGTGCATGGAGCCGGGGACAGGGACCTAGCCCTGGAGCCCTAAGCAGTGACTGGCACATCCATCCACCAATGACAGGAACTGAGAACCTCCTTGCCTGCCAGCTCCTCCTGGACCCAAGATTAAAGCAAGGAAATTATAATAACTGCTTGATTTGGGATGAAGAAAGTCAAACCCTGATGGAGGGGGATCAGGGGAAGAGCATCCTGCTCATGGCCAAGCTCCGTGGTCCCTGAGGGTGCTCTGTGCAGCCTGGAAGCAGGACACAGTCTAGATCCCCTGCTGCCCCCAGCCCACCCCTTTCACCCTCACCGCTTCCCTGGCCTCATCCAGCTCTCCTGGAGCAGCCAGGGACAGAGCATCCACCCAACAAAGAGCTCAGAAGAGCAGTCAAGTGCTGGCGGCATATTTGGGAATCCCACGGGATGCAGGGCACACGGCATCTCCCGAGGACGCCGTTCCCAGCACAGCGGGGCCGTGGGACGGGGCTGGGGGAGCTGCCGCAGCCTCTGCCGCGCTGGAGCGGAGGTGCCAGCAGACAGCCCGGCTCGGTGGCAGCGTCCCGGCGAGATCCAGCCTCCGGGGACGAGCCCAGCCCTGTGCAGACAGTCTGGCGCCGCTCCCGGCTTGGATGCAGCCGCTGCTGCCTCCGCTCACGCTGCCCGGCAGCGGAGCTGGGCCGCCGATGCTTGGACATGTGTTAAACTCGCTTGAAAGCACGAGAAGGGGAGGAGAGAGGAGAGAAACTTGAAACCAGCGGCTCGGTGCTTGGCAGCAATTAGGGAAGTAAACAGAACGTGCACCAGGGTGTCTCACACAGCCGCGGAGCACCAACCCAAACAGATAATTACCGCGGGCACGGAGAGGCTGTCCCTGCGGCACCGAGCCCGCAGCCAGAGCCGCTGCGCACGCTGGGTACCCCCGGGAGAGGGCAGGTGGTGTCAGAGGGGCCACGGAGCCCAAGGAGACAGGCACAGGAGAAGACAGATGCTGACAAGTGGCTGGACTCACATGCAGCCAGCAGGAGGTTTTGGCACCGGATCCAAGCAGCTCAGAGCTCAGCTGGTCCCCAAGGCCGGGCTCAGTGGGGGCTCAGTGGGTTCGGCAGCTTTCCCACTCCTGCCTTGGAAAGCTGTGCCAGGTTCCCCTTCCCAGGGCACTCAGGCTGCATGCCCAGAGCACAGAAATCCCAAACCTTGAGTGAGCTGGGAAGTCACTTCCAATAGAAAGACAGAAAGAGACTCAAGGCACAGGAGGATCCGGACAGCAGTGGGAGGAAGCCGGGCAGGCATTTCTCTCTGTGGACAAATGAACAGGCAAGAATTTGGGTGTTCCTACCACCCCCAGGCACAGAACTGTGCTTGGGGAAAGACCCCACTGTGGAGAAGGTGGGCTGGGGAGGGGAGTGGGTCCAGCAGCCGCTGTCTCAGGCTGCAAGGGGCAGTGCTGGTATCTGCCCTCTTATGCCACAAGAAAGCCCCAGCCTGCAGCCAGGCAGCCCCGCAGTTCCTGCAGCCCAGGACTGAGGCCACATTGCTCTGATGTCCAAAGTGCAGCTCCCACAGACCCTGGAGGTCACAGCTGCCAAGTGCAGGGGCACCCAGAGCACGCCCTGCACCTCCCCAGGCCCTCCGAACCCAGAGACAGCAGATGGACAGGCAAACACAAAGCTTGCCTTGGAGGCGTCAGCACACACCATGCCGATGTTCCAGCAGCTCCAGGAACACCTCTGGATGCTTTTTGGCCACTCCAAAGCAGCGGGAGAGCAGATTTGTCCTTTTGCCTCTCCCTGTCATCTCACTGTTTGCAGATTGCACGACTGGGCCAAGCACACCATCACCATCATCAGGATTGTTCAGCACTCCGTACAACCATCCTTGATGTGGGATCCCACAGGAAGGGCCTAGATTTGCACCTCCCCTCTGCCACAGCTCCCCTTTGATCTCTCATGGACAAGCTTCTCCCAGCAGTGGAGTGGCAGCTCCCAACCCAGTGGGAGAAAACCTGACAAAATCAAAGGTCGAAGTCCTTCAGTCTCCTGAATCCACTCTGTGGTGCACTTTTCACAGAATACGTCACTGCCAGAGAAGTCACTCCGTTCAGGAGGGATTTGTCACCCACGGTAAGTGATGATGCAGTGGTGGGGGGCGGATTTGATGCAGGGAGAGAGAAGAAAGCCGGGGCCTAAGAGCCTGTCACCAAAACATTGCACAGACCATGAGGATGCTGGGATGAATAGGATGGAAACTGCCAGGAAGACAGAGCTTGCTCAACCTGTTGGAGAGTTTACTATCTCCACGTGGTAATGAAGAGGGTTGAGGGCTTTAAGAGACAGGCAGAGCCATCAGTCACTCTGTTAGTGCCTCCCTGCGTGGCACTGGCTAGGAGATCCCTAGCTCCTGGATCAAACAGGCATCTTGCTTCAGCAGGGATCGGGGCTGAGCTCTGGGACATCCGGGCTTGGTGCCTACCGAGGGCTCCATGTTAGCTGGACTGGAGGCCACAGGAGACCCCGGACTGGCCAGCGTGGGAGCCCCTGGGACCCTGGCCCTGATGAGGCCAGCACGGTGGCCAGGGGCTCTGGTCAGTCCCACAGCCCGGGGCTATGCCGGTCAGCACCACGGCCAGGGGCTCCGGTCAGTCCCACGGCCAGGGGCTTCGGTCAGCCCCATGGCCAGCGGCTCCGGTCAGCACCGTGGCCAGAAGCTCCGGTCAGCACCACGGCCAGCGGCTCCGGTCAGCACCGTGGCCAGCGGCTCCCGCAAGGACTCCGCACTCTGTGCCTGCCAGCATCCGGCACTGCCGCGCCGGTCTCTGTGAGGATCCACCCCTGCCGCACCAGGTCCTTGTAAAAGAACCTCCATCATCCCGCCAGGGCCCTGCGAAGATCCAGTCTTGCTCCAACAGATCCTTGTAAGAGATCCTGCTACAATCCAGCAGGCTCCCGTGCAGATCTGCTACTTGCCCACCAGATCTCAGAGAGAATCCTTTATTGCCTCACACCTCCCCACCGTGACACCCTGCTGCCACCCCACGGGGTCCCCTTAGCCCCCGCTGCTGCCCCCCAGCCGCGCTCGGAGCCTTGTTATCGCCCTGCCAGGACCCAGAGCTGCTGCGGAGCGGTTCCAGCGCAGGCAGAGCTGTGCGGCGGCGAGCAGCCATCGCTGCCGGCTGCCTGCACACACACTCGGGCACACTCGGGGTGTACAAAGGCACGGCCGGACGGGCAGCGGGGGTTGCCCCGGCCCCAGCCGCGCTCGCCCGCTCGCACTCACACCGGAGCCGCCGCGTGCACGCGCGCCCGGGGTTGCATCAGCTGAATTCATTAGCCCGTCTATTTTTACTAATGCAGCAAATCAAGTTGCTCTACAGGCGGCGAAAACACACCCGGCACGGAGTGCCGTGGCGGAGCACGCAGCCGAGGCTTTTGTCCAGCACTCCTGAGGGGATGAGCTTCCTGAGGCTCCCTCGGCTCTGCGCGACGGCCCCAGCCGGCAGCGAGGCCGGGCAGGCGCTGCCTGGGGGGCTGAACCTGCCGCCCAGAGCACCTGGCAGCAGTAAGGACATCCCGCTGCAGAGCTCCATGGTGTGCAGCTGGCTCCTGCCCTGATCCCACCAGAGCAGAACGCTGCCCGCGCTGTGAGCAGAGCCTGTGCCACGGCCAACCCCGAGGCAGGGTCTCTTCAGAGGGTCTGGATCACCCGGCAAAGCAGAGGAGCTGCTAAAAGCTCTGGATGAGCCACTGGCTCCCCGGGAGATGGAGGGGCAGTGGTGGTGTTTGGGTAGGGAGATGCTGTACCTGTGTGTGTGTGTACCCACAGGTGGATTTGTGCTCCCAGGCTCGACACTCACACAGGTGAGCTGGGAGAGAGGCTCAGAGCACAGCTCCAAACTCAGTGCTACCTTTTCCTTGCTGCACAATCCAGGAATTCACGGTAGGGAAGGGCCTCACCTCTCCACCTGGTCCTGGGGACCTGCTGTTCATGTGATGGGAGCTGGGAAACTCCCTCCTGGGGCTACCCTGAGATCTCCCAGGGAGACCTAAGGGCTGAGAGCAGCTTTCCCACTCCCTTGATAACTCCCAACGATGCCAAGGAGCTCATCCCACCTTGCAGTGGACAAAGAGGCTTAGGAGCAGCTGGGAAAAGGTCTGGTTTGGGTCCCATTGCTGGGGACTGCTGCTCTCAGTGCTGGGCAGGCTGGTGAATCCATGGCTGGGTCTTGCAGGTCATGGCCAAGCAGCAGAGCTGTCACAACAGGACTCCCCAGAGCTGCAATCTCTCAGGTCCCACAGCCTTCCCAAAGGTCAGGCTAAGGTTTTGCAAAGTCAGGCTCATGCCCAGGGAGCTGGGAAAAGCTGTCTGAGGTGCCAGCACTAAGTTCTGCTCAGATCCCTGCCACTTTGGGCTTTACTGAGAGAACAGCTCCTGTCCAGGGGCACTGAGAGATGCAACTCCTGTCTCCTCAGCCCCCTCAGCATGCGGGAGTTGCTGGGGGGAGGCAGAGCTCCAGCCCCAAGCTTGGGCAAGCAAAACTTCCTCACAACGAGGTTCCCTCTGGCACCAAGACCCTCCTGCAGCAGCTTTCAGCTTCACTGCTAAACTCTCAGTCTCCCAGAGACAGCAAATTCTGACTTCTCTCCTTTTTCCAGGCAGCCCTTTGTCCCCTTGGGAAGAATCCTCCATCCAAAGGAAGCACAGGAGGGACAGATTCAGGGCAGAGGTGGATCCCTGGTCCTCTCCCCTCCAGCCTCCTCTGGAGATCTTGACTCTCACACCAAGGAAGGATACTCATGCTTAAGTCAAAGTTCTCCCTCCTCCCCACTGACTGAGGCAGGAAGAAGGAGCAGATCTTCATGTGCTGGATCCTACCCAGCCTGGCCTCCTCTCACTGTAAGCCAAGCCAGAGCCCAGTGACCACTCCCAGTGTGTCCCAGCCCTTCCCTCTGCCCTTCCTGGGCCCAAGAAGGGGTGAAATGCAAGATCTCATGAGAAACCAGGAGCCAGGAGAGCTGTCTTCAAGCACAGGACATGGATGTGCTCCTCAGGTGCTGCTGGGACTTGTGCCACCCCAAACCTTTCATCCCTCCAGACACGGTGACAGCCACACAAGCACTGATGCCCCTTTGCCCCTGGGCTCAGGGATCCAGCTGGCAGCTGGGACTGGGGTCAAGCAGGAGCCCTTGGCATGGGGCTGGAGGGATGCCAGGGCAGGCATTGTCCAGCCATGGCACTCCTTGCTGCAGTGGGCTGTGGGTGCTGAATGTCAACACAGGCTCCAAAACCCATCAGATGCCTCCTGGAAGCAAAGGCACCATTCTGGTCCTTCTCCCAGCACAACCCCCCGGCCTCCCACTTCCCCTGTGCAAGAGCTGGGTATGGATCACCTCTCCAGCAGGGAGAAACACTGGGGAAATGGCTTCTGCTGAACTATACCCTCCCCAAACACTCTCCTCCTCAGCCCCGAGCTCCTCCCGTGAGCACCCAGCACACGTGGCTGGTCCCCGTGGCAGGTGGGCAGAGGTTGGGAGGGGGTGGGATGCTGCCAAAGGAGCTCTGCTCGCCCGCGCACCCAATCCTGCTCCCTCCTGCACCACCAGCACCCACTCGCCTCCCAAATTCCCTTTCCACGCTCTGGGTGCTGCTCGTTCTGCACGGGCACTGCTGGGGAGCAGTGGGAGGTTGGAGATAGAGAAACAGCTACAGGCAGGACGATGTGGATTTGCCATGGAGCTGCTGGAGTCTGAGCCAGGCACAGCTTAAATCTGCAGAGCAGAGGGGCAGGATCCGACCTCCAAGCTCAGTGTTCCCACTCCAGTTGTCCTTCTGTCTGGCCACCTCTCCACGGGATGGTCAACACGGCTGTGACCCCACTGGAGGGGACAAGGGAACCCTTTCCCCGCTCCCACCTTACCCTGGCCCAGGTGAGGGTCACTCCTTCCCCAGGAGCAGGATTTGGGGAGGCATGAGTGTCCCACTGCCAGGGATACTTTTCCTGTTGCCCCCCACTGTCATGGAGCTGCTGGCACGGGGAGGGGAATGGGCAAAGGGATCGATGTGGGGGAAGCCAGCTTGGGGAAAAATAGATATCTAGCTTATTAAAAATGGATGCTTGAGTGAGTCCTCCCCACTCCAAAGCCACCTCCCTCCCTCTTCCTGGTAGCCAGAGTGATTTCAGCACCCAGCTTCCAGGGGAGGAGAGATGCCAGCACGTCTCTGTGCCTGCTGCTCCCAGCCTGCTGCGTGCTGAGCCCCTCAGGGTGCTGTGCAGGGGTCCTGAAACCCCCTGGACCCTGGGCAGAGGATGGGCATAGAGAGGGTCTGCCAGGAGCATCCCTGCTGCAGGGACCGCCATGCTCCGACCTTCCCTGCCCAGGCACTGCCACGTCCCACCAGCACTGGCAAATGCTCAAGAGGCAGAGCCACCTCAGCCTGGTGTTCCACGGCAGCCCTGGACCCCCCACATGAGCAAGATCTTGGGGGTCTCTAGCTGGTTGCTACCAGAACCCCGTGCCTCAGTTTCCCCCAGCCGTACTCAGCTCCAGCCGCTCCATGGGGTCAAGTCTGCCTGGTCCCCAACCTCACACACTGATCCCTCTGCCCCTCCCTGTCTCCTACTCCACCAAAACAAACTCACTGTTCCCATCCTGCACTGATGGGAGAGCCATGGCCCCACGCTGGGCTTTGCAGGACCCTGCTATGGGGCTCAGCCCCCTCGGTCCCATCCCATCCAGAGCCTCCCCCTTCCTTCATCCCCTGGGCTCTGGGAATGGGGGACGCTGCCGCTGTCCCCCCATCCCTTGGCTGGTGTCACCCTGCACCCACAGAAAGCCACACCGAGGTTTTGGGGTGTTTGGATATTTGAACACGGATTCGGGGATGCCAACGGTGCCACCAGGGAGGACAGGAGGAATTTTAGAGGTTGGCAGCAGAGGTGGAAGGGGGCAAACATCAACCCCATGCTGGGGCAATCCTGTCCTTACAGCGATGTCCCCTTACACCCCCATCTCAGAGCAGCCCGACATCCTGCGGGATCCACCTGATCCCCTCTTTTCCCTGCCTTTACCCAGCCGGTGATGCCCGGCCACGCTGGAGGGGGGGGGAACACAACACATCACCTCCCACACCCCCCACATCCCCCTCCCAAACCAAGGGGGCGGAGGGGGCAGCATCACTGGGGCGGGGGAGGGTCACACCGACCACCATGCTCTGCTGAGTTACCGGGAGGCGGAGGCGGAGGGGGGGCCACCGGACCGAGAGCCCCGGGGCCGGGCCGGCTCCGCCGCCGTTATATAACGCGGCTCCATGATGCGGGATGCGGCTGGGGGTGGTTGCGGTGCCGGTGCCGGTGGCGGTATCGGTATGGGTAGAACAGGCACCGGCACCGACCTCAGCATCGGCACCGACCCCGGCACCGGCTTTGTGTCACGCAGGGTTTTCCCGAGCGGCTCTTACCTCCTGCTCTGTCTCCCGAAGCTCATGCCATGCCTTGTGCCCGTCTTCTTTCGATTGCAGCAAAAAATCCCACCAGGAAGAAATCGGCGAATAATCCCCAAAAAAATCCCCGTTGGCAAAGGGGCCGGATCCCGCCCGGCCCCCGCCCCAACCCCGCGAAACAACAGGAAAAATAAGCGGGTAGTGGAGGGGGGGAATGGGGCCGGATCCGGATCCGGGGGGATGGAGAAGGGGGGCCCTGCTGCCAGCCAGCCCAGGGAGCTGGGAGCACACGCACACGCGCGTTTGCACACACGCACACGCGTGTCACCAGCGGAGGCTGTTAAAGGGACACGGTCACCGGCAGCGATAATGGAGCGCGTTGGGAAAGCCCCGGCATCAGCACCGGGAGAGGCGAGGTGAGGGTGCGGGACACGGGGAATGATGCGGGGGGGTTCGGGCAGGGCTGGGCTGGCAGCTGGGTGTGCANGGATCGAAGGAGGGATGGAAAAGCGGAGGGAAGAATGGAGAGATGGCAGAGAGGGCTGGAGAGAGAAATGGAGGGATGAAAGGATGTATGGAGAGGTGGAGGGATGGAGGGAAGAATGGAGAGATGAATATGGAAGGGTTGGAGAGGATGGAGGAATGAAGAAATGGAGGGAGGAATGGTGAGAGGAAGGGATGGAGGGTGGAGGAAGAAATGGAAGGATGGAAGGATGGTAGGGTGGAAGGATGGACGGAGGAATGGAGGGAGGGATGGAGGGATGGGGTGGATGGAGAAATGAAGGGAGGGAGGGTTGGAAGTCTGAACGGAGGGATGGATGGAAGGCTGGATGGACAGACAGATGCTTGCTCTGGCTCTCTCCCCACCAGGGCATGGCAGGCTGGAGATCTTGGTGCAGATGCTGCTGCAGACCCCACTTACCCCGGCAGTCGCCTCAGGCTCTGCTGACAGCCCCTGGGGCACAGCGGTGGCACTCGACCCTGCACCAGCACCCCGGGGTGCAGCAGGCACCCAGCACAGGCTGCTGTGCCCATATTCTGGAGGGAATCACCTGCCCCAGCCACATCTGGCACTGTGACCTGCTGGGGGCTGTCCCATTGCTGTCCCCCATTTCCCAGCACCCCCAACTCTGTACCCAGCCAGCACCCCCTATTTGGACCCAGCTTCACCACTGCTCCCCAGACTGGAGGGAACTGGCAGCAGCCACATTTAACCTCGTCCCCTCTGCCTTCCCCTGGCACAGCCACATGTGAGCAGCAGGTCCAGCTCGGCCCGGCGGGCCCTGGGGAGGCTGAGGGAGCTGCCTGGCTCCGGCGCCTGGCTCCTGCTGGAATTATTTATAAGGCAGGTTGGGTTTCACACCGGCAGCTGGGAAGGGGCTTGGGGGAGGAGACAGTGCACACACTCACACTCACATCCTCATTACACCCTGCCCAGTGGGTGACAAATGCAGGAGAAGGTGCTGGAGGGGACAAGTGACCACAGGGACATGTGGATCCATGGCCTCATTCAGGTGCCACGTGTTTTCCCCATGGCCTGAGGAATGGCAGGTCCTTCTCCCCACAGCCCCTTGTCCCTTCAGCAGTGCCCTGGGGAGATGTTCCAGGGGAACGGACCAGCAGCAGCCTGGGAGCAGGGATTGTGATCCAGCCCTTGGGGACACACTCAGCACCCAGAGCGGGCCAAGTGCCATTGGGGCTGGCAGGCACTGGGGCCCTGGATGGTCCCTGATGTCCCCTTGGTCCTGGCATAGGCCCATTGTCATTAACTCCTGCCACCTCCAGGACTCAGAGGGGACAAGTCGTTGTGGCCTCATGTCCTGGGGACATTTTCATGCCAAGAAAGCTGAAAAGTCCTTCAACAGGAAGAGGAGGAGTCCCTGGGTAAGAGGAGGCTCCATGTGTGTATGTGTCCCTGGGGAAGGGGACACAGCTGGGGTGCCAGCAGTCCAGGGGGTTCCCACACCCTGGGTGCCTGGTGTGGGGTGCTGCTCACCCCGCTTCACCCATCAGCCACAGGTCACCATCACAAGCCTCCTGAGCCCTCCTGCTCCATGGGGTCTGTCCCTCCTGAGCGCTTAGAGAGTGGTGGCCAGTGTCCCCACCCCCGGGCCAGGCCAGCAGCTGAGAGCCAAGTGACACGGCTCCCGTAGCCCTCTGCTTCCCTCCCATCCCAGCGCCCCTGGGACGCTGCAGCTCGCACCCAGCCTGTCCCCACGGCGCCGTGAGCCTGGGCCGAGCCTTCCCGGTGCAGCCGGAGCATCCCCGGTCCGGGCGGAGCGGCGGTGGCCGGGCTGGACCGCAGTGCGCCGGAGGGCGGGGGGCCGTCGCCGCAGCAACCGCCGTCGCCTAGCGCCGCTGTCTCCCGGTAACCCGTCGCCTAGCAATGGGGGATTTTTCACAGCTCGGGATGAAGGGTTGAAAGTTATTTTTAGCCCGGGTTGCGAATCAATAGGCAGCTCCATTCGCTGCCCCGCAGGATGCAGGCGCGGGGGCCCGGCTGCACGGGGGGGGCAGGGGGTTCTGTCCAGCCAGGGGTCACCGCGCTGGCACGGCCCGAGGGGACCCCCGGGCCTCAGCCCCTTTTGTGCTGGCCCCGAGGCTCAGAGCTCTTCCCTGCAGAGGAGCTGATGCCCCCTCAGGTTCCCCCCATCCAGGCCACATGCGGGTGAGGCTGGGAGAGGACACGGGGCCTTTCAGGCTTCTGTGGGGACCATCACAGAGCCATGGCGATGGTCACATTGCTGCAGGGACCACTGGACCCTCTTCTCGCTCTGGGGACCCTCATCTTATTGCGAGGACGCTCAACCAGCCATGAGGATGCTCCTCCAGCTGCTGGGAGCCTCATCCTTTCATGGGAACCTTTTCCCACTAGTGTGGGCCTCCACCTTGCCATGGTGACCCCACCTTGCCATGGTGACCTCACCTTGCCATGGGACCTCCTCCTTTCCATGTGGATCCCATCTTTGCTTCAGGGATCCCCCCCTTGCCATTGGGGACCCTTGCCCTGCCTTGAGGACCCTCACCTGTGCATCCCCTCCTGACAGGCTCCCTGAGCTCTCCAAGCCTCTCCAGGGCACATTCCCACTCTCAGGGACACCAGCCTGGGGATCTGATGAGTGGGGACACTGAGAGGGGACAGAGCCTGCTGGGTTCCATGGAGAGGAGCTCGGGTTATCCCTACACATCCCGGGGATGGGCTGGGAGCTGAGCTGAGGATCCTGAGCTATTTTTTAAAGCCAAGGTGGGTGCCTCCCACAGCTGCAGCTCCTTTGGGTGCTCGGCTGGGCGGGAGAGCTCCCCACGCAGCGTGGGGGGATGGGAAACAGGATGGAGGAGACAGACTCTAGGAACCCCCAGCCTCTGAGCAGCCTCTAAGGTCCCAGCTGCCTCAAATTCCCCTTTTGCCTTCCCAGGAGGGTTTTTTCCCCTGGGCACAGCCTTGCTTGGAGCATCCCTGCCCATACCATCACCCACCCCCGGCACAGAGCCACCCCACAGGGACATTTTGTGGGCAGTGTGGGTGCCCCAAGAACCTGCCAAAAACTCCGGGGGGAGGTGGGGGGGGACACCTGCCCAGGAAAGAAAATCTTTGCGGTCACCCAGCAGGAAGATTCAGGATCATCAGAATCCAAAGGAAGCAGAGAGGGTCCTCCTGCCATGGAGCACAGAGTGCCCCGTGAGCGGCAGATGGGTCTGGGGCAGAGCAATCAATCCTGGAAGGGTCAGAGCAGATCCAGGGGGGGCACGGAAATGGTCAGGGGACTGGAAGAACCTGTCTTGTGGGGAAAGCCTGGGAGAGCTGGGGCCGTCCAGTCTGGAGGAACTAGTGATGCTTAAGGGATCTTGAAAGAGTGATAGAGAGAGGCTTTCGCCAGGAGCCGTAGAGACAGAAGAAGGGGAACAGTTTTCAGCTAGAAGAGCGTGCTT